>CM037789.1:62990851-63040851 GCA_021229015.1 Solen grandis | reverse complement strand
CTGATAATGATAGTAGACAAGCTATTCAAATTCAGTGATAGTTACATTCATAAGGTTAACAATCATGGAGAGGAAATCATGTCAAGTTAATGATAGCAAAAAAACATGCAAATGTGATGCACAGCATTTCTTAATTCAGAGTTCATTTGTTCAGTATTTGATAAGAAATATTTTTTCTATGTTTGTAATTTTTGTTATATTATAGGTCTTTAAAATACAGTTACAATATATCCAAGGATAAGATAAACTATTCTGCAAAAGAAAAAAAAATGAACTCCAACTGCATGAAAATAATCCATGGAACCAGCATTTATAAAGTCTTAAAGAAAAGAAATTACATACCTTTAGCAATTCATCCATGGCTTTCAAATAGAGTGAAAATTTCCCCCCAAAAGAGTCATTGTTTCCCCACAGATGGTGTACAGATTTGCAACACTTAAAAAGTGGCCGTAAGCAATTGACTTGGGTCCAACAATAGCTGTCTAGTCATAGGGTAGTCACTCTCTGATCGTGTGTGTTGATCTCTGTCATCTAGAAGCTCTGGCATTCCTCGACATCATGAGTTATAGTGGACGTCAAAAGTTGCGTGCGAATCTTAAGACCCTTGCCTCATGAATATTTATGTACGAATTTATGACTTAATCCTATACCTGTTTGCTAAAATGCGTCAAAATGCTTCTATATGAGGTTCTATATGTGGTTAATGGTTTCAAATTGCCATAGGATTTAAGGTAATCCATTCATCATTAAATTGTGATCATGGTCCATCAAGTGATCATGGAAATTTTATACAAATACAAGCCTTTATAGACTTTGAGCAAAAGAGCCTATAACTCAAGTCAGTGGATGCTTGCATTTTCACTGAAGTCTTTTTATGCATCTGAAACCATGATGGACAGATTAAGTACTTATATATGGCTGCCTTAATGCAATACATCCAATCAGATTCATTGACCAATTTTTAGTCTTTGAGGAACCTGTAACTTGAATTTTATCTTTTCTACTTTATATTTTGTATTAATACATGTTAAGTATTTGTGATAGATACAGTTTCACAATTTCCTCAAATTTAACCTGTCACATTATGCCGTCTTTGACCATTGAAAACAAGCTCCAATTGAAAACAGTGGACATTTTACTATACCATTCCAAAATAATTTCTTATAAACTCTTAAATCAATAAAAAGGTGAACAAGGCTTTTACAAGCTGTTGCACTTAGTCCTTTCCTTTAATAGCTTTTTTTGAAGGAGGAAATGCAAGTGATGGCGTAAGAACAATTCTATGGCTTTATAGTACATTGTATTACATTTATATCACTATGTATCCACAGATCAACTCATAGGCTTACCTGATTTTATACAGGTCACAAGTCACAAACATCATCATTCTTTTAACTCACTGTTAAAGATTAAATATTATCACTTCTGTCACATTCTTAACCCTTTACCTCATGAATATTCATGTCCAAATGTATGACTTCATGAATATTAACCCTTTTACCTCATGAATATTCATGTCCAAATGTATGACTTGATGAATATTAACCCTTTACCTTATGAATATTCATGTCCAAATGTATGACTTGATGAATATTAACCCTTTACCTTTTGAATATTAATGTCCAAATGTTATACTGAGCTACAGTATTTATGAGTAACTAGAGCAGATCCTGGTTAGATTTGATCTGGGTCTGTTCAGTTTGCCAACCTGTCAAAAGATGCCTATATGAGGTAAATATACAAAAATGAACCTAAATGCTTCTTTAGTCATTTGTTTTAACCTGTGCTTCTAAATTATGATCATGTGTATAGCTAATTGAGGTGACGTTACCAATACATACAAGAACAAAAATGAACTTTAATTAGACCAGATTTGTCTTTGATTTGGGCCCAATTAGTGTAGTGTGTATACCTGGTTATAGATCAATAGTTGTTATGTTTAATTAGTGTGGGAACGGCAAACAGAGCCAGATGGGAAACCTTGTCTTACAAGACTTGGCCGTGATATAATGGTTGTATTGACTTGGTCCTGTCACCTGTAACAATCTGAGTGAAAATTCATCGTCAGGATTGAGGTGACTTAGTAGAATTAAGGGTGAATTTTTTAGGTGAAAACTAATAAAAGGAAAAAGAAAACAAATCTAAATGGTCCCAAATCTTCAAGATTGTCTGCATTTAATAGTTAGATAGATAGACAGAATATTTTTTTTCAAACTCTCTGTTTCAATATCCATTTACAGCATGGATAAATGATGTGGAATGTATAGATTTGAATGTTATAAGATTGTTGTTTTTTAGCTCACATGAGCACAACGTGCTCAAGTTGAGCTTTTCTGATTGCCTTTTGTCCGGCGTCCGTCGTCCGTGCGTGCGTCCGGCGTCAACAATTGCTTCAAACAACATCTCCTCCTAAACGGCTTGGCCAATTTGAAAAATATTTTGCAGGAATGTTCCTTGGATGAAGCTCTACTAAAGTTGTATAAATGGTTCTGGTCCATTGCATAATTAGGTCACAGGAGCTAAAAATAGATTTTAAAAATGCAAACTTTGAAAATCTTCTTCTGCAAAACTGCAAGGCCTAGAGCTTAGATATTCGGTATGTAGCATCATCTTATGGGCCACTACCAAGATTGTATAAATCATAGCCTATGGTGATAAATGACCCGCACCAGGGTCACTTGTTTTACATAGAGTAATATAGAAAATCTTAAAAATCTTCTTCTATGAATCCATAAGGCCTAGAGCTTAGATATTGGTATGTACATCATCTTATGGGCACTACCAAGATTGTACAAATCATAGCCCTATGGTGATAAATGACCCTGCACCAGGGTCACTTGTTTTCAAGAGTTATATAGGAAAATCTTAAAAAATCTTCTTCCATATAATGCATAGGCCTAGAGCTTAGATATTGTATGTAGCATCATCTTATGGGCCACTACCAAGATTGTACAATCATAGCCTATGGTGATAAATGACCCGCACCAGGGGTCACTTGTTTTTACACAGAGTTATATAGGAAAATCTTAAAAAATCTTCTTCTATGAATCCATAAGGCCTAGAGCTTAATATTTGGTATGTAGCATCATCTTATGGCCACTACTAAGATTGTACAAATCATAGCCAATAGTGATAAATGACCCCAACCAGTGGGTCACTTGTTTTAACATAGAGTTAAATAGGAAAATCTTAAAAAAAATCTTCTTCTATGAATCAATAAGGCTAGAGCTAAGATTTTTGGTACTAGTAGCATCTAATGGTTCATTACAAAGATTTTCAAAGTCTTGGCCTACGGTGATAAATGACCTGCGCCAAGTCTTCTCTGAAACCATATGGCCCATTGCTTAGATTTTGGTGTGTAGTATTGTCAGGGTAAATGTTTTAGATTAAGTTATATCAGAATCCTTGTCTGTTTAAAAACACTTAGTAATCGTTTCCTTTTAAAGGACAGAGAACCATTTAAGGTTTACAAATCAAGGGCTGATGCGAAACAGTTTCATTTCCTTCTGTCTCTATATGCACTTAGAATAATTTTGCTGTCATCTCTCAATTATTGATATTTAAATATTAAAAAATGAACTTGCAAAATTAAAATGCGCAAAATTGAGGACTACATTGCTGTATAAGATCTATACAATAAACAACAAATGTACATCTACACAATAGACAACAATTGTACATCCATACAATAGACAAAAATGTACATCTATACAATAGACAACAATTGTACATCCACACAATAAACAACAAATGCACATCTACACAATAGACAAGAAATGTACATCTACACAATAGACAACAATTGTACACCCATACAATAGCCAAAAATGTACATCTATACCATAGACAACAAATGTACATCTATACCATAGACAACAAATGTACATCTACACAATAGACAACAAATGTACATCTATACCATAGACAACAAATGTACATCTATACCATAGACAACAAATGTACATCTACACAATAGACAAGAAATGTACATCTATACCATAGACAAGAAATGTACATCTACACAATAGACAACAAATGTACATCTACACAATAGACAAGAAATGTACATCTACACAATAGACAACAATTGTACATCCATACAATAGACAACAAATGTACATCTACACAATAGACAACAAATGTACATCTACACAATAGACAACAAATGTACATCTACACAATAGACAACAATTGTACATCCATACAATAGACAACAAATGTACATCTACACAATAGACAACAAATGTACATCTACACAATAGACAACAAATGTACATCTACACAATAGACAACAAATGCACATCTACACAATAGACAACAATTGTACATCTACACAATAGACAACAATTGTACATCCATACAATAGACAACAATGTACATCTACACAATAGACAACAAATGTACATCTACACAATAGACAACAAATGCACATCTACACAATAGACAACAAATGCACATCTACACAATAGACAACAATTGTACATCCATACAATAGACAACAAATGTACATCTACACAATAGACAACAATTGTACATCCATACAATAGACAACATATGCACATCTACACAATAGACAACAAATGTACATCTACACAATAGACAACAAATGTACATCTACACAATAGACAACAAATGTACATCTACACAATAAACAACAAATGCACATCTACATAATAGACAACAAATGTACATCTGCACAATAGACAACAATTGTCCATCCATACAATAGACAACAAATGTACATCTACATCATAGACAACAAATGTACATCTACACAATAGACAACAAATGTACATCTACACAATAGACAACAAATGTACATCTACACAATAGACAACAAATGTACATCTACACAATAAACAACAAATGCACATCTACATAATAGACAACAAATGTACATCTATACCATAGACAACAAATGTACATCTATACAATAGACAACAAATGTACATCTATACAATAGACAACAAATGCACATCTATACAATAGACAACAAATGTACATCTACATAATAGACAACAAATGTACATCTATACCATAGACAACAAATGTACATCTATACAATAGACAACAAATGTACATCTATACCATAGACAACAAATGTACATCTATACAATAGACAACATATGCACATCTACACAATAGACAACAAATGTACATCTACACAATAGACAACAAATGTACATCTACACAATAAACAACAAATGCACATCTATACATAGACAACAAATGTACATCTATACCATAGACAACAAATGTACATCTATACAATAGACAACAAATGTACATCTATACAATAGACAACAAATGCACATCTATACCATAGACAACAAATGTACATCTATACAATAGACAACAAATGTACATCTACATAATAGACAACAAATGTACATCTATACCATAGACAACAAATGTACATCTACATCATAGACAACAAATGTACATCTACACAATAGACAACAAATGTACATCTACACAACAGACAACATATGCACATCTACACAATAGACAACAAATGTACATCTACACAATAAAAATGACATCTACATCATCCATACAATAGACAACAAATGTACATCTACATCATAGACAACAAATGTACATCTACACAATAGACAACAAATGTACATCTACACAATAGACAACAAATGTACATCTATACAATTAGCGAAATCAATTACGAATTTATTTTTTTTTCACCGGGTTCTAGTATTGGGGGGGGCATGTGTGAGTCATACTTCAATACTATGGTTTGTACCTTGTACTGCAATCTGTATATAGAATGTAGTCACAGTGGAGGTATATTTTCCGAGGTATACCTCGGTATGTCATCCAACATTGAAACCAACCATTATTTCAGTAAAAAAAAACAAAAAAAACACTACCCACAAACTGTATCCCTAGTCCTAACCCAAATCCATACCCTAACTCAAACATCGCAATATACGAACTGAGGTACAAGATTTCTACCTCATAACGTGAGGTATACAATAGCACACACACACAGTTATGTATGTAATGGCATCAGTTAAACTGTTTTGCATAATAACTTTTACATTGATTTATATTAACTGTTTTAATTAATATCAGATAACAAACATTTAGGGTAAGGGGTTTGAAAAGGAATATTTTGTTCCTTCCATCTGTCTATTGGTCAGTCTGTCTATATCTGGACAATGACATTAATTGCTTAGTTTATTGTGGTGTAGTTTGATTCACCCTAAGGGAGGCTGTTATGGGGGTCAGAGCGTCCACCCAAAAATCGGAAGTTGTGGGTTTGATCCATGGCCACAACATACCATGACCACAACATACCATGACCACAACATACCATGACCACAACATACCATGACCACAACATACCAAAGCCGTAAAATAGCCCCCTTGCTTGGCACTCAGCATATTCCCTCTTTTCGTATGTAGGAGTTGTCATTCTTGTGGGACAGTATATCAGCCTAACAATTGGGTTAGTTTATCAACAATGATTAAAGACACTGACTTTCGTGGATAGGTGTGAAATACAATCACAGACTATTGTTGGTAGGAGTGAAATACAATAAAAGACTTTTGTTGGTAGGTGTGAAATACATTAATAGACTATTGTGGGTAGGTGTGAAATACAATACAGCGTCCTGCAGGAACAACAACTTGGACACTTAAGATTATTGCCCCCAGAAGGGTTTAAACCTACTGCCATTGGATTCATAGTCTTGTACTGTAGCCCTGAATAACTGACTTTCAAAAATTTCTAAAAGCTTTGCCAGATGACCATTGTTTTTCTTGGTATTTTCATGATTTTACAGAGATGTATGGTTCAAATACAAGATAAGAAATTGTCCTTAATCATTGTGACAGCTATTTCTTCTATGATTTCCATCCATCCTAATCCCCAGCCAATATTACCAAGATCAAGCACGCAATCCGCAAGCCCAACCAGTCATGCTTATCAGTTAATTTCCTCAAAACATGGGTGATGACATCCAATCACACTAATGTATTGTGGCTCTGTCAACAAGACACTTCAGTGTGCAGGTTTCCATACAGTGATTGCATGCTGGAGGTATAATTGTATTGAAGTCCTGGCACTGATTGTTGGCGGACAATCAATCAGGTGGATGACTCGACCTTATTTTTATGTGATTAAATAAAGTGTCGAGATCATTCATCATGAAGTGAGGGGTTTTGTATACAAGAGGATATTAAAGCAGCTCGTTCATATATGCTCAAAGAATTATAATTTGATTTTTAACTATATATTAAGTCTATCAATACCCATCTACAGACACATGGTTACCCAATGGAATAATCCATGATTGTAAGAAAAAATGGATAGTTTCCCGATAACAGGCAATACCGTCATAGACGGTATTGAAACTATATTTAGTATTATAAAATCTATATTTAGATTTTCTATTTTAATTTGCTGTCACTTTGCTGATTACATTCACTCTTCGTGCATGCACTAATTTTATAGGCTAAACTTATGAAAATGCTATCCTGAAATGGTGGAGACACCATTGCGGAACGTGTCTTGTGGTTCCACATGCACATGCTATAGGGATACCATATTCTATATTTAACCAATTTCTTCAAAATTGTGTTAACTAAAAAAGCATTTTTCTGTGTATTGTGACCTACACTTAGCAAGTTTATTTGTCAAGAAACAGAGACTTCATAAACTTTAACAAAGAAGAGAAGAAAAGTATTTCTTTTTAGCTCACCTGAGCACTTGTGCTCGGGTGAGCTTTTGTAATCGCCTTTTGTCCGTCGTGCGTCGTCAGTCGTCCGTCGTCAACAATTGCTTGTGAACACTCTAGAGGCCACAGTTTTGGCCCAATCTTCATGAAACTTGGTCAGGATGTTTGTCTACATGATATCTCAGATGAGTTCGAAATTGGGTCATGTGGGGTCAAAAACTAGGTCACCAGGTCAAATCTTAGAAAAACCTTGTGATCACAAAACTTGGTCAGGATGTGTGTCTACATAATATCCCGGATGGGTTTGAAAATGGGTCATGTGGGGTCAAAAACTAGGTCACCAGGTAAATTCAGGTAGAATCAAAATGTAGGCCACTTAGTCAAATGTTAGAAAAACACCTTAGATGCCAGATTTTTTGTCATTTTGCCTAACACAGCCAATTTTAATCAGGTGAGCAACACAGGGCCATCTTGGCCCTCTTGTTTAATTTCTACCAATCATCTGTGAACAAGCTGCTTTAACTGACGAGAATTAATTAAAACACAAAATTCAATTCAGTTTTAATTGAGTCTCAGGGTTTCATGTAAAATTTCTTTACTTACCCTTTACCTCATGAATATTCATATACAAATTTATGACAAAATAAACTTAAACTGGAATATGCATCTGTTTCAGGTAAAAGGTTGAGTACAGTGTATGAGTCATAGAAATTTGTACAAGTCCCTCTCCAGAAAGTGACATTGGAGCTTTCTACTAAATATACACATCATCCCATTTAACAAATTGTTGACTAAGTAGCAGTGAACTATTAATCACATTCTGTGACAACCTTGGTTTGTTTTTGTCACCTGCTGTAAGCAGATGTGACACATAGGGATCACTTTTCAGTCTGTCCGTCACACTTTTTCAGCAGGTGACACATGTATTCCAAGGAACACTTCTTGTTTCCAACTTTTTTCATTTTTTGAAATGAGATTGATCATTTGGTATCGTGATCATTTGGTATTGTGTTCAGTTGGTATCGTGATCATTTATTATCGTGATCATTTGGTATCGTGATCATTTGGTATCGTGATCATTTGGTATTGTGATCATTTGGTATCGTGATCATTTTTTGGTATGGTGATCATTTGGTATCGTGATCATTTGGTATCGTGATCATTTGGTATCAGAGCTGTTACTGATGCCAGGAATGTCATAAACTGTCACATCCTCTTGTCTCTCTCATTACTTCAGTATTTAACCCTTTACCTCATGAATATTTTTGTACAAATTTATTTATGATGAATATTCATTCACTGAATTTTGTAAATGGTAAATGAAACACTGGATTTTTCTTTGCTGTGCAAACTGTGTTAAATTCTGAGGTTCAATATTGTATGAGCAAACAGAAGAGACCCTGATCAGCCGTCTGGGGCAGTATCCAATACACATCTTAACTTAAAGAGAAATCTTAAACAGCTAAAAATTTTCCTTAAAATTAAGATCTTCTTTAATTTTGTAAGATTTTCCGTAACTTATATTTTCCTTAGATTTAACCTTAACTATTAAGGAAGTGCATATATTCCCTTAAATATGTTTTTAATTTTAAGATTTTGTCAATACTATATGTAAAATAGCCGTGTTCACTCATTCTTTTTTGACAATTCAAAAGTATTTATTACTTAAATGTGTAAAAAAAGTTTAAAGGGGCTTTGAGAACTACTGGTGTACAGGTTTAGAGCTGTGATTACTGCCATGTTATTCACAACAACAGAGGACATAGTTACTACCATGTCAATTCATCCTCAAAGCGCATATATGGAAATCAAAAGTGACTGACCAAAAAGTGTGTATATATTGATTTCATACAAGCTATCTGGATACACTACAAGAATATTTTCAAGATTACTATGAAAAGAATTGAAGACAAAAAAAAATATTTTCTTTGACATTTCCATCATTGCATTACTTTTCAGTCATCATATAAATAAAATGTTAGAATTTCTCAATGTGTAGAATTTTGCTTGAAATTTACTAAAACATGATGAAAAAAATTATACCATCTGCATCGCACATGTATTTCAGCAAACCTATGTAAAATTTTAATATTTACTTATCTGCAAGATTTTTTTTAACGTGATTTTCCTTAGATTGAATTGTAGATAAAAAAATAAGGTTAAGGAAATTTCTGAGTTAGATCTAAGATGTATTTTGATACAGCCCCTGATCTGGGTTTCCTATGTTAGCCAAAATATCAAAACATGTTTATATGAGGTGACGGGTTAAGTACAGTTATTGGTACTCAAATACAACGTCGTCACTTGGCACAATTCTTTATTTTCATAAAAGGTGATTTGAGATTGTGTTTGGAATGGATAGAGTCAATGTCACCAATACTAAAAATAGAAAACTGGAATCATTTGTTATACAGGAGGATGAGGTGTGTTTGTTATGATGATGTTGATCATCTTCAGCAACAGTTTCAAGTTTATGAGAATTTAACCATTTGATAAGGTCCTGTCTTGTTTTCCAGGTACCAGACTATGGACATGTATTTGGTTGGTCTGGTTCTGTATTACCCCATCTACCTGATGCTGCCACGGCAACCAGTGACCATGTCCCTGATGAGGCAGGGGACCATGCCCCAGGGAAGACCATGTGCTATGTCAAGTGGTATGTCTTCTTTTGCTTCTTGTTCAAGGGTTGTATTTTTAGGTCCAGGGCTTGGAGATTTAATCCTTGGATTGTCTTGTAATATTCAGTCATATTTTTATGTAACAGATCTATCCTGTCATGTATTTGCTATCCCACCTTTATTTATACTCCTTACTACATTTTTACCTTTGTATTATTTCTTGTTTTTCTCTTTTGTATTTTATACTACTTTGTATTCTATTTTATTCCTTTTTAATATGAAAATCCTGGTTATCAGAAGGGTACGTCATTGTCAGAGCAAGGTATGCAGTTGTGTTCATCACCTTCAGTGATATGACATGTGATATCTTGACTTGTTTTTACATACATTTCTACTCATTTCTTCATCTGCTATACCTATCTGTTTTTCCCTGCCTCTCTCACTGTCCCCCATGGCAGAGTGGTTAGAGCGTCCACCTCGGGAGCGGAAGGTCATGGGTTTGATCCCCGGCCACAACATACCCCCTTGCTTGGTGCTCAGCATGTAAGGGTAGTTGCAGTACTTGTTGGCCCAGTTTCAGGATAATGTGACTGGGTGTCACATGTCTACGGCGTGATACTGCAGTGTGGCAGCACTATATCTGTCTCAAGTAGACATCGTCTCCAAATGACTGAAATACTGTTGGTGGGACGTTAAACCCAACAAACAAACAAACCCTGCCTCTCTACCAGTGTATATCTACTAGTGTATATCTACCTGCATTTCTCTGCCCCCCAGGGTGCAGGTGACTAAGGACCACATGCTGCACCTGGTGAACCTGGAACGAGTGGCGTACATCGTCTCCGCGGAGATCTCCAGTCTTCTTTGGGAAGAGGACATCCTCACCTCCATGGTAACGCATTGACACACACATCTTAAAACTTTACCTTAAATGATAAATCATTTTACACCACTTTTTACCTTTAACCCTTTCCCTCATAAAGGACACCATGAAAAGACCTATGCGAACAGCATAAAACCAGATCAGCCTGCGAGTAACTAGCAGGCTGATCAGGTTTGTGTAATTAAATTTGGTAAGGTTTAACTGTGGTTTTCTGCAGATCAGGCTTTATGTGGTACCTACTGAGTGCGTCAAAATGAGTCTATATGAGGGAAAGGGTTAAAACCAAATGAATGAGTAATATAGTACACTGAAGATCCATTATTATTAGTATTATTTACTATGCAAAATCCAGTATAAAACTTCCAAAATTTGACCCCAAACTTATATTTTATGATTTCTTTACTTGACATAAGGTGCATTTTCAAAAAACTACAATACTATGCAATAAAAATCAATGCCCCAAATATAGCATTATATTGGAGTTGTACTCTATCTAGACTTGGACCAAAATATAGTGTTATATTGGAGTTGTACTCTATCTAGACTTGGACCAAAATATAGTGTTATATTGGAGTTGTACTCTATCTAGACTTGGACCCAAATATAGTGTTATATTTGAGCTACATTGCATCTAGATTTGGACACATTATGATAGAGCTTCATTATGTTAGAGCTTCCATTTCTAGATTGTACCACAATGTAGCATAATAATGGAGATGCACTGTATCTAGATTTGGACAGCATTTTTTTTTTATGTAACATTATAATCGAGCTGTATTGCATCGAGATTTTGACCCAAATATAGCGTTATATATATATATAAACTGACAAGCTTGTTTATTACAATTTGGTGATAGTATTTTATTCTGGTTACATTAAATGGGTATTTAAATGAAGAAGGAATATATGTATGTCTTAAGAGGGGAAAGGTTTAAACATTTCTGGGAGGGTTTGTTTTATGATTCAAACAAAATCAATTAAATGATATTTTGGAAGTAAGTATGCTTGTCATGGTAAAGAAGTCATATTATGGGATGATGTGCAGGCTGATCAGGTTTGAGGCTAGTACTAGTCCTTGGTAACAGCTTAACCCTTTACCTCATGAATATTCATGAACAAATTTATGAGTTGATGAATATTAATTGACTGATCTTTAACTGGCTTATGAAAAAATGGATTTTTCTTTGCCACAGATGACTGTGTAGAAACTGAGCTACAATTTATATAAGCAAACACAGAACCAGATAGATCATTAGACTGTCAGAAGAGCATATGAAGTACATGTAGAGGTACCTTTCCTTGATTTTTTTTCAAGGTGTCCTCTATGAGGGAAAGGGTTAAATCATATGAAATTGATTTTGTTGTCTTGACTCTCAGTATAGCTTGTGAGGACAATGTGTTCAGTATATGACCTAGTTTCTTTGATTGACCCACTGCAGCTGAAGAGGAAGAGGCTGAGCATCAATAACCGTGTCGTCAGCAGCGACGATTACCCCTACCTCTTTGCCGAGCTCAAGAAGTAAGTCCAAAAATGTCAATTCGTCATCCCTGTATTTCATGAATATTCATCGTACAAATTTATGACTGATATATATCAATACATTCAAACCTGTCTTAAGTGGTCAGTCAAAGGAACAAGAGAAAGTGACCTCTGATGTAGGTGGCCTCTGAATGAAGATTTAACATATAACAAAATGCTATAGTTTGTTAATATTAAAACTGACTGCTTAATACAGGTTGACCAGTTAATACAGGTGGCCTTCTAATAAAGGTTCAGCTGTATACTGAACTTTAGATGGTGTACTGGTATAAAGCAAGGGATTTTTCTTTGCTATGCAGATTGTAGAATTTGAGCTACTGTTTTGAATGAGCAAACAGAGGAGACCAAGATCAGATAGATCCTGAAAGGAGTTGTCTTATTTGGGTCTCCTCTCTTTGCACCAAAGTCTAAAAAAGTGTCTATATGATAGACTGATGGACGGTGAAGATGTTATAAAAATGGTCAATTTAAATGTATTGAATTAAACAAAATAGGTCACTCTTATTAAATTTGTTATACAAATGTATTTTAGCTCACCAGAGCACAACATGCCTAAGGTGAGCTATTGTGATCATGCTGCGTCCGTTGTCGTCCATTGTCAAAAATTTGCTTTAAACGACATCTCGTCTGAAACTGCCGGGTAGAAAATAATTAAGCTTGGCATGAATGATCATTTGGTGGATCTTCACAGAAGTTGTTAAAATAAACTTGATCCATGCAGAACTTTGTTTGCCATGGCAACCAACTGAAATATATTAAAAAAAAATCTTTAAATTCTTTTCTGAAACCAATGATCAGAATTTAATTTCATATCGCACAAGTAGTCACCCCATCTTCCTCTACTATAATTGCTAAAATTAAGTTTATCCCTTGAAAAATGAGACCCCCCAGGGGTGTTTCCTTCTATACTGTATATAGAAAAATTCAAAATTCTTCTTCTGTGATGCCAACGTCCAGAATTTAATTTCATTAAGCACAAAATTAATGGTCATCTAATCACCCTGTACCATAATTTCTAAAATAAAGTTGATCCCTTGAAAACTGAGGCCCCTATGGGTTCCGCTAGTTTCCTAATGTACTCTATATGGAAAATTTCAAAATTCTTCTTCTAAGGAGCCAATGGCCAGAATTCAATTTCATAAGCACAAATGGTCACCTCATGGCTGTCTACCATAATTGCTAAAATAAAGTTGATCCCTTGAAAAATGAGGCCCCTAAGGGGTTCATTAATTTCCTTAATTACTTTGTATAGAAAATTTCAAAATTCTTTTCTTATATTGAAACTAATGGTCAGAACTTAATTTCATGTGTAAATAGTCACCTTTTAGCACTCTACCATAATTGATCAAGATAAAGTTGATCCCTTTAAATATGAGGCCAGCAGTGGATAGCTAGTTTCCTTATGTACATGTAATCTTTAGATACTTTCAAAATTCTTGTTTTGCACCAATGGTATCCTCATGATCCCATACCATAATTGATGAGGTCTCCAGATGATGGACTAACTTAAAAATTCTTTGTATCTGAAACTTGAATCTCCAGTTGCTGCTGAAGGTAACCATGTAAAATCAAGTGTCTTAAATGGATTTAAATAAGCTTACTATATGAACTCTAGTCAGCGGTCTAGGGCCTTATGGCCCTCTTGTTATTTGATAAATCAAATGCTCTGATTCTGACAAATCATTTCTTTTGCATGTCAAGTAATCATGCAATTTTTTCCTCTTACATCAATTGGGAAACTAGTTCATACCATGTATCCTTAGTCCCCGGTTGGACTAGTACTTTGTGCAAGGGAAGGCCATGGAAAATTAATTTCCCAACTGTGGTTTGTAGTTCGTAGCAAGGATGTAAAATCGGAAACTAGAAAATTTCATTGTATTTTTATACCCCTGATTGATAGATTGGGGGCATATTGTTTTTGGTCTGTCAGTTTGTTTGTCATAATGATAAATTTCCATCTGTTCCAGGTACAAGGTTCGATCCCTCACCAGCTCCAATGCCAGACAGCGCCAGTTCCTCTCTCTCTACCAACTGTCCAGGTTGGTTCATTTTTTTATCAACTTTAAAATTTGAGCAGTGTTCATGATAAAAAAAGTCTCACTTGAAAACCTCAATCTCACTCAAAAATCTCACTCAAAATCTCACTCAAACAAAAATCATATGCAAGCTTTAAGGTCCACTATGTTTTAGCTGAAAGTTTACAAGAGCCAAATATATATGTTACTTATTTCATAAGGGGGAAGCCTGAAATGATGCTGAATTAACTTCCTAATGCTTAATTACATTATGAAATATCTAACTAAAGTTATGGGAAATCTCCTGGAGCACTAAGTTGTTCAGACAGGGCACTACATGCTAATATAGTGAGAAAAGTGTGCAGAATGTATCATGAAAGATTCTGTGCAGTAAAATCACAGATGTCTCAGCGTACTAGGGGTATTTCAGAAGTTTGAAGTATTTTGTTTAACTTGAACATATTTATTATACCGAAGTAGAAGACATATGAAGAAAATCCACATTTTTTTTCAAATATCCCCGGTATGTTAATTTTATGCTGACGTTGTGAGCTAAAAATAGAAGTAGCATACTACAACTTGTGATTTTTCTTATGGATTTTTTTGCGTAAATATGCATTGTAGAGGTCTCTTGGGGATGAAATTTGCAAAGAGACTTTTATGGTGTAGGTCCGTTCATACACATGATTTTCCAGTGTTTCACCTGGTGTTCCCCCTCTTATCCAAGCCACAAGTGCAAGTCAAGTCAGCAGTTTCTTGGAATGACGCCATTCAATCATAAACATGCTATCATCCTGATTGAAAGCGTGTTTTCATCATGTCTTTGTTTTCTGATCTTCATTCTGAACCTATTGTTAGATTTCCAAATAAGGCAAAGGGGCATAACTGTTCTTATTTTTCATGATCTATCTTAGAGTTGTTTGCCTTTATTTAAAAAAAAAAAGAAAGAAAAAAAAAGAGCACATTCTGGTATATACATTCTAAGGAGCTAAGGAGGTAGTTTGCTGACTTTCAACAGTCACATGGTTAGTGACAAAAATGCCATCGTCTTCATATATGGTAACATCTTTACTTTGGTCATGCTCTTCAAATTGAAAGAGATATGAAGAGGTCATCAGAGTTTAACCATAGATTTTTTGTGGTTGTACCTTAGCTGATACTCAGAACACCTCTATATTGCCTTCAACCAGATTGAATAGTGTAACCATAGCAACCAGATCAAAGATGAACTACATGACCATTTTTTGTCATCAGACATAGTTACAGCAGAAAGTGAAAGAACTATCTCAGTATATTCTAGTATAATAGTTTATCATACACTGTGAAATTTCCTTTACAATTTTCTTTTTGATTGTGTAATGTAATAAATTGGGTCATCTTTCTACATGTTTTGTTGTGAAAATATGACATTAGTAGACACTATGTAGAACAAAAGACTTATGACTAAGATCAAATTTGTTCGTACAAAGTTTAGTGAAAGGGGCCCCTGGTCCCAAGTTCTCAAAGGTATGGAAAATCATTCTTGTACTCAATCTTAAACTCAAGACTTCAGTACAATTAGACCTGTTCCCATGGCAACATTACTATAAAATCATTGAGTTTCATGGGGAGCAAATATTCTTGGACCACATGGATGGTTGTATCCATTTATTTAATTTAGCAGAATATATGTCAATAGTTTAACCCTTCACCTCATGAATATTCATGTACAAATTTATGACTTGATGAATATTAATGAACTGAACTTTAAATGGTATGCAAGACTGAGCACTCTGCAGACTGTTTAGAATCTGAGCTACTCAACTGTATTAGGAAACAGAGGAGACCCTGATCAGACAGCTCCTTCCATCCTGTTTGCCAATATGTCAGAATGAGTTTGTATGAGGTAAAGTATTAATGTCAGTGTGAATGTCATTTAAATGTCAGTGTTCTATATTAATACAGTCTATATGTCTAGTGTTCTCATTGTTTTTGTTTTTTTCAGTCTACCCGATATTCTCCGTGCCTTCGAACATGAAAATGAAGAACTAATCACAGCAATAGAAGAACTAGCTGCCAAGTTTGATCCAAATAGTCCATACTGGAAGGTAATGTCAAGATCATATAGAAGTACTTACAGAGTTCTCACCCCTTTCTGATTTTACTTTTTATTTAGTTTAACATGTCATGGATTCTTCCACATATATTTTTATAGAAATTCCTTTTCAGAGGTCTACCTTTTTGAGATTTTAAAGTTTGTAAGATTTCTATACTCAAGTTGAATTCCCATGGTCAGTTCTTTCTGTTACTCTCCATTTATCAATAGTGGAATTTTCAACAAGCAAGTCTATGTATTTACACGTTACACACAAAATACTTAAGCCAATCAAAATGACATTTACAGGTAAGAATATCAGTGTGTGTGTGTGTGGGGGGGTAATATTAAAATTATAGGAAAGTGGAAATTACAATATGAGCATTGGGATTGGACTAGGTTATCCTGCATCCAATCAGATTACTGTATTGGTTTTCGATCTAGTGAAAAAATCCACGGGTGATGTATGGAGAGTAGCGTAATCATCGTGGGATATCCAGTGATGATCATTACAGACTAGGACATAAATATTTGTACCTTACTGCAGTGTCAGTATAACCTCACTAACAAAATTGGATTGGTAGTTCCAAAAGTTTATGGCGCAATCTGCCTCTTTATTTTTGAAAAATATTTCAGCATATCCTTGCATGTTTGATCACCATTATAGATAGTTGTTAATTCTTTAAACAGCCACAGCCCTTAGAACTTAACCCAATATATAATAGATAAAATAGTGACGCTTTTTCTTTTTAGAGATATTTCACTGAAATTTAGCCTGTGTTATGACCATGAAGGGTAATTATAAATGATTGTTATATGGGGCAAGTTTATTACTCTATTGCAGAGTTATAGCCCTTAGAATTTTCTCTGGAAAAACATATTGAGAAAGTTATGGGATAAATTTCTATTAGTTTTTGAGAATATTTAACCCTTTCCCTCATAGAGGAAACCATGAAAAGACCTATGCGAACAGCATAAAACCAGATCAGGTTTTATGCTGTTCGCTGCTCCTCAGTGGTCTGGAAATGAGGACTTTATAATTAAATTTGGTACGGTTTAACTGTGGTTTTCTGCAGATCAGGCTATATGTGGTACCTATTTAGTGCGTCAAAACGAGTCTACATGAGGGAAAGGGTTAAATTATCCATTCATCATTAATCATGGTCATTCAAGTGCTTAAGAACACTTCAGTGCAGATTTTTTCAGGAAAGAAAAAATTTAGTGGTATCCCCACTTCTATGAATTGGGGTCTATAGAGGAATCCTGTTCATAGCATTACATCTCGTCCCATCTAGTACACTCACATAACAGACCCTGTATTTAACCACAGCCTTCTTACAAAGATAGATTCTGACAATTTAGAAAGCATTGGTCAGTGGATCTGTTATTTTTTTATATTGTAAAACCAGCCTTTGTTCACAGGTTTGCTGTTATTCAGAGGTTAAATTCTCTATAAAAATAAGACTGGGAATTCAGTCATTGGCCTTTGGTCAGGTTGGTTGTTATTTAGAGGGTACTGGTCTTTGTTCACATGTTGGCTGTTATTCAGAGGTTATAATTATTTTCTATAAATTTCGTGCTAAGAATTCAGTTATTGGCCTTTGTTCAAAGGTTAGCTGTTGTTCATAGGGTATTGCTATTACCTGTATGACCATAAATATTTATTTGCAGGCGTCTGATTCCCAGAAGCAGGCACAGGTGCAAGAGGAGGAGGAAGAAGAGCTGGGTACCAACATATCCCTCGAGGACATACAGATGGCGCTCCAGACACTGCAGATACGCAGGTGGGTGGGGTGTGAATAGAGTAAATTTTATGTCCCTGCTACATGGTAGCTTGACCATGTGGTGTTACTCTTGTCCATTATACTGTCATTTCAAAATATGATAGTTTTCTGGACTTTTTCCTATAGATAACATATCATAGAATGGGTATTTACCCTATGACTTTTATTTGAATTATATATTCATGGTTCATATAGGCCCTGAAAAGTCCTTGAAAATGACTTTAACCTTGAGAAAAACTTGCATTAAGTGTTGCCTTGAGAAAACAAAAATTATTCTGGAATTTCAGTAAAAGTCCTTGAATTTTAGTAAACAATCTTGAATATTTAGATCTGCATAAGCAATGCATTTTAAATACAAAAATCAATGTATTATCAAAAGAAAAAAAGAAAAAAAAAAGATCTTGGTCCAAATAAAAACTGATGTATATTTGTGAACAAAATGCTCTTAGAACAAACTAAAATTGTGAATAAGTGTTGCGTAAAATGTCGTCAGACATTGTGTAAATGGTAATTTTCTTGTTTACCACATTTTGAGACAACTTTTTTAGCACTCAAATAGTTCCATAAGTGGACTTGAAATTTTTTTTTCCAAGTCGCCTTGAAAAAATCAGTTGTTTTAGCCTTGAAAAGTTCATGAATTTAGGTAAGAAAATTCTGTATGAACTAGTATTTGTGCAACTAAGGTTTTTTTATTGTTTTTTTATGCTCACCGAAGGTGACGCATATAGTCGCCGCTTCGTCCGTCCGTCCGCCCTTTCGTCCGTCACACTTTCCTTGTCCGGACTATTTCTCAGGAACTAATGGCTTGAATTATGGCCCCTTGACTTTTTGGCCTATAGTACATATTGCATGATTCTTGTCCGGGCTATTTCTCAGGAACTAATGGCTTGAATTCAATGAAACTTTATGGGAAGCTTTATTACTAAGAGGAGATGCGCATATCGTCAGCATGACCCGATTCCTAAATTTTTCACAGAGTTAGGCCCTTGACTTTTGGCCTATAGTACATATTGCATGATTCTTGTCCGGGCTATTTCTCAGGAATAATGGCTTGAATTCAACGAAACTTTATGGGAAGCTTTATACCAAGAGAGATGCGCATATCGTCAGCTGACCTATTCCTAATTTTTCACAGAGTTATGGCCCCTTGACTTTTGGCCTATAGTACATATTGCATGATTCTTGTCCGGGCTATTTCTCAGGAATAATGGCTTGAATTCAACGAAACTTTATGGGAAGCTTTATACCAAGAGAGATCGCATATCGTCAGCATGACCCCATTCCTAAATTTTTCAAAGAGTTATGGCCCCTTGACTTTTTGGCCTATAGTACATATTGCATGATTCTTGTCCGGGCTATTTCTCAGGAACTAATGGCTTGAATTCAATAAACTTTATGGGAAGCTTTATACCAAGAGAGATCGCATATCGTCGCGTGACCTGTTCCTAAATTTTTCAAAGAGTTATGGCCCATTGACTTTTTGGCCTATAGTACATATTGCATGATTCTTGTCCGGGCTATTTCTCAGGAACTAATGGCTTGAATTCAAGAAACTTTATGGGAAGCTTTATACCAAGAGAGATACGCATATCGTCAGCTGACCTGTTCCTCAATTTTTCAAAAGAGTTATGGCCCTTGACTTTTTGGCCTATAGTACATATTGCATGATTCTTGTCCGGGCTATTCTCAGGAACTAATGGCTTGAATTCAACAAACTTTATGGGAAGCTTTATCACCAAGAGTAGATACGCATATCGTCGCGTGACCTGGTTCCTCAATTTTTCAAAGAGTTATGGCCCCTCTACTTTTTGGCTAAAATTCATGTCATTTGCCTGAATTTACAGGAATATGCATTTAAACAAACCCTACAAAATTCAAATAGTAGCAAATGTCAATCATGAATCATGGTCACTAATTGTTGGTTTAGGCCCATATACACTATTTGATAATATTCAGTCATCTATGTAAAGAGTTTGTTAACCCTTTGATATGAGCAAATGTCAAATAATATGAGCTAATTTTTAGTAAGTATTTAAATACACTTTAAAAAAAAACAATGAAAGATCTGAATTGAGTAAACTAACTGGTGATGTAACTATTACATATTAAATAGTAAACTGTTACTAAGTCTCCAAATTAGAGTTGGTAAAACATCTCATCTGATGAGAATAGATATGATTTAGGAATTGGGATTTCAACATATCCTCCCACCCATTGACCAAGGCCTTATTTGTAACAATGACGTTCTTCGGGGAGCATCTGTCAGTTCTACTGACTTTCTTGTTTTTAAAATGTGAAAGTGAACAAATGTGAATTGGGTATTCTGTATATTTTGTGTATAATTGCATTAACATTTTAATTCAGTATTCAAAAATAATTTTGCTTTTGCTTACCTTATCTTTAGGATTTGAATCAATGAACTATTGCTTTTTGCCAAAATTAATTGGGTAAATACTTGTAAACCCTGTTTATCTGTCACTTTGAATGCTAGCAGATATAAAGCTCTCTTTCATTGTGTAAGCATACCCTGTTGAGTTGACATTTTGCTCACCATATTTTTGACAGAATTGCTGTTCTTGGAAGAAAAAATTCTGAAACAATGAACAGAAAATATCTGAATTAATTTCGGTTTGTGAAACACACTGGCCGGGGGGGGTCCTCCCCCAGAACATTTTTAATATGGACATGCAAATTGGCAGCATTTGGCATATATTTTCAGAGTATTTAGTCCATATTGTATGGGCAAACAATTTTGAGTTGTACACACTTGCATACAGGTATAACGCTATGTACGCTGCTTCTGGCTTATTCCAAATTCTATCAGGCCTGTGTCACAAAACATCTCAGAACATTTAAAAAAATTCTCTTTTATTGTTTATCAATGTAGAGAGATGGCATTTCGTATATGCTTTTATTAACTTTTCCAAATGAATATGTTGTTCATTTCTCTCCTTCATAACTTTTAAATTTTTAATTATGCAGAACTATGGCTTTTCAGGAAGCGGATATTGCAGAGTTTAATCAACGATCCGGTGATGGCGGAAAAATGGGTGAACGAGTTAAACATCTGCGAGATTGAGATCATGATGATAAAACAAGACCTCCAGGAGACGCATGGCATTGCAGGTACGGTAACACACGTATACAGCATTGAAAAGCAGGTATACATGGCCTGTCTGGTACATAGAATTAACCCTTTCCCTCATTTTGATGCCCTCAATAGGTACCACATAAAGCCTGATCTGCAGAAAACCACTGTTAAACCATACCAAATTCAATTACAAAATCCTCATTTCCAGACCACTGATCAGGTTTTATGCTGTTCGCATAGGTCTTTTCATGGTGTCCTCTATGAGGGAAGGGTTAAGAAGAACAAGTATTTTTCAGCACCCCCATTTGTGCCAGTAATAATCATAATTATGTGACATTTTTGAAAGTGGGAGGATGTCAAATGTCAGTTATCATCATACACATAAATTTAATGCAAACATGCATGAATCAATCTACACAAAACTTGGTCAAGTTCAATAACAGGTCAAATGTCCTAGTTACATAACATGTATGGCCCAGAATTGATATAATTAACTTCAAAAAATGTTGATCTGTTATTACCAAACTTGTTAATAATGACATCCATCAAATGGTTGTCTCCACCTTACTTAGTCAAGTATTGATAGGCAAAATATTTTATCAAAGTTTGATAAATAGCCAAAATTTCCATGTCAGTCTAGAGTTACAGCCCATGAATTGATTGAAATTGCAGGAAGGGCATATTTTGCTGTAATCAGTATTCATGTTGTTTTGTTATTTTTTGTAAACAAGGGGATGGGGTACACATACAATCTATTTCTATATTCTATAACCAGGTATTTCCCCCATCAAGACTGTGGCTCAACCTACAACAATGGCTGCCCCCACAGTGACCTGTGCTGGTACCCAGCTGACAGTACCAAACCACAGTGCTGAGAACCATCGGGTCATACAGAACATCATGGCTTCAACCACCAAGGTCAGTCAGCCTTTTGTTGCAAAGATAATTTACAAAACCTGATTTAAGCAACCAGAGAAATTGGCTGCTAAGTAGGCCAGACATTATACAGCTACCAAATGCTCTTGCCTTTTATGTCCCTTATGCGTTCTCTTACTTCCATGTCACTGTAGGCATTTTTGTACCTGATTGCATTCTCTTACTTTTGTGTCACTATTTGCATTTGTGTACCTGATTGCATTTTTGTACCTGATTGCATTCTCTTACTTTTGTGTCACTATTTGCATTTGTGTACCTGATTGGAGTCTCTTACATTTTATAACCTGTCAGCATAAACAGATATATCCATAAAGTTGATTTTTTTACATTTATTCATAAGATGAATTGCACTCTTGCTGTGTAGTATCATTTTATTATGCCCCCCTTCGATAAAGAGGGGGCATATTATTTTACAAATGTTGGTTGGTTGGTTGGTCTGTCAGTAGACCAATTCGTTTCCAATCAATAACTGGAGAATAGTTGGGCCCGCATTAAAATTTTTGGGATTAGAAGATGACCCCTATTGATTTTGGGGTCACTTGGTCAAAGGTCAAAATCACAGTGACGTCGAATGTGAAAATCATTTCCAATCAATAACTGGAGAACGCTTGGGCCCACATTACTCAAACTTCATAGGGTGTGACTAGTAGATGACCCCTATTGATTTTGGGGTCACTTGGTCAAAGGTCAAGGTCACAGTGACCTGGGTGGGAGTGGGGGGAGCATATGGGGGGATATGTGTTGTTCCGGCAACTCTTATCTTACAAATGAATGTAAACTTTAGACCTAGATTCTATTTAAATAAGAATCGTCAAATAGGATTTATATACCATGTTCCGCAGAAGTGGGGACTATATAGGAATCAATCTGGTCATGTCGCATCATGCCACGTTCCATCCTACAGGTATGTTACAATCTGGTCATGTCGCATCATGCCACGTTCCATCCTACAGGTATATTACATGAATACAAGGTTGGATGTGGGGGTATCAATCACCTTTAGTGATAGTTCTTTGTTGTCGTTTTTGTTGGGTTTTGGGTTGTTTTTTTAGCTCACCTGAGCACATAGTGCTCATGTGAGCTTTTAGGATCTTGGCTGTCCGTTTGTTTCAATTGTTTCTAATGACATCTCCTCTGAAACCAACAGGCCAAATTTGATAAAACTTGCATATGATGTTCCTTGCATGAAGCTCTACCAAAGTTGTCCAAATGGTTCCGGTCCATTGCATATCTGGGTCACAGGAGCTAAAAAGATTTTAAAAGTGAGTAAGATTGCTGTGTTAGGCATGACAACAAAAAATGTGACATTTAAAGTGTTTTTCTAACATTTGACTAAGTGACCTAGATTTTGATCCTACCTGAATTTGCACTCAACTGGGAATTCATGCAGTCATCATTCTTATCAAGTTTAATGAAGACTGGGACAAAAATGTAGTGGCCTCAACATTACCGGTTTTTTACCTAGTTTTTGACCCCACATGACATAATTTCGAACTAATCCAAGATATCATGTAGACAAACATCCTGACCAAATCTAATGAAGATTGGGGCAAAACTGTGGCCTCTAGAGTGTTCACAAGGTTTTTTCTAAATTTTGACCTAGTGACCTAGTTTTTAACCCCACATGACCCATTATCAAACCCATCCAAGATATTATGTAGACAAACACCCTGACCAAATCTAATGAAGATTGGGTTAAAATTGTGGCCTCTAGAGTGTTCACAAGGTTTTTCAAAGATTTGACATGGTGACCTAGTTTTTGACCCCAAGTGTCCCAATTATGAAATCATCTGAGATATCACGTAGACAAACATCCTGACCAAGTTTCATGAAGATTGAACCAAAACTGTGGCCTCCAAAGTGTTCACAAGGTTTTTTCTAAGATTTGACCTGGTGACCTAGTTTTTGACCCCACATGACCCAATTTCAAACTCATCCGGGATATCATGTAGACAAACATCCTAACCAAGTTTCATGAAGATTGGGCTAAAACTGTGGCCTCTAGAGTATTCACAAGCAATTGTTGACGACAGACAAAAGGAGATCACAAAAGCTCACCCTGAGCACAAGTGCTCAGGTGAGCTAAAAATCTTCTCCTCAGAAACCACAAGGCCTGGAGCTTAGATATTTGGTGTGTGGCAATGTCTAGTGGACCACTACCAAGTTTGTTCAAATCATGACCCTGGGGTCAAAATTGGCCCCGTCCCAGGGGTCACTGGATTTTACATAGAAAAACTAGAAAAATCTTCTCGTCAGAAACCACAAGGCCTGGAGCTTAGATATTTGTTGTGTGGCATTGTCTAGTGGACCTCTACCAAGTTTGTTAAAATCATGGCCCTGGGGTCAAAATTGGCCCCTCCCCTGGGGTCACTTTATTTTACATAGACTTATATAGGAAATATTTGAAAAACCTTCTTGTCAGAAACCACAAGGACTAGAGTTTAGATATTTGGTGTGTAACATGGCCTAGTAGACCTCTACCATGTTTGTTCAAATCATGGCCCTGGGGTCAAAATTGGCCGCACCCCAGGGGTCTTTATATTTTACATAGACATAAATAGGAAAAATTAAAAAAATCTTCTTGTCAGAAACCACAAGGCCTAGAGTTTAGATATTTAATGTGTAACTTGGCCTAGGAAACCTCTACCATGTTTGTTCAAATCATGGCCCTGGAGTCAAAATTGGCCCTGCCCCAGGGGTCACTTGATTTTACATAAATATACATAAGAAAAACTAGAAAAATCTTCTTTTCAGAAACCACAAGGCCTATAATTAAATATTTAGTGTGTAGCATAGCTTAGTAGACCTCTACCAAGTTTATTCAAATAATGGCCCTGAGGTCACAATTTGCCCTGCCAAAGTGGCCACTTCTACATGGTTTATGTATTCAGTATGACTATGAAAGCACAGTTTCTCAGGTGAGCGATTCAGGGCCATCTTGGCCCTCTTGTTAATAAAATAAAATGGTATTTTTTTATAGATGATGTTTGTGTCTTGATATTTCATTGTGGATATGTTTGTTTGTATACTCTGTATACTATGCACATGAAATGTTGTTTTGATGGTCCAAAAATCTACATCAGATTTCAAAAAATTCATTTAAGTAAGATATGGTCTCCAAGTTATCATCACTTTGAAAGTTGATCCAATAAGAACATGCAAAATTCAACAAAAAAAATAAAACTGACCCAAATTATGCTCCTGTATTTGTCCATGCTTTGTTTGTAGTTCAAGGGCTCGGTACAAAACAGTGGTATCTAAATATATATATAAATTAAGGTACAGTCCCTGTAATGGTTCCACTACATTTCGGACCTTGTGGCCTTTCACAGAGATAACCAAGGTTTCCTAATGTTTCATTAGAGTACCTTGGTTATTTTGGTAGAGGTTGAGTGGTCCAAGACATAGAGGAACCATTACAGGGACTTAAATCTTAAAACGCAGTTTCAATAGTTTTGCACCAAACCTTTGTTAATACAGATTGAGAAAATGGTGCATGAGAAATTGAGACGTAAAGGGTATTTAAAATAAATGGGAATTGGAATCATATTTAAAACAAAAAAAACTGCCGAGATCTTTAGAATCTTGAGAACAGAAAGTATCCCAGTATGGAATGAGAGATTTGGGGAAACAAATGGGCTGCTTTGAGATTTCAAAAGGTCACTGCCGTAGGATATTGGCTCGTTTCAGGGGCCGGGTTCTCACAAAGTTCTATTTCTGCTTCTTAATTTCTCAGTTTTTGGCCCCAAAAAAGAGTGACAAGTTGCTGCAGCCTTTTGCTCGGAAGGAGAAGATATTTTAATGCTTGTGGTCCCGTGGTGTGATTTCACCTTTATATAGGTCTGTTAACGGATTGCTACAGAACCAGCAATGCCGCAAAACCGTGCCTAACTAGCTTGGTCTTCCCTGTGCAGAATTAATATTTCGCTAATGTTAATCAATATTGTGTGATAATTACTGGGGAAGCAAATTTCCAATGGTGCTCTTTTCAGCTTTTCCTTATAATGGAGTAATAAACTTCCTTTGTAATGTCGCGATTAAATTTGATACGACCCCATACTAGAAGAGAGATGGGGGATGCAGAATTCAGGCTGAAATATCAACGAAGCCTTGCAGATTGTAAATAGATTCTCACTGTATACAAACTAATTACTTCCCATTAGTTGCTCATGGTTTATTTATAAGTACCTAGAATATCACCGCGGAATGATGGTCCCAAATGCTTATACATGTAAGTGAGCCAAAGTCAATTTAGAAAAGAGTTGTATTTTAGTCAGAAAGTTTTCGTATAAATTTCGTAATATGGATTTTGAAAGCCATTTATTAAATTTCTTAATTCTAGGTATGGTTATTAAAATGTGTCTTAAAGTTTGATTATTTATTAAATTTGTTAATTACAATACATGCTGATTATTAAATTGGACCCACATGCAGGCATGCAGGAATTTGATATAATCACCATGCCAGAGCAAGCTTATACAGTTACAGTCTCAAAATTGATTTTCATATTTATATGTAACCAAAGTCATTAAGAACAGTACTGGTAGCTTTTTGCTTGGTGCTCAGCATAAATACATGGCAGTTCGATGACTGGTTGGTCCGGTGTCAGGATATTGTTGTCAAATCTTCAGATTGAGCATTGATTGCAAAATCACTCCATATTTTCTGTGTTTTTCAGCCAATTGCTACAGCCAACATCATGACAAAATCAGTCACCAGCGTCTCAGCGTCCAAGAGCAGCACAGCGGTATCTGGTAGCAACCAGTCAGCACTGTCCCACCTACTTTTGACACAGTCTGCATTACAACACCCACTTCTGAACCAGTCTACCACAGGAAGTCACAAAGGTATGATGGGAATCCAACAGCAGCAGCAGGCATACATTAATCTCATGGCCCAGCAGAGCATGATGGGTAATCTAACAGCTGCAAATGTACAGGGAACCAGCTTACAAGGAATGCCAGGATTGAATGGTCCCCTGCTTCCCCAGCTGCAGCCCCTATTATTTCAGCAGCTCCAGCAGCAGACAGATGTAGCTGGGAATCAACCAGTCTCAGAACCACTTCCTGCCCTAGGGCGGGGTCAGGCCATGACCCCTGGTTATGGGCTTCTACCTGGCCTCATGCCTTTGTTACAAAATCTCTCAGTTGGCCGTGGGGGTCCTGGAAATGGACAGGACCAGAAATGATTGATCTCACCTTGACCATTTTGAAATATGCGAATTAATCAGCTTTTGTCCATGAGATTAACACTACCTTGCCATAAAATATGTCTGCATTTTTTTAACATATTTTTTTTCTTTTATGTTATTTTAAGGTGCTTTCCATGTACAGTGTAACCTCCGAAATCCAAACACCCTTGGGACCGGCCAAAAAGTTCGGATTTTGGAGGTTTCCGGAATTCAGGGGTCTGGAATGAATTGGACCAGTACATATGTACTGAAGTTTCTCAATGGTTGTGAATAGATGCATTGTCATTATTTTTTATATGTATACTGTAACAGTGCTTATAACAAACTGTTTATTGTCCTCTATGGACAAGTCAACTCTACAATGTTTTGACGGTGTCTCGGTCATTTTGACTTTGAAAATGATGAATTTTTTATGAAATGCCAGAATATAAAGATCTTTCCATCATAGATTTGCTCAGTTTCAATCCCTCAATAGTATTCTTACCTGCAACTGCCTTTGAAGATCCAACAGTTTTGGATGTTTTACCACTATCGAAAATCAACACATTGTCCGATGTAGCCTAACTAATTACGCTTCTAACAATACCACAATTACACTTAAACTGTTAAAGATGTTTGTTGCAAAAAATACCAATTAATCCACTGATCACCACTTTAATAATTTACAATGTGTCACTATCTAATTGCCTATGTATTCGCAAGCGCAAACATGGAGGCGCAAACATGTTGTGATTCTTACGCGTGTCAAAATAATAGACAGATTGTGATTCTAACGCGTGCCAAAATAACGACCACCGCTAATTAATACACAACTGATCAGGCTTACAATATCCGGTTAGATTACCTGTAAAGCTAAGGAGCACTGTTCGGATTTCAGAGGTAAAATAGCGTTGATATAACCCAATATATACGAAATAATCGTCCGGAATTCAGAATTCAAAGGTTTTATTTACATATAAAAAGAAGGGGAAATTTCGGGACCAAGAAAATCGTCCGGATTTCAGAAGTTTCCGGATTTTAGAGGGTCCGGATTTCGGAGGTTACACTGTACATGCAATGTATGACCTACACAAAGTTTTGTTAGTCCTAGCCTCTTTGCTTGGAAAAAAAAATAAATCCAGCTTTCCAGGTTTTGACTGTGAAAATTGGTGCCTTGCCTTTCCCATTCATGACTAGGTCTTTTGTGTAAACCAGGTCAGCCATTGACTGCCTATTATCCAAGTGTAGCCATGACCTCAAGCCAATTTGAATACATCTATAAACACGGGAAAGATTAGATTTATTACCTGCATTTTTGTCAACATTAAATTTTATTATCATTTACATATTGTTATTGTCACATTTAAGTGCTACATTTTTATTAACAGTTAACTTTTTAATGAACAAAAGAATGGCTGAATGAAAATATAATTGCTATATGTTTTGTTACAGGGTCGAATAAAGGAAACTATTATATTCTTTGTTTTGTAGGATAATTGATAACTGCCAAAGTACATTTATATTGCCTTAGTATCTTATTTCAGTAAATTATTTTGTTTCAACAGCTAAAAGACAGCTTTTGTTTATTTTCCACATTTTCATAAGCAAGTAAAACTATCCTTGCATACAACTTTAAAAATGAAATATATATTTAATGAAAATTTAAAAAAAAGATTATATACAGTGTAGCTCCATCATAACATTGTTTATTGGCTCCTTGGATTCTACACTATTTTGCATTGTAACAATGCACCTAATGCTAATTAATAAAACCCAGTATTGAGCAGAGTTATATTAGATTTTGTGTTATAATGGAGCATGTTATAATGGAGTGTGTTATAATGGAATGTGTTATAAAGGAGCATATTGTAATGGAGTGTGTTATAATGGAACGTGTTATAAAGGAGCATATTGTAATGGAGTGTGTTATAATAGAATGTGTTATAAAGGAGCATATTGTAATGGAGTGTGTTATAATGGAATGTGTTAAAAAGGAGCATATTGTAATGGAGTGTGTTATAATGGAATGTGTTAAAAGGGAGCATATTGTAATGGAGCGTGTTATAATGGAATGTGTTATAAAGGAGCATATTGTAATGGAGTGTGTTATAATGGAATGTGTTATAAAGGAGCATATTGTAATGGAGCGTGTTATGGTGGAATGTGTTATAAAGGAGCATATATAATGGAGCTTGTTATGGTGGATCTACCCTGTATGATGTTTGATGCTGTTCTCACCATTTTGTTGATGATTTCTTTTAGTGGAGACCACAATGTGTTCATTTTGTAAATATGTTACCAGGCGTCTTTCCATTTGTGTTTGTACAGAGAATGCAATAACCCATTGCTTTAAATGTGTAAATATGTACTGTACAGTCTCAGTATGTCACTGCACAGATCCAAAAGGTGTTCTTTCTAATACTAACTGACAAAATAGGGACCTCCATGGCTGATTGCTTATAGTTAATGCCTTGTTATCAATTGTCCCCTCTGGGTTTGAATCTCAGTTTGGTTACTCGGATTCATGAGAAAGCCTTCCATCTGGCTTGTGGTACAGTGGTGGTTGTTTTTCCCAGGTACTGTGTTCACTCAGGGTCTTCCTTTTGTATGCGTTATTAGCTGGATGTCACTTAATGACTGAATTTGCAGCCAGGGTAAGCTGCAAAACATTTTCAGTGTGAGAGTTATTGTTTTTATACCTGCTTTTTAATCACATTCCAATGTTTCTTTTGTCAAAAAGTTTGAACATTTTTGTGTCACCTGCTGGAAGAAGAGGTGACACATAGGGATCATTGTTCTGTTGTACCGGTATTTCTGTCTGTCACTTTTAGCAGGCAACACATGTTCCAAGGAGCACTTCTTGTTGTATTTCAAATGTCTTTAAATTTGAAGAAATTTGGTCAGTTTTGGAAGAAATCTAATAGTGACTATCTCCTGTATGAATCAGATACTGATGTTTGAGTTTTATTGTTTTCATAAACACCAGAATGATTTCCGCAAATATTAGAATTGTTTCTGTAAATATTGAAATAGTTGGTAAAATATCTGATAATATTGAAAGATTCTAAAATAATGGAAGTTCCTGGTAATATTGTAATTTTCTGTTAGCTTAGAAAGTTTTAAAAAAGTATTGGAATGATTTTTATGCAGGTTGGAACAGTTTCTACAGCCATTAAAGTTTCTGTAAATATTAGAATGGTCTATACTGTAAAAAATGTGTTCTACATGAACATGGATTGTTTTAAGTCCAAGTTTGTTTCATGTTTTTATCAATAGTATCTGTTCATTGTTCAATATCATGTTACATTTTAGGTATTTTTGAATTTAATAAAAAATTTAACTTTTTTTCTGTGGTTGTCATCATTATTATACCCTTTGTAAAAGATCAAATTTTGTTTTCCTTGGTAATGTAGAGCTTATTCATAGATTATATCCATTGTGAAACAAGTTCTCATCACTTATCTCTCTCAATAGTTTCTGGGTTGGACCAGTACTGAGTGCCCTAAAAGGTCTTGAAGATCCTTGCTTTCAGAGGAAATCAAACACTGCCTTGGGACCACCTCCTTTTCCTCTCAGATGGTAAGAAATAACTAGATAAATATTAAATGATAAATTTATTTCACATTTCAACATGTATCAATGAAAAAACATAATATGTCAGTTCAAAAATATCAAAATAATTTCAAAAGGCAAATTTTGTCAACAAAACCTACCAGATGACAGAAATGATTTCTTTTTTTTTATTATATATACTGAAAACCCTTTTTCATCTAATTTGTAAAACTTGGAATCTTTTTATTGCGCAATATCATCAATTAGGCTAAATCCCACCAACTTTCTTCCTATTTTATGACATATTCCAGTACACGACTAAGATCACATGAATTATTACCTTAATTCCTAACAATATTTGTTCAGAGAAATAAGAATATTGAAATTCGCCCGTTAAGTATTACTTACCACTAAAAATTGTTGGTGGATTTGGAGCCTGGGAATACACATTGAGACCATCATTACATTACAAACACACTTGCAAGTGAGACGCTACTGTTGCAATGTCACGTTGGTTCTCACTTGAGACTTTCAAACAAAAGTGAAGTTCACCCATACACAACATTTTTCAATGTGATTTAATGCAGCTTGTTTACAGATGGTATTTAATGCAGCTTGTTTACAGATGTAATTTAATGCAGCTTGTTTACAGATGGTCAATGACTAAGAATTTGATTTTTAGCCAGCTAAGTGTATACATCTAATTCTATCAATACCCATCCACAGACACATGGTCAAACAATGCAACATTCGGTGATTGTAAAAAATTTGTGGGCAATAGTGTTATGAAGGGTAATGAATCTAAATTTAACTAAATCTAACAGGTTTCCCTGAAGTGTGCAATGTTACCCTACATTTGCCAAGGTTATTGTCATGAAAAAAAGACTTCACCAACAATAACAAGGAGAGTAAAGAAAAACTTCTTTAAAATCTAACAATCAACTGTGAAAGATGCTTTGAGACCCATTTTACCAACTTTAAAAAGAAAGGGGATTATATTTTTATTTATGACGGAGTCAAATGCACACAAATAGTATAACAAACAAATTCATGACCTCTGTTGTGTGATCCAGGTCAACCATTGATCACATGGTATCCCAGGGTTACTATTCGACAACCTGGTGATTTTATTAAAACATCTCTGTAAAAACTAGAAACTTCCATTGCCTAGAGCCAATATCAGATGCTTAATTACCTCCCTTGTGACTTCTTGTTCAGTTTTCTCCCCTTGCAGAATGATAATTGGACATTTCTTTTGGGGAGTAACCAATCAAAAGTCCTGGTGTGGGAAATCCAATCAAAATCTTTTATTAACTCTCTAAATTTAGAAATGTCTTTCAGGAATACAATTAACTCCGTAAGAATAATCCACAAGAATTCTAAAAACTTAAGAAAATAATATAGGAATTCTTGAAACAACTTAAGCTTCTCTCTTTATCAGTTCTATAATGATCTAAATAAAATAAATTTAAATCTTTCAAATAAAGGATATTCAGTCAATTTAGACAATAATCAAGCCAAATTGTGTCAAAATCAGGGTTTTCTATGACACACAAAATTGAACGTTTTGACCCTCACATTGTCAAATCACCTGCAAATTCAAAATTGGCCTCTTTATCTAGAAATGAAGTGGCCACAGGACCTCAATTTGAGAAAAAAATACAGCGAGATAACCCTGTGAAACCTATTAAGACAAAACATTGTTGTACAAGTCTTAATTGTAATTGTACTAGAGTTACACAGTCCAGGTATTCATCTCCAGTTTGATTTCAGGACTTCAGTTGCCACTTGCTTCCTTTGTCCCAAGGATTACATCTCTAAAACAGTGGCAGTGACTCACATCTATCTCCATCTCATGGCAAATTCTTCACCGTGACCTTTGACTTATGCAAGGTCAGCCTAAAAGGTCAAAGTCATCTCTCTGAAAAAAGACACATCATGTATAAGTAAATCTTTCTTAAACGAACTTCATACTGTGATTATTTTTCACTGACATTGAATCTATAAAATAATCTATAAAATTTCCAATAAAAGGAAAGAATTACAAGATTGTTGATAAAACCATCAATAAAAACAAGTCCCCCACTCTATCAATTTCAAATATTTTTCATAAACCAATCTTTCATGCATGTTTTATTCCATATTTCATTGTTGTATCAAATACCAAATTCATCCTGATTGATGATCATGCATTTATATATGCTCCCCGCCTCTCATATTCCTACCCCCACTCCCTCATATTCCTGCAACCATCCTTGTATTTCTATTCCCCTCTCACACTTCTGCACCCCATCTTGTATTTCTACTATTCTCGTTTTTCTATACCCTTGTATTCTTGCACAAGTCTCAAATTCTCAATGTATAAGTAAGAGAAGTGTTTTGATGAAACAACTATACATCAAAGAAACTGTAATTCATTCAGAATATTTTATTTAAATTTTTTGCATACAAATCATATATTTCAGCTAGTTGTCATTTCAACAAACAATAGTGCATAACTTTTTCTGTAAGTACATATATCGGATATTTAAAATAATACATTCTGTACTGTCTTACATAATCATCCTTAAGGAGCTAAAGTGAAGTTAGACAACTACCCTGAAACACGAGGAACCTGGAATATCCTGCCATAGCAGTTGATTTAATGGTTTTTATTACAAAATCATGGGGGTACCTCGGGGTCTGACTGTTACCCTATTTTAAGTGTATATAGAAATAGAATGAGATGTAACAGTTTTACAGTCTACCCTTGACATGTTATTGATAAATTTATATGATTATCAGGAACTACAGCTATCACTGGAAGGTGATGAGTACCCCTACTACATGAAGAATCCGAGACGAAGTGTCAAGCCACAGCACGGGACACAACGTGCATGATTCCAGGATGATCCTAAATGAAGCTTAACCCTTTCCCTCATATAGACTCATTTTGACGCACTCAATAGGTACCACATAAAGCCTGATCTGCAGAAAACCACAGTTAAACCTTACCAAATTTAATTACAAAATCCTCATTTCCAGACCACTGAGGAGCAGCGAACAGCATAAAACCTGATCAGCCTGCGAGTTACTCGCAGGCTGATCTGGTTTTATGCTGTTCACATAGGTCTTTTCATGGTGTCCTCTATGAGGGAAAGGGTTAACAGCAAGGATATGAATACAGAAGTTTTTGGCAATAGATTTACAGAATAATTTCAACATACGAAAATTATGAATTTTGTAATAAATTTATAGAATAAGCCATAACTTTCCCACCTAAAAACCAATCACCATACCAAAGAAATTGTAGCATTTCCAAACATACACATCCCATACCTATCTACGAGTTGATTTATGTATTGATATGAGAACCAAAATGTCAATTCTTAATAAATGTTTATGAGTTTATGCATTCATTTTTTTTTTCATAACAGTCCTGGACATAACAAATGAGCCATAACTCAGCGTAGATTGGATTTTTGCAGAATACTCTCAAAATAGACTAATTTACCAGGAGACACTATTCCGTAATTCACAAGTCATATTTCATATTCTGATATTTATGCCAGAATTTCAACTCACCCCCAATTTCTTACAAATCCACCCCCTTAAAATTTCCCCACTTGCAGCTTTAACAATTATCTAACCCTATATCCTCCCAATACTTACATCATCCAACTCAATCCCCTCCCCCTAGCAACATTATCCAACCCAATCCCCTCCCATAGCATCATTCCCAATCCCAATCTCCTCCCCCTAGCAACATTATCCAAACCAATTCCCTCCCATAGCAACATTCCCAAGCCCAAGCTCTTCCCCGCAGCAAATTCTCCAACCCAAACCCCTCCAACTAGTAATATCCTTTATCCAATGCCCCCTCCCCCACCCACCATATTCCCCACCCACTCACCATATCGTTGTAGTCCAAGACATGCTTCCTAATAGCCGACGTATCTGTCCATGTCACAAAGTCCTCCATTTGTCTGAAAAACATGAAAATCACACATAAATACAGAATGTTGTTTGGAAGTTTACCATCACTGTAACAGTATATCAATCGTGAAGTCACTTCCACCTCACGACCCTGGGTGCACCCAGAGTCCCCCAGGTAGAACCACCAACCTACAGCCAGCAACCTCACATGAGATATCCAAGTGACCAGACCTGGATTCAAACCCACAGCTGTGAGGGGCTAAGTGATAAGTGTTTTTGTTGGATAGGGAAAGTCATATGATGGAAGTAAAACACAGTTGGAAATGGCACAGAGTGGAAAAGGTGGTTCTCAGGCTCTTGCATATTTGTTGAAGAGGCAATTTTTGAAGATCTGACTCTTCCATTAAGCCTTAAATGAGACAGGAGACGAATAATTATAACAAATAAAACTCCAACAGGTAATTTTGTTTTCCTCATATCTTATTCAATTCAGTGGTTGAAGATTCGGCAATGACATTGCTGTGCTCCGGATAAAGTCTGGTGTTAAAACTATATGGACATCATAAAGAAATAGATATTTTGCATACATATAGTAATCATGTTGGGCTGTTTTGTGGTGTAACTCTTACGTTTGTTTTCCTTAAAGTTCCTTAAGGTAAAGTCCCTGTTAATGGTTCTGCTACATTTTGGACCTCATGGCCTTTCATGGAGATAACCAAGGTATCCTAATGTTTCATTAGGACACCTTGGTTATCTTGGTAAAGATTAAGTGGTCCAAGACATAGCGGAACCATTACATATTCAAGTTGTCTCAATAATTTCCGAACAAGCCTTTTATTCTCTATTTGCCAAAAATTGAGTCAAATTAACCTAGCGTCTCAAAAAACAAATTTCTTTTATTTTTCATTTTTAAATTATGATAGCATTAATAGGAAGCAAGGTGCAAGAGTTCTCCTTGTGGAAGAAATCAGAAAACGTCTTGTACATGAAAAACTTGTCAGGCTTACCAGGGTTTACTCTCATCACCTTCTTCAATAGCTTGTAAATAGAATGTTTGTCTTCAGATAAAAGTTCTTTCAGAAGGTGATATTTAATCAATTCCCATTAGATGAGACCAAATACATACAATAGAAATTTAAACACTGAAGAAATCATTAAAAAAAAGGCCAACCTATTTTTTTTTTAAATAAATTTGGCAACCTAATAACATTTTCTCCTTTTTTCACCTGATTTATCTTGTCTATTAATGGAAATTGTTATTTGTCTTAGATAATGAATGGTATTTCAATCAAAGCATGGATCTGTAAAGGATGGCCAATGCTTGATTTAGATCCCTGCATGTCTTGTGACAATACACCACTCCTGAAGTGTCAAGAGATTCTATATTTAAACATGAAATATGAAATTCTTTCCAGGAACCAACTTCCTCCATTTGATTCCACAAAAGTCCCATACTTTTTTCCACCGAAATTTGGCAACTAAATGTGCATGAAGTTTAACACATGCTAAGAAAATGCACAATTAAGGAAAAGACATAAAATTCCGATATTGATCCCCCTATAAAATTTTAATTCCAATCTCTCTCACCCCATGAGTTTCCCTGCACATTAAATCACAACATCGCGACAAACTCCGAAACTAATTGGAGCACCAACTAGGCTGTCGATATTTCAGAGGTGCGTCATTAATTTCTGATAAAGCAATCCTTGGAGTGCCGGCATTTACCCGCCTCTCCCCCCAAGGCAAGTAAAGATATCCCTAGCTGGACATATCCTGTGTTTCCACTTTAGAATAGTTTTAACTCTAAAAACACATTTATCTTCATACTTAGATATATCACTGAGTTTTGCTAGAATCCAGCCATAAAGTTACCATGTACAGAAATATTCATATAGCATTTAAATATGTCCCACTGCTTCAATTTTGGTAATTTCTATTTTGTTCCTTGTGTCTTCATTGGTCAAATCACAGGAACATGTTGACCCCCTATATTTCTATGTAAGGTGGATAGATATCCATATAGGGTCAGTCAGGGCTCAAATTTAATATTATTTCCCACTCGAAAAAAAATGTGAGTGGTTAAAAACATAACTTGCAAACTTCATTTAGCTAAATGCGAGTGTTTATTTTGAGCCCGGACTCTATTTTAAGTTTGACAACCGACTCCTTCTCCAATTTTTTCACTGTTTTTAACGGTATTGCGTTAGAACTATGTTCTTTTTTTGGTTTGTTGATTTCAGATTCTGTGCAAAGTTCATTGACGTCACAAGATGTAATAAAAAAAACTGGATATCTTTTATTTTGACATTGTTCAATTGAAGATTGAAATCAGCATCAAACGCGTTTCCATTGGAAATCGTGACTAGTGTAAAATCAGGCTCCCAAGGTTAATATGAGGGTGGGGGTAACTTTTGTTGATTGAAAATTAAATTAATATCATAATTTTAAAATCTAATAATCTGAATCATAATTAGAAAATAAAGCAGCATCAAGTATTAATATTCATTAGGGGAAATATTAATTAAAAACAGCAGATGTTTTAACATATATGTGTCCATGTTTTGTGTACCGTAGTCGACAGACCGGACCCGAGTTTTATACTAGTCATACAACAATTTACCGGTGTAAAATTTGCTTGTGATATTGAAAACAAGTTAGGATTGTTTTGTTTTGATGATGTTATTGTACATCTTATTGAAATTATCTCATTTAGACATGTTTAAGAAAATGTTTAAGCGAAAATGTTCACTCGCAAAAAAATGCTAGTGGTTTAAAACATAACTCACAAACTTCATTTTCTACTCGCATTTTGCCGAAATGCGAATGTTAATTTTGAGCCCTGTCAGTAGAAATTAAAATGAAGAAAATCTAAAATATATGACTAGGAAAATTGGTTGATGAAACAAATCAATCATTGGTTTTGATATTTACCCTACACAGAAGTATAGGGAGTCCATAATGTCAACATCAATGACAAATTCTAAGGGGCATGATTACTGTCAGTTCAGTGATTTGTGAAGCCCTAATAAGGTATTTATATCCAAGACATACCCAAGACTGTACTAAGAAGCCTACCTGTGTTATACAGCCATCTTTCAAATTTCACAAAGAGACATTAATTAAACCACCTTGCTTTAAAACCACTTGTACAAAACAGCCAATCTGAATAAAACAGCTAACTTCCTGATTTCCAAATACACATTTGACCTCTATTTACAAGCCCCCTGCATGAAGAAGCCACTGACAATCTTCATTCTGCTTCATTCATATTTCATGAATTAGGGAAATTCCCATTGGTAACTCCTCATATATTTCATGTCATTTTTTTCACAGGCTGACCCCTCCTTTATACTCCTATTTTCTTAATGATAAAATATAAGGACATAAAACATATACCGATCTTTTTCTAAAATACACCTTATTATATTACTAAATAATTTTAAATTGTTTGAAAAAAAAAAAATTCCAACATTTTTCCAAGGTGAGATGTTTTTGAAGTCCTTAAGGGTATTAACCTTTTACCTCATGAATATTCATGTACAAATTTATGACCTCATGAATATTAATTAACTGATCTTCAAATGATATTTGAAATGATTCATTTTCTTTACCACAGATGACTGTAGAAAGTGAGCTACAACATTGTATAAGCAAACAGAGGAGACCCAGATCAGATAGATTTCATAGAAGCTGTCTGATCTGGGTCTCCTCTGTTTGCCTATGCGACAAAATGAATCTACATGAATTAAAGGGTTAAGAGCAGCAGAAGTTTCACATGCGGGTGTCTGACGAAGAGGGTTCACTTACCGGGTGACAAGGAAGGCCGGGTCTGTAACCACCTCAGGCCCCACCCTTACATCTGAGTGACAAGTCAAGGTCATAATGAAAAATTTTACATATTTTCATGAATACCAGGCCTAGCCCTGGGTCTGTAGAAAAAATATGAAGTCTTGTCTCAGACACAGAATCTAATATACAGTGTACTATCATCAAACAGAATCAAATAGACAAATGTTGAGGTTGATCCTTATAGAATTTTATCTTATATATATATATATATATATAGTATTTCTTAGAACAGACAGACTGGCCGTGACCAAAAGACCTCTATGTTTAAAGCTATACAGTTCTACGATCTTAACCACTGAGAAAGGTGTTCAGAGATGGTAGGTTTTGAGTAACATGCTTCAAAATTGATATACAAACATAATCAAAATCTTGTAAATTATGCATAATCTTCTTGCAATATAATGGGCCAGGTTTACATCCACACGGCACTGAACATGGGATACACAAGAATTTAATGGGAACTTACCAAATAATGTCCTTAGTCACTGAGCAACTAAAACATCCTATATTGTTTTTTATTCATATGCTATGGTAAAAGAGCATCATGTAACATTCTGTATGATTTCTTAAGGAAAGCATAAGAATGAGAAATCCAAGAGCTGATGATAAATTTTGGATGAGACAGAATTAACTTGGAGACATGTTAATATGTATTCTAATGTGTTATACTTCTACAGTGTCCATGGCAGATGACCATTATAATACAAGAAAGATCTATTATAACACATCCCACTTCAATATGCTCCATTATATCACATTCTTTTATAACACACTACATTACAACATTCCCCAATATACCCCACCCCATTATAACATTCCCATTATATCATGTCACATTATAAGATGCTCCATTGTAACATTCCCCAATATACCCCACCCCATTATAACATTCCCATTATATCATGTCACATTATAAGATGCTCCATTGTAACATTCCCCAATATACCCCACCCCATTATAACATTCCCATTATATCATGTCACATTATAAGATACTCCACTGTAACATTCCCCAATATATAATATGTACTGAATAAATGACAAAAAAATAAGCTATCACACTACATCGTAAGTCATTCATGTACATTACAAGAGCTGTAAAGGATACGTCCCTGCTCTATGAAGGTTGTAGCCGCTTTTAAAGTCTGCGCCATACGACTTCTCATCATCACCACTGGCAACCGCCGTCTGAAACACACATTTCTCGTGTAAAAGGTTAATTCTCGAGAATCAGAAATATAAAAAGTATTAAACCAGATCAGCCTGCAGGTAATGTCATCCTAGACTGGTTTCAATCTGTAAAGACCCATGTGTAGCACTAAAATCAGTGGCACCATTGAGAGTGGACACCAGTATACCCTGGAGAAAACTGTGTTGTAACTTATCAGAATGATGTTTGTTGGGTAACCTTGTTCCACACAGATTCTGCAGGTTCTGAGTTCAAACCTTCGTTTTATGACTTTTCCAGGTCCAAGTACTGGTCAAACCCAGGAACAAGTTAACATAGTAAAACAGATCATCATCATCATCATCATCATCATCATCATCATCACCATCATCATCATCATCAACTTACACCATCCATCATCATCATCATCAACACCATCCATCATCATCATCATCATCATCATCATCATCATCATCATCATCATCATCATCATCATCATCATCATCATCATCATCATCAATCACCATCCTTTATCATCATCATCATAAGCAGCAGAATAAATAGTAAGTAATGAAACTCTTCCACAGTTCAATAATGATGCCCTTTTTGTTTATGATGTTAAAAACAAATGATTGCAGTCAACAATGACAAAATTCTGCCATCTAATATTTGCAGTATCCCTGGCATTTGCGCTGCCATTATGTTATTATACCTCTATCATACCTGCAGAAGGAGGAAGCATTGACATCATCCGCCAGGGCCAGGCTTCTCTTGGTCGGGATCAGACCCATACTGTGCCTGAAAAAATAAAAATAGCGCAATATTTCAACATTCCAAGGGCCAAACAGGAAATATGTAATCCTCTGATAATAAGAAGGTTCTGAAAACTTAGAGGAAAACTTGTCTATTTAGGTCTAAGGAAGGTTACTGAGCTTAAGTGGGACTCGGAAAATATTTCAGATCAGGCATGATATCAGGAAGATCACCATTTTACTGTATCAATTACTCCTCCAACTTTTCTCTCTTTAGATACAGCTTTATTCTAAATGGGTGAGGTTACAACTACAACTGTCACTCTCCCACTCCCCTTCAGGTAATGTGAGTGTGGGACAGGACAGGACGGGACGTGATGAAACCTAAGTAGTCCACACTTCTGTGAAGCGTGAATAATGTGTCATGAATACGTATCGTACAACAGGTACATGTATCATGCCAATAGTCTATGTAAAAGTGTTAAAAGCATTGCATGGTGCAGTTTCCAAGGAGTCCAATTATATTGGCACACATTTTATCTTTATGAAAACAATGGACAAATGAAATTTTGGGGATCCATGGAATGAAACAAGCTATATTGACATATTATGCCTGTATTTGCAAGGTTTTTCCTTACATGTTCTTTTTTTCTTTTTGTCATGCAAGCATTAAATGAAAATATGAACTGATTTTTAATCCATATCATTGTGTAGATGTTAAGATTGAACACACCCTAGGGGTATCTAAGGATCGCTTCTGTAGTGTTTTACAACTTTATGCTGAAATACTCTTTCAGCCTTGAATTTAGGTTTTGGGAGTACTCAATGAGTGGAAAGATTATCTAGACCTGACTTCAGAGTGTGACAATAGTTAGCCATTCCCAAATTATCAATTTCATCAAACTGGTAATATGTCAAAAATGATTCTACATGACTTTCAAAGGGAGATGACTTTGCAAGTCCCTGTGTGTCAAAATAGACAACCAATCAATTTTTTTTTCAATTTTTTTTTTTTATTTTTTTTTTTTTTAGTAAACAAAAAATAGTAGACTAAAAATATTTTGAAAAATAGTATTTTATGTTGTATCTTCATCAACTAAAATACATTATACATTTTCATATATCTTTCTGTTTCTTACAAAAGCTGTCTGTATACCCTAATAGCCAACAGCAAACTTTACCCCTATCTGTCACTATCCCCGTGCAACACCTTGTAATGGACACTGGTACTATTGCATCTGTATAATTATGGTACCATGACCACAAGAGCGATCACATCCTGTTGATAACAACGGTAACCGGACCAATTATGTCACCCGACTTCCTCACCCAGGGGCCAACCCACACATGGCTGTGAAAACCATTTGTATAACTTTCGATATAAGTAGACCCTTACCATTCATATACGCCATTACACAACTTGATTATCATCAATAAGGTTTAGCCCTCCACCCCAATCCCATCCCCCCCCCCCCCAAAAAAAAAACATTACAGCAGGAATTTTCATTTTGGCAAAAGCAAATCAGCAGTAGGATGTTGAATCTCTATATCCAGAACAGAAAACTAAAATGCAAATTGTTTCTTTGTTCTGTTTATTGCCTACAGTATTTCTACGTGAGACAGATATAGTGCTGCTACACAGCAATATCACTTCATAGCCATGTGGCATGATACCACACCCAGTCACATTATCCGAACACCGGGCCAACCAGTCCTTGAACTACAATAATAATTATGCTGAGCGCCACACAAGAGAGCTATATCAGTACCATTTTATACGACCAGGGATCAAACCCACAACCTCCAAATTCAAAAGGGAAGCTCTTTCCACAGGGCCACAATGACCAGTATGGCAAAATCAATTTCTAAGTTTTGATTTAGTAACCTAGTTTTTGACCCCAGATGACCTATATTTATGTTCATGTAAGATATTTCTGAGCAACTTTAATGAAGATCAGATCAAAATATTAAATTCATGTCCAAAATATAAACTCACATGCCAATTGCTAACAACGCCCAACAACCCATGCTCTCCTTGTTTTACTTCTTCTGGCCATTTTGAGAAAACTGCAATTTTGGAATTGGAAATTTTTTCGAGCGAAAACTAGACTATTTCGGAAAAATACAGGGTATCATACTCACTAAATTAGCTAGTTTTTTTCTTTCATCATTTTTGTGATTTAGATTTCTTTCATTATTTTCTTTATGAAATATAACTGAATCAGATCTAGAAGGGGATTAAGTTAAACACACACACAAAAAAAATTAACTTATAATTAGATAAATCTATTTTCACTTTTCATTTGGTGTGCAGTTATTTAAATTAATGTCCCAGCTTGCGTCTCCCTTATATGATAATATGGGATACATTTCACAATTCTTGAAAGTGCACATGTATCCCTCTTTTGTATTATTTTAAATCTTTCCCTCATATAGACTCATTTTGACGCACTCAATAGGTACCACATAAAGCCTGATCTGCAGAAAACCACAGTTAAACCTTACCAAATTTAATTATAAAGTCCTCATTTCCAGACCACTGAGGAGCAGCGAACAACATAAAACCAGATCAGCCAGCGAGTTACTCGCAGGCTGATCTGGTTTTATGTTGTTCGCATAGGTCTTTTCATGGTTTCCTCTATGAGGGAAAGGGTTAATACAGCCATGTGTATGTACGTTTGTATCCAGATGAATCAAACACACACCTGTCAAGAGATTTCTTGGATGGAAATTTTTAACCAGAATTTTTTTTTTTAAAGAATTAGGGGGAAAAAAGTATGATTTCTCATGGGGAATGGGTTTGATTACCGGACCCATGGATATGCCAGAAAAAGGTCTGGGATACAACTGCTCTTTTTCCTCAACTCCGTACCCCTTCATATAGAGAGACCCTACAATTTTGGGGGTACATGGCCAATTCTGGGGGTAAAAAAATTCCCTCATTCATATTTCTTAAAATGTTCTTTCTGCTTGCAGAATCAACTTATACTTTAGAAATTACAGACAAAATCTGTTCTATTTAGGGATACATGTATTTCAAAAGCCTCCTTGTTTGTAAATCCAAAATAGTTACAGAAATTTCCACAACATAGGCCTTAAAAAACATGTGTTCCTGGTGAGGGAAAAAAGAGCAAATTTAACTACCCTCAACAATTCTATTATACAACGATTAGAGATAAATCACTTTCTTCATTGCAGAGGAATATTATAGTCTCTTAAATTGGGAAAAACCATGTGTTCTCTAATTTCAATATCACTGTCATTATCATCATCATTATCAGAATTGGCAGCAACATCATCACCATCATCAGTTACAGCAGCAGTATCATCATCATAATCATCATCATCACCATGATTGTCCTCAATTTTCTTCATTACCGATTTCCTCTTTCCAGATTCTTTTAATCAATAATTAATTCATCTCCCTCATTATTGTCTGATAAATTAAGAATAATTAAGAAATTATTGAACACACCAGCAACCATAAAACCACAAGACCCTCTGAACAAATGATCCCTTAATTTACCACAGCCCAGTTGCCATAGAAACAACAAAGACACCTTCCCATTAAAAGAAAAAAAAAATGAGCAATACCCCTGATCTGCACAATCCTAGACACGCAAATCACCGGCCATCCGACCAACCCCAACCCAACCGGACTTCAAATGGACTTTAACAACATCTACGAAGCAAATTCAAATGGAATCGCAGACTCATTCTCCAGACACCCTAAAATAAATGGCGATGTAATCATAATTGATAACGCTCGTTATTTACTCTTTTATTTCAATTAACCCGAAGTTAGACCCTTTCAATCAAGGGCTATGGCGAAAATTTCCAGCAGTGTTTGAGATTGCTAATACAACTAGCCAATTAGGGCAAGAACCTGCTAAATTTATCTCCTTATGGTTCCTCATACCACTGTCTTGCACCGAGTTCGACCATCATATACCTCAAGCGAACGTTCTGCAGCAGATTTAATTATCTGAACTTAATGAAACAAGAGAGACATTTGTGCCAATGATATCGCCTGGATATTACATAGACCCGCAAAATGACTTCAATTAACCAGAATTTTTATTGCCGTCGTCTATTAGCAAGAAATTAGCAAGAAATGAGTCGTTTGCAGACAGACGGCATTTTCAATGCTTTATCTATGACCTTGTTTTGGCCTCTGACGATAACCTGTAATTTACTAGAGGAAAAAAAAAATTACCGTACTAAAAAAGGAAACCTTGTTTTGTTTCCTTTGAAGTTTAACATCTTTATCTCTGTTAACCCTTTCCCTCATATAGACTCATTTTGACGCACTCAATAGGTACCACATAAAGCCTGATCTGCAGAAAACCACAGTTAAACCGACCGAATTTAATTATAAAGTCCTCATTTCCAGACCACTGAGGAGCAGCGAACAGCATAAAACCTGATCAGCCTGCGAGTTACTCGCAGGCTGATCTGGTTTTATGTTGTACGCATAGGTCTTTTCATGGTTTCCTCTATGAGGGAAAGGTTAAGAAAATAAATAGATCTGATAAGCAATGATATATAATGGCTAGATAACTTGAAATATAGTACATCACATGTCACAATTTCAAAGTGCAGCTGAATTAAAACAAGCGTGTTCTTGGAAAACATGTGTCGCCTACTGAAGCCTGATGGAAAAATGTGACAGACAGACAATGGAAAAGTGATCCCTATGTGTCACCTCTACTTAAAGCAGGTGACACAAAAAGCAGTTCTGCTCTCTGAGACTTTGCTTAACCCTTTCCCTCATAGAGGACATCATGAAAAGACCTATGCGAACAGCATAAAACCAGATCAGCCTGCGAGTAACTCGCAGGCTGATCAGGTTTTATGCTGTTCGCTGCTCCTCAGTGGTCTGGAAATGAGTATTTTGTAATTAAATTTGGTAAGGTTTAACTGTGGTTTTCTGCAGATCAGGCTTTATGTGATACCTATTGAGGGCGTCAAAATGAGTATATATGAGGGAAAGGGTTAAAAGGGCAGACCATGAAATGTTCCATCTACTTCTATCTCTAAATATGTACTATGAACTGTTTCACAGTCATCCCTCAATATATCTGAAATAGAAGGACAATCATTTAGTTGATTATAACCTTCATACGGACTCATTTTGACGCATCCACAAACAGGGCAGACCCAGATCAGACAGCTTCTGAAACTGTAGCTTCAATGTGGCAAAGAAAAACCCATTCCCTTATATATATACAATTTAAAGTTCAGTAAGTTAATATTCATTAAGTCATAAATTTGTACAGGAATATTAATGAGGCAAAGGGTGATGTACTTTCTAGAAAGAATCAAAATCCTGTGTCAAAATCAGTCTTAAAAAGGAACGTAAATAATCAATATGTAATTGTTGTCTTTGGTTGAAAATGGATCCCTACTGATATATAAGCACTTAAATGAATTAAGAAAAAGAAAATTCAATCCAAAGGTACCCGATGTAACAGTCAAGTTTTCCCCAGTCAGGTTTTTTCCTGGGGAAGATCCTGACTAGTCAGATTTTACTAACAAGTCAGGTTTTCCCCTCTTTTTCTTTAAGGTTTTGAAGGCTGGAAAATTCTGGCCTATTCAGTCCCCCCCCCTATCATAGACTGTGCATGAAGGTGGGGAATTTCTGGCCCAGTCAGTTTTTTCCCCCCCGTCATGCATATTGTGCATGAAGGTGAGGAAATTCTTGCAGTCAGTTTTTTCCCCCCACGTCATGTAGATTGTGCATGAAGGTGGGGAAATTCTTGCAGTCAGTTTTTTCCCCCCACGTCATGTAGATTGTGCATGAAGGTGGGGAAATTCTTGCAGTCAGTTTTTTCCCCCCACGTCATGTAGATTGTGCATGAAGGTGGGGAAATTCTGGTATAGTCACATAGTCAGTCAGTACAGGGTACCTTTGATTCAAACAAGATGAAAGCTTGAAGTAATCGGATGCTCATTTTGATTGACATTCTTTTTTTTTAAACTCTTTTTTTTTTCTTTCATTTCAAACATCTTTGTTTCTTGATTGGAAAACAAGTTCTTACAACCAACACCAATCCTTTATCGGTTGGACCAGTACTTTGCACATGGGAAAGTCATTCTTGCCTCCAGCTGGGTTCAAACCCACAGTCTTTCCACATTCTACAACCACCAGACCATGATGCCAATAAATGCTGTCAGAGAGGCTTCAACCTACCTTTACTTGTTACAAAGTATTACTTTATGGAGGCTGTCCGTTACCCTGAAATATCTTCCTCAATTTCTAAGAGGCTTACATACTTCATCTTTCTTATTTTTCTAGTAAAAATTACCAAATATTTCATTTCTTAAGAAAAACTGTTAGTTACTATGGTAATAATTCATGTAAACTAGATGTATAATCCACAGGTTTAAGTCTTGCTGATTATCTAACGGTACTCGTTAATTAATTAATAAGTTTACAAATAACACAGTGCTAACTATCACATATAACATTTTTCTTAATTTTTCCAGGTTACATTTTTGTAACATTTTTAACTCAATCTTTTTCTCTCCAAAATTAATTTAACTTATTTTTGCATTTTTATTTCATATTTTCAAATATAACATTTTTTCCCCCAAAAATTTTTTATTTTTTTTCCCAAATATTATATTACCATTACATCATTCTATTTCATGTTTCACTTCCCTCTGACATCACATGCCTTTTCCTCAAAACTTCTTTTCTTTTTCAAGAAAAAAAAATCCTCAATGATCTCCCAAACCCCTCCCCAACTCCCTGAAAAATGAGGAAAAAAAATAATTCTATCATTTAACACCCTAGCATCACCACAAAAATCTCAGTTGAGCACAATCAAACACTTGTCACCGAGCGATCGTCATGTCACCACACCACTTTAAGAAAGAACTAATTGCCCGAGGCTACCACAAGCCGAGGAATCTGATCTCAGTCGGTCATCATATGTCACCCGTATCTTAACGTAATTGAGGTAAATCATACTGTGTAACCCATCTCCGATTACAATAACATGAGGCCCCTGGAGAGAAGTGGCCTGCGTATCGATGGAGCGAAGCCATGATAATGGTTCTATCATCCAAATTTCATCCCGATTAATATGCCCCGTAATTCCATTACAGTCATCAATCTTCCACTGGTTTGCCGCTAAATTAGGTTTATTTTAAATGAGTTGTCACTTACACATACGCACACATTTTCTATCTGGGCGGCCATCCCCGATAAGGCTTTTCATCTATAATAATCTATTTGGTTAAATGTCAACTATGGTATGCAAGTTACTGCAGAATGCGTTGAGATAGGCATGCATCATTCTTAGAATATTTGTCATAAGTATTAGGAAAATTACACTATCAAACAAAGTTGCTTTTTTTACATTCTTGATCTACAGAATTTATCATCAAAAGTCATGTTTTAACCCTTTCCCTCATATAGACTCATTTTGACGCACTCAGTAGGTACCACATAAAGCCTGTTCTGCAGAAAGCCAAACTCAAACCTTACCAAATTTAATTGTAAAATCCTCATTACCAGACCACTGAGGAGCAGCGAACAGCATAAAACCTGATCAATTCTACGAGTTACTCGCAGGCTGATCTGGTTTTATGCTGTTCGCATAGGTCTTTTCATGGTATCCTCTATGAGGGAAAGGGTTAAATGACCAGTCAAGGAAACAAGCGAAATTGGCTTCTTATAACAAGTGGATATAATGTGTTGTAAATTCTCTGTCTGAAATGACAAAGTTACAGAGGTACCGGTACATTTATAGTTCTGATTGAGCATCTGTAAAAATAATTGAGTACTTTAGCAATGCTGTTGTTATGAATTTAATTGAGTAACCAGCCGATAATTCAGTCTTCTATATACAATTATAACACTGTTAGCAGCTAAATCTGTTAGTTTTCAGAAATCAGCCAGTCAGTTAACCCTTTCCCTCATATATACTCATTTATACGCCTCATAGGTATCACATAAAGCCTGATGTGCAGAAAACCACAGTTAAACCTTACCAAATTTAATTACAAAATCCTCATTTCCTGACCACTGAGGAGCAGCGAACAGCATAAAACCTGATCAGCCTGCGAGTTACTCGCAGGCTGATCTGGTTTTATGCTGTTCGCATAGGTCTTTTCATGGTGTCCTCTATGAGGGAAAGGGTTAATCATGAAAGTTATAAGATCCTCTAATATGAGTGGGCCATATCTGCGCTTGTTTTGTTTGGTAAAACGTCCCACCAACAGTATGAATTTCAGTCATTTAGAAACAATGACTATTTGAGAGAAATATAGACCTACCACATTGCAGTAAAGCAAGACATCTGGTATACCACAAACAGTCACAGCCCGATATGCCATTTATTATTTGTCATATTAAACAGAATCTTTGTTTTATTTAATTTCTTATTTTGGTACAGTTCTGGATGTCATTTTCTCTATATCTATATCAAGGGTTGACCACAAACTGCTCATCTTCTTCTATTTCTATATGCACTAAGAAGAGTTTTGTAGTCAGCCCTCGATATCGTAGATTGACTTCTGCCAAATATGTTATCCACCATAAAATAAGACTTTAGTTACTTAGTTACTTACTAAATGATTTTTAAAAAGCCATTGCAAAAAAAATCAGCATCATTTTTCTTATTTGATATTTATTATATACTGATTCAATCAATTATATTCAAACTAACATCACAGATTGACATGTCACATGATGTGTCAAAGCAATGCATAAATACAAACATACCCTGAAAATGAAACAAAATAAAATCTACATACAGTTACTGTAGATCTACAACAGCGTATTAACATATTTTTCCATGCACAAACATGCTTCATATAAATTTTTTTATTTCAAGGTAAATAATGCAATGACTTTACTCTGAATCCATAAGATAAAACAATTTGTTCGTTATACGTCTTACACTTTTTCGAGAAAGTACCAAGTGGGTTGAATGATTAGCGCACTC
>CM037789.1:62940751-62990751 GCA_021229015.1 Solen grandis | reverse complement strand
ATCTTGAACTCATAACTTATTTAAAACCAGCTTCAACTTAACCAACATTACTTAGTGCTAAGTAATGCTTAAACACTAAGTAATACTTAAACAATTTTTTTTAAAAATAAGATATGAATATATTTGATTGTTCTTGTTGAAATATTGTTGGTGGTCTGTAAAGTTCACCCTTCATTCAATCCTGTTTTACAGACCCAGGTTATGTCCCTCTGCCTGACAGACACCAATGATCCGGAGGTAGATGTCCATATTAATGATACATTGGTGAGAGAGGGGTACGCTGTGTTCAAGCCGGACGAGGAGACGCAGGTCATTATCCCTTCACAGCATAAAGAGGTATGTGTTAGAGTATGATGTGTGTCTGTCTGTAAGCCTGCATAGTGAGGTCTGTCTCATTGAGTGTATGGTGTGTGTGGGTCTTAAACCTACATAGTGAGGTCTGTCTCATTGAGTGTATGCTGTGTGTGTGTGGGTCTGTAAGCCTGCATAGTGAGGTCTGTCTCATTGAGTGTATGATATGTCTGGGTCTGTAAACATGCATAGTGAGGTCTGTCTCATTGAGTGTATGGTTTGTGTGTGTCTTTAAAGCTGCATAGTGAGGTCCGTTAAGTCTGGCATGCATTCAGTATTCCAAACCATATGCAACCGGTCGCTTACAGACAGCTATGGAGTTGTGTTAGAACCATGCACCATGTTGTTCACGTGCAACTTATGCTGTACATAGGTATACATGAACAACATGGTTTATGACACTGGAATAGTTTCATAGCTGACTGTAAGCATACAGTTGCATACGGTTTGGCATACTGAATGCACGCCTGGTGTGTGTGTTGGAGTGGACCCCAAATGGATTTAGTCAAGGGGGACTTTATCCTACACTTGATATTTTCATGGTGATGAATCTCTTTTTTTTCTGAATTGAGTTGTGCATTCTTTGAATATTGAGCCTAAATAAAAGTGAAAATTTAAAAGCAACCACCAGAGCGGTAATCTTTGAAATGGACAACCTTAAAAAATCCTGTGTTGATTTTCCCTGTTTTGAATGGCTCTTTGCCAGCAGTTAACCAACCAATGTGCTCAATACATGACCTGAATATTGATTATGTGTAATCTCATCATTGATTGGTCAGTTGCCAAGTTGGATTGAATGGTAATGGAAAAGTGATAGCAATTTGTCATTCAAGAAGTTTGTTTTGGTTTTGAATGTTTTCCAATTTGACTATTTATATATCTTTCGTGTTTAATAATTGATAATGCTTTAATGGCTTGTGTGGAAAATAAAACTGAGGGTTATGTAGTTTGTGTTTTAGAATAGGAGGTGAGCGTCTGTGTTTGCTAATCTCTGTCAAACTTGCAGTTTAAACAAATTAAGCTTTCAATGATGAAAAAAATATTTTTTACTATTATATGAATTTCATACTAGAGACGTTTCAAGCAAACATTGCAGGGAGTATTTCTTACTTTTACCAGTCATGCTGATAACCTGTTTGGTTTTTCAAGATTTTAAAAACTCCTTGATTAGTGTGAGCTCCATCCCAGTCCTGGCACCACTGGCCTCTTGACTTTGTGAGCTGAAGGTTAAGGGTTTGACTCCCGACTCCGTCTTACAAATTGGTCATAAATAATATGAGTAGCTATATAACCCACTTCGCAAAGTGATTGGGTACTACATTGGCTTACTGACTTGTGAACAGGAGGTTTGTGGGTTTGATCTCTGACCTTGTCTTACAAATTGGTCAAAAATGATAAAAGAAATGTTATTCCCATGCTTCACAAAGTGAAGAGAGACTATATAAGAATCATACCACTGTCTTGTTCTGTTCTATTGCGGTCCATCTGGTTGTTGAGTCAAGGTGTATGTATCACCTCCAGTGATGCTCTAATTTCTTTAGCTTAGTGAGCAGCAGCATATATGGTCAGCTATATTATCATATCAAGATTGTGTTTATAGGTGTGGTATAATGCCACTTGTCTATGGAATACATTAATATAATGGTAGCATTGTATTTCTAAAGTAAACACAGTGATTTCTAAATGACTGATTTCAAAATACTGTTTATGGGGTGGATAATGCAACAGGATGACACCGGCTTAAATCTGATTGATATATCCATATAAGACCACCATAACTTGTTTATTTAACATAAGTACATGCAAGAATCTCATAGACTGTTCAGGTGTGCTCCTTATCAAAGTTTTAATCGTGAAAAGTAATCTTAGCTCAGCTTTGAGTTTTCAGGCTGATCGTGTGTAACATATGTAGCATTGTCTGACATTAGATGCACATTTGTACCTCTTGAACTATGATAGTCTCCAGATGACTCAAGCTAGAATGTCACAGTCCAGTAATGATTGTCATATTTGGCATGAACCAACTTTAAAAAACTGCCTAAATTAAGAGATATTTGCAAATTTACATTTTATTTTGACCTCCTAATACACAGTTAAGGTTAGTGTTTATCTCTGTAGGTCTAGATCTCGCTCTCTCTCTCTCTCCTCTCTCTAGATCTCTCTATTCTGTCTCTGAAGATCTCTCTCACTATTTATTTCTCTCTCTCTCTTAAACATTAGTTTGATATTAGCTACTCACAAGGGGACTGAAGATATTCTGGCAGATAAATAAAAATAAGAACAATATGAATAATTTATAGTGTTTTATTGTAACAACTAAATCAACAACTATACGCATGAAAACCAGATGGCAAATATAGATTCCTATAAAACATAATAATTTGGGCCTATATACCTACTCTAACAAGTTTCAATTTTTTCTTAATTTTCTGTAAAAGCATACAGTATTACAGGAGGAAGAGTATAGTGACTTAGTTAAGTGGTTATTTGGTATTATGTCATTATTTTTTCTGTCGGTAGAGACTCACTTTAGAATAATAAACATATTGGTTTTTCTTTGTTAGACAATAGGTACATATTTTTGATAAAGGTCTGCAAAGACTAATAATAGACTTACTAATGAGTTGCATGCTTATCAGCAACATTGAGTTAACATCTTTTTGTCCCAACCTGGAAAATCCCATTGGTCCTCACAATGCAGGTTTACAGACCCAAACACAGCATACACTCATTGAAGCAGGCCTCACTCTGCAGGTTTACAGACCCAAACACAGCTTTAACTCACTGAAGCAGACCTCACCAAGTGAGTTCTGGGTATCATCTTTACTATCCAAATTCCTTTAGGCTAGTGCAAAGTTACACTTGTGTCTTTGTCTGTATTTGTGTTTACTTCACTGATTTCATTAATTATTTTGTGGATTTACTCTAAAGTAAGATACCCTTGAATAAAATTATGTTATGTATACATCTATGTACTGCGTGCCCACCACCAAATCTTCCTATACTAATTTAATATTAAGGCAATTCATATCATTACTTTATAAAGATGTAAAATGAAAATTTAAATTTATTTTGCCTGCAAAGAATATTAATATTACATTACTCATCATTAAGTTAGAAATATTTTATACAGGTATACAAGTAATTATGAATGGTTTATTAATCGGCATATGCTAACAATGAAATACAAAAAAAAAACATTAAGCTTAAAAAAAAAAATATCACTGATACACCATCATCAAATATCACAAATGATACACCATCATCAAATATCACAACTAATACACCATCATCAAATATCACTGATACACCATCATCAAATATCACAAGATACACCATCATCAAATATCATAATTAAAATGCACAATGGTTGTCAACAAAACATGGTAAAGTAAAAAGTAATAATAAGGATTACAACACAGGTCAATTTGAATGAAAGACATGCAAGACAGATACACAATATAATTATGTTCATGACGTATGAGCCAAGACTTTAAGCTTCCACTCTAAGCAGAGAAGAAGTTGTTTGGAAGCCATGGCACAGGTGAGAAATCAGTTTAAACCTTGATAGAGAGCAATATTCAATGATGTTTCACTATTAAAGAATAAGATCTTAACATAAAACTATCCTTAATTCTTTTTACATAATAATTATAATGTGTAAAGACTTGGTCCCTCAAGAGCTAGGGCCCTGTGACAGAAAGTTGGACTAATGGATACCCTTTTCACTGAATTTTGAATTATTCAAAGAAATGTTGCCCTACATAGTGCAAATTTCTTATTTGCACAGTGTCAAACATGAAGAAAAGTGGCCTGTTTCATTTCGTTTCACAGACTTATCACATTTATGGGGAAAAGGATGGTTACTATGCAGCTCCAATATAGCGCTGTATTTGTGGCACAAGTCTAGATACCACATTGTATTGAATGGCATTATAATTCTGTAGAAATGAACCTTATGTTAACTAAATGAATAACAAAATAAAAGATCTGAGGTTGTCGTTATATTGGACAATATAATGGATGTACTTTGTATAAATACACTTGAAGCTATGCCTTTCAGTCAGTGATTCCAATTATGAAAACTTTACCTAAACCTTACAGAAGGTTACCTAACCTAAATTTTACATTATGCAAAGGTCTTACAGAGTAACGGCTTCAGTACGGGTCAGTAAGTACCTGTTAACCCATTGCAAGGATTAATGTACTTTCAATGAATTTACCACTCGTGTGTGTGTGTGTGTGTGAGAGAGAGAGAGAAAGAGAGATTAGACTTGTGTATTGTGGATGAAAACATGAAAATCATTCCTTTTGTATGAGCTTAACGTTCTCAAAGATATAAGTCATAAAAATACATGGTCCTATGAAACACAGTCAGAATAGATTGAGAGAATTATGATATGAAAAATAATTATTTAACTGTGTTTGAGAAGTTGAATCTACAGTAATTGTAAGCTACACATCAAGTTAGACCTGTTTCTATTGATTTGTTTCCCATTTATAGCTGTGCACTGATATTTTGAAAGGAATTTAAAATTGTAAAATATAGATCATAGATAAAGTTAGAATACAGTTATTGTATTATAAATAGGGCTGAAACAGTGTCTGATTGTTTTGCAGATAAACAGAACCTGGTTTGTTATGGAAGAAACATTATTCAGCTATGTTATGGCATGTTTTTCAATCAGTTATACAATTGTAAAATTCCACAGTTTTAGTTTTGACCCCTACAGAGAAATGTTATCATTAGACTGTCAATAATAGCAAAATATGTGCAATAGCTTATAGCTGATCAAGGTCAGTCGTTCAATTACAGATTGAATCTTTACAATTTCTCAGCATTATTCTTCAGTAAGAAATGAAAATCACAGTTCTCACAGAATTGAATCCCACATTTGATATTCAATATCTAGTTGTTGTAAACTGTATTTTGATATGTTGTGTGGCTTGAAATTACAAGATTAAACCACTGCTGAGAACATTTATCGAAAGCTCAGAGAGTTGTGGAACAGTTATTTTAAAATGGAACTAGCTCAAGATACAATGCACCCCACAAGCAACTGATGATTTATCTGCTTGGTTTGACTCTGATATTAATAATAGAAATAAGATTTGGCCATGGTATTATTCACAGAGATTAGATTTGACAGTGGTAAAATTCAAAGCAATTAGATTTGACCATGGTAATATTCATAGAAATAAGATTTGACCATGGTATTATTCACAGAAATACAATTTGACCGGTATGATTCATAGAAATAAGATTTGACCATGGTATTATTCATAGAAAATAAGATTTTACCATGGTGTTATTCATAGAAATAAGATTTTACCATGGTGTTATTCATAGAAATAAGATTTTACCATGGTGTTATCACAGAAATACAATTTGACTGTGGTATGATTCACATACATCAGATTTGACTATTGTATTTTAGTCTTTGACTTTGATATTATTCACAGAAATAGGCTTTAACTGTGAAATAAGTCATAGAGATAGTCTTTGACTGTGATATTATTAACAGAAATCAGCTTTGACTGTGACTGTGATATTATTAACAGAAATAAGCTTTGACTGTGATATTATTCATAGAAATAGGCTTTGACTGTAATATTACTCACAGGTAGAGAGGAGCTTTGATCATGATATTATTCATTGTGCAATATAAGCTTTGACTGTGATATTATTCATGGAGATATAAGCTTTGACTGTGATATTATTCACGGAGAAATAAGCTTTGACTGTGACATTATTCATGGAGATATAAGCTTTGACTGTGACATTATTCACGGAGATATAAGCTTTGACTGTGACATTATTCATGGAGATATAAGCTTTGACTGTGACATTATTCATGGAGATATAAGCTTTGACTGTGATATTATTCATGGAGATATAATCTTTGACTGTGATATTATTCACGGAGATATAAGCTTTGACTGTGATATTATTCACGGAGATATAAGCTTTGACTGTGATATTATTCACGGAGATATAAGCTTTGACTGTGACATTATTCATGGAGATATAAGCTTTGACTGTGATATTATTCATGGAGATATAAGCTTTGACTGTGATATTATTCACGGAGATATAAGCTTTGACTGTGACATTATTCATGGAGATATAAGCTTTGACTGTGATATTATTCACATAGATATAAGCTTTGACTGTGATATTATTACGGAGATATAAGCTTTGACTATGATATTATTCATTGAGAGATAATCTTTGACTGTGATATTATTCATGGAGATATAAGCTTTGACTGTGACATTATTCACGGAGATATAAGCTTTGACTGTGACATTATTCACGGAGATATAAGCTTTGACTGTGATATTATTCATGGAGATATAAGCTTTGACTGTGACATTATTCACGGAGATATAAGCTTTGACTGTGATATTATTCACAGAGATATAAGCTTTGACTGTGACATTATTCACGGAGATATAAGCTTTGACTGTGATATTATTCACAGAGATATAAGCTTTGACTGTGACATTATTCATGGAGATATAAGCTTTGACTGTGACATTATTCACGGAGATATAAGCTTTGACTGTGACATTATTCATGGAGATATAAGCTTTGACTGTGACATTATTCATGGAGATATAAGCTTTGACACTGACATTATTCACGGAGATATAAGCTTTGACTGTGATATTATTCACAGAGATATAAGCTTTGACTGTGACATTATTCATGGAGATATAAGCTTTGACTGTGATATTATTTATGGAGATATAAGCTTTGACTGTGACATTATTCATGGAGAATAGTTGACTTGATATATAGAGATATACTTTGACTGACTATATGAGAAACTTGACTGTGATATTATTTATGGAGATTAAGTTGACATGACTTCATGAATAACTTGACTGTGACATTATTCATGAGATATAAGCTATGTGACATTATCAAGGAATATAAGCTTTGACTGTGATATTATTCATGGAGATATAAGCTTTGACTGTGACATTATTAGAATATAAGCTTTGACTGTGATATTATTCACAGAGATATAAGCTTTGACTGTGACATTATTCTGACACAAATCTTTCACGACCTTCACATGCACCAAGTACGTTCAAACCCTGTCGAGAGGGACAAGTGTAAGATGATGTAAAAAGAAATATTTTTAAATATAAAAACAATCACCATTAAACATTACTAAGAAAACAAAAAAGTAATAAGACTAGTTTTTTACAACCATAACAAAGCTACATATTGTAAATCAAAAAGGGATAAAAACAAAACAAAAAAAGCAATGAAAACTTAAAATAATAAATCACAGAAACAACATTAATCTGGAGCCACTCATTGTTAAACACCTAGCAAAACATTGTTTGTAAATAGTCACTCATTTAAAATTATTAGTAAATAGTCACTTATTTACTAGTAAATAGTGACACATTTATCAGTAAGTAGTGTCTCATTTATCAGTAAGTAGTGTCTCATTTATCAGTAATGTGGTGTCTCAGTTATCAGTAAGTAGTGTCTCATTTATCAGTAATGTGGTGTCTCATTTATCAGTAAGTAGTGTCTCATTTATCAGTAATGTGGTGTCTCATTTATCAGTAAGTAGTGTCTCATTTATCAGTAATGTGGTGTCTCATTTATCAGTAAGTAGTGTCTCATTTATCAGTATGTATGTCATTTATCAGTAATGTAGTGTCTCTTTTATCAGTATATAATTTATCAGTAAATAGTGGATCCTTTTTCAGTAAATAGCTACTCATTAATTGATGAATAGCTACTCATTAGTTGATGAATAGCTACTCATTAGTTGATGAATAGCTACTCATTAGTTGATGAATAGCTACTCATTAGTTGATGAATAGCTACTCATTAGTTGATGAATAGCTACTCATTCAAGTTTTGTAAGAAAATAGCTACTTATAGCTAATGATACTGTCTTTTGTTATACAATATACTCCCAACTGTAAATAATAAAAAAAATAAACATTGATCATTTTTCATGCTCATTAATCTTATATTTAGTTCTCTGTTGTATAAATATGGGAATACCATGCTTTATACTTTGAACTTGATTTGATAAATGTTTTGTATATTTATCCTAAATCTGATACAAAAAAAAGTAACATACTAAACTGTCAAGTGCAAACTCTCATCTCTGAAAATAATCTATCACTATTTAATCCACCCATTTCATTCATTTAAAGTTATTGATAAAAACACTTTTTCAAATTTTTTCTTATTTATACTATTATTCAGTAAATGTAAAGAAACTTTTATTAAATTTAAACATTGGAGATGATATTTATCAAAATATGTTCATCCCTTTAGAGAACATTATATCAAATTATTATGTGCATAGTGACTCTTATTATATTTTATAAGCTTGGTTTCCAGCTTATTATTTCAAACTCCAGACCTAATATATGCTGTTTTTGAAAAAATTTTTGAAAAAGCACTTACAAAATTAAAGACCATTACAGTATGTGTTCGTAATTGAATTTTAACAAAATGTGAATTTTTCATTTACCTCAGTGCAAAAAATCCCATCACAAAGTCATTGTGTAAGGATAGACTATCACCAAATCAGAAAACTAGTAGTGATATATTCACTTCTTTCCAATATCTCTGGCTAACTTTGAAGGTCCTCACAAATTATTCCAATTAACATTGAAGGCCCTCACAAATTTCTCCTATCAACATTTAAAGTCCTGACAAGTTGCTCCATTTAACATTGAAGGCCCTCATAAATTACACAGTTTAACATTGAAGGTCCTCATAAGTTACTCACTTTAACATTGAAGGTCCTCATAAATTACTCACTTTAACATTGAAGGTCCTCATAAAGTATTCCAATTTACATTGAGTCATGGCAAATAACTCAAATTACATTTGAGTTTTCCCAAGTTTCTCAAACTAACATCTGTGGTCCTCACAAGGTTCTCCATATACCACTGGAAGTCCTCACAAATTCAGGTATTCATAGAACTTTATGGTCCCCTCTGCTGTTGCCAACATTAGAAGCTTCTCCGGTGTCACTGAAATAAACTTAATAATATCTTCGGTAAAGAGAGATTTCTTCAACTCCCCCTTCTGTGTTAACACATCTATTCTTCCAAGTCTTTTGTCAGCCACCAGAACATGACCCTGAGTATCAGTACAAACCAGATCCGGACCATCGTAAATTTCCGGTTCATGATCAGAGTTTCCATATTCAAATATGAGTTCTCCTGTACTGTCATATCCTGTGATATTGTGAATTCCAGGATCGACAACAAAAAAGCATCCCTTCTTGTTTTCAACTGCAATGCTGTGTGGTTTCTCCAAAATGTACATGCCTAAATCTTGGTAATCCTCATTTGTGATCCGACGTTTCAAAATTCCATTGTGGTCATAAATGCTGATGTTGCCACCAGCTTTTGATGTCATTTTACCAAAGTTTGTGATATGGGAGTATCGATTGGAAGTTACAATAAGGTTTCCCTGTCTGTCTGCTGTTGCAAAGTTTAGCCCAAAGTTCTCAATTTGTGTACTGGTCAGGAATTTTCCGGAGCCATCGTTATCCATTATTCTGATTTTGAACCTATTGTCACCCCTAGCAACAGTCAGCGCCACTTTGCCGTCACTTGACACAGAATGTATATTCCAACCGGCTTGTACCGGAATTTGACCACGAATAATCCCGCGCTTTTCGAGAAGATACACCATCTGGTAATTTGCAGCAGACGCGCCAACAATGATATCGCCATGTTTGTTGATGCCCATGCCTTTCAGGCACTCATGTTGTATTGTTTGCGGTAGAATGATTTCCCGCTTTGGGCTATCAAGGGTGAAGCAATTTTCTGCTTCATATTCTGCCTGATCCACTTCTTCGCTGAATTTCACATTTCTAAACCCATCACTAGTGTTACTAAGGCTTAGCATACGATAGTCACTACCAGTAGTGGAACTGAGAATTTCACTCTCAGCTTCTGCATTATCATGAACATTCCCGTTGCTAGCGGTAACATCATGGTTGTCAACAACCTCACTTTCATGTCCAGAATCAACGCTTACTTGATTTGTAGTTTGGTATCCTGTTTCTTCACCTACACTTTCCTCACTCGCTGGCACTTCCTTTGTAAGCTCACCAAACATGTTACAAATTGAAACAATTGCAACATTTGGCTCATTTAGTGTAAATTGTTCCAGCTCCATAGAATCAATTTGAAGAGGCTCTTCGCATAATTCTCGCACACGTTTGCCAACTTTTTTGCGCATCAGTACTTTTTCCTCATATGACCCGTAAGATAAAAGTTTTTCCGTAAAATCGTTTACCCCATCAATGGCAGCCAGATGCATCTGTAATTCTTTCCTTCGCTGGTGAATATCATCCAAATGCTGTGTGTGCCTCCTATCTATCTCTTCAAGAAGAACATTTTCATACTCGTTAATCAAATCGCACAAGTATTTCTTGCGCTTGCTGACCATGGCATGTAATTCTTTTTGCTGTTCAATTGTTTGACGTTCTGCATTTTGGAGGTTAATCATTGCTTCTTGCAACTGGGTGGCATCATTTTGGAGTTCATCCAATGGCTGCTTGATTTTGTTCTGGAAATTCTCAGCAACAGCAACCATTTCTGCACATCGATGTTCTTCGTGGTATGACAGATGACAGTCAGCACACACAGCTGTGTCACAGTCGACACAAAACATAGCACCAATATCAAGCGGGTCGTAACTTGGACAACAGTGGGGTACCACGTGCTGCTTCTTTGCCGACTCTTCAAAATCCGTCCGCAACTGATATTCTTCAATCGTCTCCACCTTGTGGCTGGCCGTTTCACTTTGCTCCATATGCAAGTCAGTACATTCACTACACAGAAAATCATCACAATTAATGCAGTAACTCTTTGCGTCAATAAAGTTCCCACCATTTTTACAAAACTTGCAAATTTTGTCCCTGTCCTGGCTACAAATGACCGGACTAGAAAGTCGCCGAGCCAAAAGGTTGTCTGGTAGGTCATCGAGACCCAGTTCTTTAATGTCAGTTTCCGTTCCACAGATTGGGCACCAGTACGCTTCGTTGTTACATTGCTCACGCATGTACTCAGTGATACAGGTGTTGCAGAAGGAATGAAAGCAGTGAAGGTGTTTCGGCTGTTTGTATTCCTCCTCGCAGAGTTTGCAACACAAGAAGTCACGTGGTATCACTTCGCATTCAGACTGCACATCCATCATGGCTGCAAAAAAAATAAATATATATATACATTTATTTTAAATACAGTTATTTTTAATTAAACAAAGGCAGAAACATTGTACATGTACTTTTTTTCAAATCTAAATTCATAAATGACATATTGTATTCAGTATCCTAGAAAAATGTAAAAATGCATTTTTAGATTGACATTTTTAAGTTGACATTGAAAAGATAATTCTTTATAGGATCAAAAAGTCAAGTGTCTTCATTGCTTATCTGTCACTTTCATTGAAAGCTTAAAAGGTTTATATATATTTATAAAGTCATCCAGTTTTTGTTTGACAGGGATAAGGTGTGGGTGGATTTAAAGACAGGAATTCAAATCTTTTTAATCACTTAATCAATTTTTAAATGAGCTTTTATAAAAAAAAAATTTTTTGACATTCAGTGATATGTAATTCATGAGGGTGCTGAAGGGAGCAAGTGACCATGATTTTTCAAAACAAACTTTCTCATTAACCCCGAAATCTCATGTTAAATCCTTAACCCTTTTGCCACATGAATAATCATGTACAAACTAACATTTTGATGAATATTAATTAACTGAACTTAAAATGAAGGGTAAGATGGCATAATTGTGTTGTATACCATGGCATAAATTGGCATAAATATGTGGTATATACCATGACAAAATTGTGCTGTATACCAAGGTGTAAGATGGCATAATTGTGTGGTTACAGAATGGCATGATTTTGTTGTATACCATGGCATAAGATGGCATAATTGAGTGATTATACCATGCATAATTGTGTGGTTATACTATGGCGTAAGATGGCATAATTGTGTGGTTATACCATGGCATAATTGTGTTGTATACCATGACGTTAGATGATATAATTGTGTGGTTATACCATGGCATAATTGTGTTGTATACCATGACGTTAGATGATATAATTGTGTGGTTATACCATGGCATAATTGTGTTGTATACCATGGCGCAAGATGACATAATTGTGTGATTATACGATGGCATAATTGTGTTGTATACCATGACGTTAGATGATATAATTGTTTGGTAATACTATGGCATAATTGTGTTGTATACCATGACGTAAGATGACATAATTGTGTGGTTATACCATGGCATAATTGTGTAAAATGCAAAAGTGTAAAATGGCATAATTGTTTAGTATACCATGGCAAAATGATGTGTTAAAGGATTCTCCAAAACAAGGTTCATTTACACCAATATTATTTGAACTCTGTCTGACCATGTGCAAAGGATAGGCTGAGACAAGAATTGTTCACATGGGATTTAGATCAAACCTATGTTTGCTTATTGATTACTCATGTACCTTTCCCGTAGTTAACTTTTACCACATAGTAATGACTTCTAGTCATTGTTGATCGATGTTCTTCTTCAATTAAAACTATTACTTTGATGGATATAAATAGTATAGTATAAACAGAGGTAATTTCTGACTTCATTTGGAGAGAGCATATTACATTTGATTACCTGGCCTGCATCAGATGTATCTATGATTTAGAAATTGTTTTTTGATGTTGTTTTTTTTTTTTATGTTTGTAGGATGTGATGGCAAATTTTACACTGAATTATTGAATGGTTAGAGCATTCATTCCAAAAATTGGGTTGGGGTGTTAAATCACTGGCCTGGCATACTACCAGATTTGTTAGAAAATTTGTACTGGCATAGCTCCCTTGCTTGTCGCTTAGCATATAAGGGTAGTTCCAGGACTTGTTCGCCCGGTGTCAGGATAATGTGACTAGGTTTGGTATTGTGCCACATGTCTATGGTGTGATACTGCAGTGTGGCAGCATTATATCTGTCTCAAGTAGACATCTCCAAATGATAGAAATACTGTTGGCAGGACATTAAACCCAATAAAAAAATAAAATTTTACAAAAGAAAAATACAAAGAAAATTTTATAACAAAATACTAATGATTTGATGATGTAGTTGTAATGTTTTGTACATGAGTACTAAACTTGTGAGATCCAGTATAGCACACTCCAATACAACACAATGTCCAGTATAGCACACTCCAATACAACACAGAGTCCAATATAGCACACTCCAATACAACACAAAGTCCAATATAGTACACTCCAACATTGGACCTTTAAATTTTTAATGTTGTCTTAACCCTTTACTTCATATAGACTCAAAGGAAGGATCTGTCTGCTCAGGGTTTGCTCCTATAATATTGTAGTTCAGATTCTTCACAGTCTGCACAGTTAAGAAAAATCCATAAGTTTGCTCCATTGTTTCATATACCATTAATTTTTAAGTTAAATAAATATTCATCAAGTCAAAAACTTGTAAATAAATATTCATGAGGTGAAGGAATAAAGCTGTAATATAATGTGATATAACTTAATAAAAATTTACTTTTTTTATGACAGAAAATTACATTATTTCTATTACAGTCCCTTTTATTGAAATAAATATGTATTTTTTTTAGTCCCTTTTAATGAAATGAAATTTAAAATAACTGAAACATTTTTTTGTTGTTGATAAAATTAGTGAATATAATTATTCAGTGAATATTTTAAGATAGTGTCATTTAGAACTAATTGGATATCCTTTGCATGTCATGCTATTTATAAAACACATATAATGGATGTATGGTTAAGATAATTACTCACATGAAAGTCTATGTTTTTTCATAATTATAACTGAGGCCTGTATAAAATCCCCTTGAATTTTATGACATCCAATCTCACAGTAGGTACACTTTCATACTGGACCTTCACTGCCATACGCTGGGTACCACGGAACCTCAACTGCCATGTGCTGGGTACCAAACTATGAAAATCTAGGTAAATGGCCTATGTTTACACTGTACTGTTCAGGTAGGTAAATAAATTGGAAAGTCAGTTGTAAGGCCAAGAGGAGCAATAATTGCAAAGTATTTAAATGCTCTCATTTTAGGCCAAGAATAGGTATTCTTTAGTTGTTGTTTTTTTCCCTCTGATGGATATAAGATTAACAGTTTTAGCCAACTACCTGTTTAACCTATTTCATGTAAAAAATTTAACCTGATGAGTATTGATTAACTTATTTTTAAATGGTATATGAAAAAACTTTTTTTTTTGCTTTGCTGTGCACTATACTTTGTAGAATCTGTGCGACAGTATTGTATGAGCAAATAGAGGAGACCCTGATCAGACATCTCATTTTTCAGATATCTTCTAAAAGGGTCTGTTTAATCAGGAACTGCTACATTTTGCCAATGTGCCAAAATGGGACTTTAAGAGGTGAAGTGTTAATATAGTCAGGCATGCTTTTAATTTTGAGTCCAGGAATGAGACAAATATTAGTGTTTTTGCTTTGCTTGAAGAATTAGTATTGCAGACCGTCCCTGGTAGCCGTGTGGTTAGAGCATCAACCTTGGGAGTGGGAGGTTGTGGGTTTGATCTCTGGCATACCAAAGTCATAAAAAATGGTACTGGTATAGCTCCCTTGCTTGGTGCTCAGCATACAAAGGTAGCTCCAGGACTGGTTGACCCAGTGTCAGGATTATGTGACTGGGTGTGGTATCATGCTACATGTCTAGGGCATGATACTGCAGTGTGGCAGCACTATATCTGACATCGTCTCCAAATGATAGAAATACTGTCTGTGGGACATTAAACCCAACAGACAAGCATAAGTAATGCTGAGGTTAGGTTGTATTGATGGGGTTATTATAGAATGGACATTACTTAGGTACTAAACATAGCTGTGATGTTTAGAATTAATTGGAGGGGTAATGCGATTTTAAACGTTATTGATTATCAAGGTGTGGGTGGGTTTAGTATTGAAACAGGGGAATAAACAGGATATTGTAAAGATTGGGTGTTTCTCTGATTGAATGGGGTCTCTCGTGTGTTTGTATGAATGGTTTCTGCCTTGGTTGTAAGAGAGCTGGCTTTCCAAAGAGGGAATCTATGTAATGCAAGGGATGTTTGGTTTGATATTGAAAAGAAAGATCTGAAGAGGTAGAGAGGGAAATCAATGTTTCTTTGAAAGTGTTAAGTGATTTTTCATTTTGCTAATTGTTGATAAAGGATGGAATGAAGAGAAATTCCCAGATATATTTGTGTGATTAAGAAATAACTTTAAAAGTAGACTGGTTGAGACAGAGAGGGATGTGAGGAAGAGACAGATGGACAGACAGACAAACATCAGACTTCTGTAGATTGATAGAGAGGGGGCATATGCAACTCTGTAATAATGACAAGGGTGCCGTGGACCATTGGTAACATACCCGACTGTTGAAGTGAAGGTTGTGGGTTCGAACCCATTGGGGGCAAGCATTTTTCATGACCTTCACAAACGCAGATTACTGCTTTAGTATAGTTGTATGATTTCTATTACCTAATGTTTCCCCAATTGATGTGAAATATATAAGTTTAAATTTAATGGACTAAATGACAAAAAAGCTAAATATTAAAAATCAAAATCATATGTAATTCAGACTCTTGAAAGGAAACAAAAATAGGTTTGATACTTGAAATATTTTCATAATTTCAGGGAATCGTACTGTCTGATTTGAAAGATTAAATTTTCCCAAATTATGCATGGCGTCAAGTATGACTTCTGCCAAGGATTCCAAGATTTGTTTTTCAATTTTTGTTGTTTGATCAGGTGAAGTACTTGAGACATTGTGCAATGAATGTTTTATTGGTTAAATTTGTTTGGATTAGTTGGGTGCGATAATAGAATCAGAGTTCTCCCTTTGCGGAAACTGATTTTTGTGTTGGGTGCTAAAACAGCATGAAACAAAAAGTTTTTGTGTTGTAGCCAAATCCTATAGTTCCATTTGAAAAGAAAGCAAACATAAATGTTTTTCTTACAGGTGTTCTATATAGAATCACTGGTAAAAAAGTTATTGGACTTTTAAGTATTTGAATTTTTAAATGATATAATTGTACAGTGTGAGTTATGTATGGAAATTTATTTTTAGGAAAAATGTTTCTGTGCAAGACAAATGTAGCATTTGTTTGTGCTTTGGTTTTGTTGTTGTTTTGAAAAGGAAGAATTTTTTTTTTACTTTTTATTTGGACAGAAAAATGAGATTATAAATGTCTAGAATTTTCAAACATGCATTATAAATGACTTACCATCTCTCGAACCCTTAACATTTTACCCAGTATCTTGGATTGGAAGTTTTGAATTGATATTAACAGAAAATTGGTACATAAATTAAATAAATAATAAAACAATTTTTAAATACATTATAATACTTTGTCAAACGATTTTAAAATAGCTTCTTGCCTTGTAAAAAATATATATATCTTTGGGTTCTAGAGGAGGTGGAGTTTGAGAGGGGGGTAATTTGGACAATTTATGAACATGACCTGTGCAATATCTTTTATATTTTTTTCATAGGTTTTTAATTAATCCTTCACACTATACTGACAAAAGTGGGAAAACATACAACTTAAAAAATCACTTTTAATTCTGATTATATATTTAACATATATAATAAACAGGACAAAGAAATCTCTTCATGTTTCTTTATCCAATATTTGTGAGTTGATAAGAAAAGTTTAAACTTAAAAAGGTTACTGTGAAATGATGCCATGAAACGGGAAAGTAACCTTGGTCCATTGGTAGAGTACATTGACTGTGGATCCAAATATTGGTGCTTTGAGCCACAAAGTACTGGTCCAACCTTGTGATTGTTGAATAGGGCTTGATATAAAGTTGAAATAACATGTTTCCCAACTGATATAAAAGAAATTAAAGTAAATAATTGTGTTTACACAAAATCTGTTTCACTTCTTAATTTGACAGAAAATAAATATGTTCACATGCAGGCAAGGATATGAGAGAAAAACAAGATAAAATTGTCCATAATTTATCTGGAGTGACAAAGCATTGGCAAGGAAAAGATCTGGTGAGATAGACACACAAACACAAGGTTTAAAGTGCTTCAGAGTTGGCCCAGTGCCATAAAGGGTAATAGCGTGAGTGAGCCCACTTTACTTGGGCGGCTGGTCTTGTGGGTGGGGGTGTTGTTAAGTGTACAGTTATTTGACCTTGGCCTTCATCACCGTTTATGACCCTTTTTTGTACATAAATTAACGGTTTTTTTTGTAAAGAGATAAGAATGCTTTTAAAGACTTTTTTAATCAGACACTTGCTGTGCCATCTAAGTTTAAACCTTAAGATTCTGTGGGCACTTGTGACTGCCTTTGCAGACAGTGCAGACCAAGATCAACCTGCACATCCATACAGTCTGATCATAAGCTACACTGTTCACTATTCAGTTATTAACATTTCAGAAAGAACCCCTGTAAACAACTAATGCTTCAGTCCATATTGAGGAAACGACTGACGTCAAATGAGGAATTTAAGGGATTGCTAAGCGGGCCTACGGTTCTTCAAACTCTGTTATATGATATAAAGAACTGGGAGTATGGTACTTTAATTGTGAGAGAACTTATCCAGGTAACAAGTAACTAATTGGCCATTTTTCATATATAGGGAGATTCATAAGTACCAAGAAGTGGGAGGTTGTAAATTTGATCTCCAACAGCTAAAAAAAACATTAAAAAAGGTCCCGGCTTGGCGCTCAGCATATATACAGAATAAGTTCCAGGATTTAGTAAAATGAGAATTTTACATGGTATACTATCATGCTACATGTCTATGGCATGATTCTGCTGTGTGGCAGCACTATTTCTGTCTCAAGTAGACATAGTGTCAAAATTGAAATACTGTCAGTGGGACCTTAAACCCAACAAACATAAATATCAAAAGGGAAATGATATTAAATTTAGATTTTATATTATTCAGTGTTTTATAGGAGTGCTCATAAATGAGCCCCTTTAAATACAGATTTAAGTGGTATATTTTTGGTACTGTGTACACTAACAAAAGTAAACAAGTTAGGATGGCTGAAGTGTTTTACTTGTGAAAGTAGATCATGAGTATAGTTGAAGGTACACAAGGCACTTGGAGATTTGTTGATAGACCCACCCTTTGTACAGTACCTAGCCCTTCAATTATATTTTGACACTCCACAGACTTTATGCATTTTTTATATACCCCCTCCCTCTCCACACACTTTGGCTGATAGTTTGAAGATATTTATGGACATAGGGAGAAGAAAATATGTATATGTGTTCTCATAAGCATGTTCATTAAAATACTATGGTAGCATGAGAGGGGGAAGGGATGGTATCACAACAATGTCATAGCATCATGACCAAAAGAAGAAAAGAAAATGTGGTAACATAACAGAATTATGGTATGATGACAATGGTATCATGACATACTGTGGTTCCACAGCATGGTGAGGTCTCCTGACAATGGTATAGTACCACAAATTTTACATGGGTACCTATCAATACTGTGGTATCATTCCATGGCTAAGTATCATGCCAGCCAGGTTCGCAGCATGATATCAGTGGCATTGTCCTTACACCAGATTTAGAATGGTCTGACTGGGTGTTAAGTGGTACATGAATGAAAGAAATCAATGTAAGCCAGCGTCATTGTATATCCTTCTTTATAGGATTTTAATGGGTTCACATATAACTTTCATTGAAGGTTTAATCATATCCTGACATGGATTACATAGGATTTTGTGTCTGCTTTTGAATTACAAGCCTTGTGGGATTGTTGCCCTGTATAATGCTTTTGAATATTAGATTTTAATTGTGAGACATGTAATAAAGTTGATAATTGTTGATTGTTGTGCGAGCTTTTGAATGTTTAGAATAATATTTATAACTATAAGCTGATGTAATTAGAGAACGTTTTAATGAATCCAATCAGATTTATCGGGCTATTCCAATCTCTCTCCTTCTCTTTTTTTTTTTTTTCCTCTGACTCAGTCACTGCCTTTTTCCTCAGTCTTTCTTCCTTCCAACATTTGTCTTTGTCTCTCTTTCTGTTTTTCTATGTCTCCACCTGACTTTCTGTTTGCCTGTCCATCTCTCTCTCTCTCTCTCTCTCTCTCTCAGTACTTAACAGAAATAGAAGTGGAGACAAGCATCATTATGATGAATGAAATGGAACTTAATTCGTCCAAGATTTCTATAACTTTTAAAGATCATAATTATTGATAATGGAAGAAAACTTATACATATCTGATTTTATTATCGTCTTGTAATTGGTTCAGTTACCTGTTTCAAACAAAGGTAATGTCAAAATAAAATGGGAAAGCCCAGTCGTAGTGTAAGAAGAATCCATTTGGAAATTATAGGTCAGAAATGCGTACCTTTATCAGAATCCCCCATGAAATTGATATATCACATGTAAACAGTAAACATCAAACTAGCTCCAGGCAAGATCTCTTGTTCTAGGTCCATGTTTTTTTCCAACTGATTATCTTCCTCTAATTGAGATGTATAATTGACTTGACAATGTTTGGTTTTATGATTGGGCAGTCTTGTGCAATGTTCAATAAATGATGCATTTCGTGCAGTCAGGCTGCATAAATTTTGAAACTCATCAGACGTTGCGTATATTATACATTTATGATTATCTTCTAATGACTCGATCCAGTAAGGCCAAAGTAAAAATGCATCAACATCTCCTGTTGAAAGCTCATCAGCTGTTAAAAATTTTAAATCCTGACATATATTAACAGTCTGTATTATTTTTCCTCTCTTCACATGATATTATTTTTTATGAAATATCCAGTTTATAGTCTATAAAAAAGAATGGTATTTGCACTGCTTGTGAAAGCAACAAATCACTTTGGAACAGTTACTGGAAAACACTTTGGAACAGTTACTGGAAAACACTTTGGAACAGTTACTGGAAAACACTTTGGAACAGTTACTGGAAAACACTTTGGAACATTACTGTGAAAACTACATTTGGAAACTTGCAGTATAAACACTAAATATTAAACACTTTATGTTAAAAGATCCACTTGCACTTTTAACTTGCCATCCTTTCCTAGTCTTTTAGTATTTCATGTTGCAGCTACACCCACAGTATTCATTTTTTAAGGTCCCCAAAGACCAGTTAAAAAAATGTCTTAATACTCCAGGTGATCCAAACAGCGAAAATGGAATCACAGAATTATCAATTATTTTCATAAGTGAACATTAGATCATCATTGATGGCTGTCTCTCTATGCTAAGTTTTAAAATGGCAGTCCCATGGTTACATTTACCACTCTATATACACTCATATATATACACAACCGGTATGAAGTATTCAATAAGAATTTCCACTACCTACTAAATCCAGGAGTTATTCAAAAGCACAGCAAGGTGAATTAGTTATTATTTGTTTGAGTATTGAGTATCTACCAGCTGACTGTACTAAGCTATAATCGGCTGGCCGACGGCAGACGGAGGGAAATTGACATAGCAGCAGACGACAATTGTAGAAATACATCAGGACAGGTAGAAGGACATGTCGATAATCCAATATGGTTAGGCATGTACACAGAAATTTACACCTGAATTTATTTCGCATGGGAAAAGTTTTTCTATGCTGCTCCATTGGGCATTGTGCTAATAGTTGTTAGGATAAATACTTAATCAGTCAACTTTTTTAATGGTATTAGAACCAAAGGTATCCAGTACGTTGCTGCCAATTAAAAAAAAAAAAAAAAAAAATTCAATGACCTTATATATAATAAGAAGGTAGGTAACTTCTTCGACTGAAAACGTACATCATGTTGTTTCAATTGCCGTAACTCCTGTGAAATTTGGTGGATTTTCAATAATTTGGTCTTATTTTGCATGGAAGGGATGAATAAAGACAATCAGGTACAAAAAACACCCCCTTGTCAAAGGAATCGCGCTACAACAGTTCACGAAGTCGAAAACGTGTTTGGTCGGAAGAGATCTGACCGACAGAATTTCGCCAATTTCTCCCGTGTAAAACTATAGAAAATATCAGTGTTGAATTGTATGGACAGATACTGATGGAAGAAACTTGCACTCGGTACATAAGGGTTGTTCCCAGATAGGGCTGGTAAGGAGGGTGTCAGGATCTGTGACTTGTGGTATCATGCCAATTGTCTATAGTGTGACACCACAGTGAAGCAGCACTATATCTGTCTCATGTAGATTTGTGGTATCATGCCATTTGTCTACAGTGTTATACCACACCAAACCTGCACTACATCTGTCTCATGTAGACTAAAGTTCCCTAATGACTGAAATACTGTTAATGGGATTGTTTAACACACACACACACAAATGAACATTTTGTTTGCAGTAGTAATGAACTTTCTGAGTGGGAAAAAACAAACTCCTCAGATTTCCATGAGGTACATATCTTAAGTCTAATAAATCAAGACTTTTCTAAATGAACCAAAAATTAGATCTTACCTGAATCCCTATCTCGGTCACCATTTATCTCTTGCATTCTTTATTTTAATCAAACAAACAACCCTGATAGTTTTACAATCCGCCACATAAATCACTGTTTTGAATTTTCCAAATTTTTACAACCCCAGGCAAACAAATAGTTCTGTAATATGGTGACAACATCTAATTACAGTCTTGTTCTCTGAACACACGTATTTGGCCCGGTTTTGGTCCGGTTTTTATGTATGTTTGATACTATGTTTTGGTTTTGTTTGTCAGTGTTTATTATCTGTGTCATAACACACCAAGTGGGTGAGGTAACACTTCGATCTGTCACTTACTATTGTAGCATGAAACACGAGCCTTTGACCTTGATCCAGATCAATCGTATGTAGGGTTTTAAGTTACCTCAGATCATTTCAATTGTTTGTTTTGACTTTTAAATTTATGCCACGTGAAAAACACCACAAGGAAAATTACAATGTGCATTGAGTTAAAAGTCTGCAGTTATGACCTAGAAAATGAAAAATTGGGAGTATGAACATTTTTAAAAAAAAAAAAAAAAAAGAGGGATTGAGTTACTCATATAATTTTCAGCATCTTTACTGTAATGTCAACAACAAAATCAGCTTGGGATGCTAGAAACAGCATTTCTTCTACAAGAACTTTTTGAAAAAATATAAGAAAATTGAACTTTAAGTGTTTTGTTGTATTTTTAAGCACCGATTATTTTCAATGACTTTTAAGTCAGGCTAGATTAATTAGTACCATTTAACTGTCTTGAAGATGGATGATGAACTTGAGAAAAGTGGTTTGAAAATAATTATGCGAAACTAGGTTTTCCGACTTTGAGAAAATTGTAATTTGCGGCTGTTGAAAAATTATTGACAAGATTATGAATTGCAACATATAACCCTTATATAACCAGGTTTTCCATTGCACACAAAATTGCCCATTTTGACCTTCAGATTATCTAAATGACCCCCAAATATTTAAAAATTGGTCTCATTATCTATATCAATGGGTCATTTGACCCCCATTTTGACCCTCAAATTTTTTAAATGACCTCAAAATATTTAAAAAATATTGTCTCTTTATCTATATCAATGGGTCATTTGACCCCCATTTTGACCCTCAAATTTTCTAAATGACCTCAAAATATTTAAAAAATATTTCTTTATCTATATCAATGGGTCATTTGACCCCCATTTTGGGAAAACCCTGTGTAACAACAAGGCTAGATACTGAATGATGCTGCCTTGAGTTATTACTGCTAGTTCATCATATTCAGCATGTATCTCCCATTTTGTTTTGGATAATTGCAGAGATATTGCCGGAAGTTTGGTCAGGTTGCTGGGCATTTATATATTAGTTTCCATTAGAATTTTCCCATGATTGGATTGTACTTATAGATAGCATGAAATGATGCCTCAATTGATACATCGGAGAGTTTTATACACGTGTAGTATGGAGATGGGGGAAGTCTTTTCTATAATCTGTCTTTCGACCGACTATTAAAGTATGAACTCATAGAAATAACAGGGTCGCATTGGTCCTACTCATTTTTTTCAGTCAGTTAGTCTGAACTTAAATATTTAACATTGATTTTTATACCTCATACTAATCCCTCTCAACATTTCCTGGATTGGACCAGTATTTGGCACTTGAAAGGCCATGAAATCTGACCCCCAACAGAGTTTGAACCAACAACTGTTAGATTCACAGTCGGGTATGTTACCACTGGACCACGATGCCCTTAAATCATTAATTACATGAAAGGTACCTGGAGATCGACATCTGCAACCAGTTTAAACCAGATGAGTCTGCAAGGTTTCATGCTGTTATTTATGATGATGAGACAGTTAGGGCTTTCACTCACATCTGGATTTACAGTGGTGTTTAAAGTCAAAAGAAGTGAGGGCTGACCATTTAACTCATGAAATAGAAAGGGATAAAAAATTTCATGGTCAGCCCTCAAAATGTGTGTCAACATTTAATCCACTAAATGAAGGTTATAAAGTTGTACACAAAAATTGGATTGTCTGTCTGTCTGTATGTCCATCTAGAGACAGGCTTAAGCCTTCTTTCCTTCTTTATCACGCGTCTGTCTTAGGTGTCTTCCCCTCTGAAAGTTTTTATAAATTCACGCAGTTTTCCCAAATATTGCTATTAACCCCAGAAATTTTCTTTTGCCCAAATTATAAAAAAAATGGCGATTTTATCTCACAAATTATGGTACTGAGACCTTCCCAATCATCAAAATAAAAGTTCAGTTTTTAAATTTGCACAGATACTACTACGTTGACATGCTGAGCTGAATAGTTTGTATTGGCTCTCGATCATATAATCATTTTTTGCTGAGGTTTGTGTATTGGCCATATTGATTAAACTAGGTCAGAGTATCGACAGATCATGTGATTACGAAGGGGTGATTTAAACTTGCCCTGGTATTTAAAATCTTGACATGAGCCCAGACTGATGTATTGAAGAATTGTTTTGGAATGGTATTCAATTTGGGACGTACGCATATAAATTGCAGAAATAAACCAGTTTAAAGATTAAGAAAAAAGCTACATAAAGTATTTTTATATAAATCTGTGGTATATTTATATCACAATGCTGCAAGTTTTGACCAATGATAAAACAGTTTTTTTGTTTATTTGAACATAATTATATCCCTGCTTCACAAAGCAAGACCCTGCTTCACATAAGTAGGGGCTATATTGGAATCACACTTTCCATGTCCGCCCCTCACCGCGTGGGTTCAAATCCCGGCAGGGTCGTTGGATTTTCAAGCCTTCCAGCTGGCTTGTGGTAGGTCGGTGGTTCTACCTGGATGCCTTCGTGCATTCGGGGTCTTCCTCCACCTGTAATCAGCTGGTTCATGACGCTGTATGACTGAAATACTGTCGAAGCGACGGTAAACTCAAATAGTCAAGTATTTCCATGTCCTGTCCTGTCCTACTTAGCATAACATGAAGACAATGTGGGATTTAGAGGTATTAATCACCTTTAGTAAAAAGTTCTTGTGTCACCTTCTGTAAGCAAAGGTGACACAGAGATCACTTTTCCATTGTCTGTCCATCTGTTTGTCTGTCCGTCACACTTTTTCCATCACACTTCAGCAGGTGACACATGTGTTCCAAAGTTTGTAGGGGTCACTTGGTTATCCTTCTGCGTCTAGATCGGTTTGATAAAAAGCTTGTTATCTATTTCCATTGTTGAGTAATGGCATCTTTGGGATTTTTATCACTTTCAGTGAAAGCTTAAGTTTCTTTTTTTAACGATCAGTTTCTTTTTTTAACAATCAGTTCTTACAACTTATACTAGTCCTTCTTGAGGGTGCCTGTGTTGGATCAGTACTTTGTGCCAGGGTAGTTCATGAAAGATTGTTGTCTAAAAAGGTTTTGAATTCACAGCCACTAAGATTTGAAAAAGGGGGTAAAATTTGTGCTTTTCTTGAATTTTTGTACCCTCTCTATGAGATTTGTTATTTTACTCTCAAAACTGGGGGTTATTTTTCCCCAGGGGGTCAGCAGTAGGCTGACATAGGAGAATTTGACAGTTTTCGTTTTTTGAAATCTAAATCCCCACCCAAGGGCATTGACAATTTGTTAATATCCCCACATTAAATGCTTGCAAAAGTCTATTTCCTCAGGATCTGGTACTGTCATGTCTGTCAGATTCCTGCTTGCCAAAGTCTATTTCCTGGGGATCTGGTACTGTCATGTCTGTCAGATTCCTGCTTGCCAAAGTCTATTTCCTGGGGATCTGGTACTATCATGTCTGTCAGATTCCTGCTTGCCAAAGTCTATTTCCTGGGGATCTGGTACTGTTTTGTCTGTCAGATTCCTGCTTGCTAAAGTCTATTTCCTGGGGGTCTGGTACTATCATGTCTGTCAGATTCCTGCTTGCCAAAGTCTATTTCCTGGGGATCTGGTACTGTCATGTCTGTCAGATTCCTGCTTGCCAAAGTCTATTTCCTGGGGATCTGGTACTATCATGTCTGTCAGATTCCTGCTTGCCAAAATCTATTTCCTGGGGATTTGGAACTTTCATGTCTGTCAGATTCCTGCTTGCCAAAGTCTATTTCCTGGGGATCTGGTACTATCATGTCTGTCAGATTCCTGCTTGCCAAAGTCTATTTCCTGGGGATCTGGTACTATCATGTCTGTCAGATTCCTGCTTGCCAAAGTCTATTTCCTGGGGATCTGGTACTATTATGTCTGTCAGATTCCTGCTTGCCAAAGTCTATTTCCTGGGGATCTGGTACTATCATGTCTGTCAGATTCCTGCTTGCCAAAGTCTATTTCCTGGGATCTGGTACTATCATGTCTGTCAGATTCCTGCTGGCCAAAGTCTATTTCCTGGGGATCTGGTACTATCATGTCTGTCAGATTCCTGCTTGCCAAAGTCTATTTCCTGGGGATCTGGTACTATCATGTCTGTCAGATTCCTGCTTGCCAAAGTCTATTTCCTGGGGATCTGGTACTATCATGTCTGTCAGATTCCTGCTTGCCAAAGTCTATTTCCTGGGGATCTGGTACTATCATGTCTGTCAGATTCCTGCTTGCCAAAGTCTATTTCCTGGGGATCTGGTACTATCATGTCTGTCAGATTCCTGCTGGTCTTGTATGGTCTACTACCATGCCCTATGTATGCCCATCACCCCCCACCACCCCCTCCCCACCCTGGGGCAAAACATGTGAAGTGTATGAAGCCTTAAGGATCACCTGCTAATTATGTAAATGCAGTAGGTAACAGCAAGCCAGGTGCTCCCAAAATAATTTAAAGCTTTTCGAGGTAAGGTATCCTGTTTACATGTGGTACATGTTTCTAGTCACAAGTAGATATAATCTGGTAAACCTGTAATGGAAAGAGATTGAAGCAAGCTGCTGTCCACCATATAACCTTGTTTATATGCGTCTGGGGCACTGCAATTTGGCTTAATTCAGCCATGTTTGCTGAACATCAAATGTCCCTATCCCAATCCACTTGCATAAAAATGAGTACATAATTACTATCTTTTGAATATTGCTTAGTTCATATATTAAAGATTTTTTTTCTACAGAGATGGGGGCCGCCGTGGCCGAGCGGTTACAGTCGTGGACTACAAATCTCTCAGCCCCTCACCGCTGCGGGTTCGAATCCCGGTAGGGACTTCGGATTTTTCATGTGAGGAAGCCTTCCAGCTGGCTTGCGGTAGGTCGGTGGTTCTACCCGGGTACCTCTGTGTACTCGGGGTCTTCCTCCACCTGTAATTAGCTGGACGTTGCTATATGATTGTAATACTATCGCAGTGACAGTAAACCCCAATACAATACAATACAATACAATTTTTCTACAGAATTGGAAAGGGCGGGGGGGTAAATGGAGTTTTATGGTATTTAAACAAGTCAAGATTCCATAATTGGACTGTAGCCTCAGAGTTGACCATTGATGACTTGACGTGGTTATTAGAGTATCAGACTGTAAATCACGCACTTCAAGTCACATTGTCCTGTCTTATACTCACATTCAGTGGAGACGAGATGTGGTTAGGGGGTATTCATCACCTTTAGTGATAGATCTAGATTTAAGTGTCTGGTTGCAAATTAAACTCCTTTGGGAAAACCCTGTATTGCCCAAAATTCAAAAGAGGAGAATCCAAAACCCTGTTTCCCAGCTCTGGATCCACTCATGTCTTTATATATCACAGCATAGTGCACGTATCTTGTTCCTTGTAACATGTGCCCTGTGTGAAATATTCAGTAGTTTGTGGCACTTTCAACTACCTCATGCTTGACACTATTGTGGCCTTTCATGCCTTTGATATATAACAAATAAGAGTAAAGGAAATTTTTTATTAGATTTTTTTTTTTTTTCTAGTATTCATGAGAAGTTTCCATTTTCACATTCTCTTATTTATTACTTTGAGTATTTATTTTTCATGTTTTCACATTCTCTTATTTATTACTTTGAGTATTTATTTTTCATGTTTTCACATTCTCTTATTTATTACTTTGAGTATTTATGAGATGTTTCCATTTTCACATTCTCTTATTTATTACTTTGAGTATTTATTATCACTTTTCACATTCTCTTATTTATTACTTTGAGTATGTATGAGAAGTTTCCATTTTCACATTCTCTTATTTATTACTTAGAGTATTTATTACTCACATTTTCACATTCTCTTATTTATTACTTTGAGTATTTATTATTCATGTTTTCACATTCTCTTATTTATTACTTTGAGTATTTATGAGACATTTGCATTTTCTCATTCTCTTATTTATTCGAAGTTAAAACAACAAAACAGCTAACACCTGTTGGAATACAAAGACTTTAAAAAAAAAAAAAAACCTTTTAAACCCAACCAATGTAACGTTCAGACTAACCATTGCTTAGATATTCAAAATATTTGTGAACTCTATCACTTGATATGAGTGCCAGTATTCACACACAGCTCAAATCATGACCGTGGAAGTAGTCTCCCGTATCTGTCATTGATTTCTGCTATCCCACTGAACTCCATTATCTACCTTATTCAATTAAAAAGATAAACCCGTATAAATATTGAAACCCTAAAGTTACGACCATAGGAGTCAATAGATTCCTGATATGGCCCAAGACTGTTGCAATACTGTCTTAAGTCCATGTGGAAAGAATACAAATGTAGGCTGGTTTAGTGATTTCAGCTCGGAATACAGGAATACGGGCTTGGTTAATTAAGTGGTCAGTGTTTGCTGTGACAGACTGGATATTGGAACCTATGATCGATCAGTTTTCCAATATTTATATTGATATTTCAATCCATTAGATGATGACGCCATTCCTTAGTGTATTGTCAACAGTAACTTGATTTTAATTTTATATCAGTGCTCATCATAGGCCTTTTAAATAGACAGATTGTCATGATTTCAAAGTATCAAGGTTTGAAACTCCATGAAAGTTTTGCCATCATTCTGTCCATCTGTCTGTCCATTTGTCTGTATTTTAGTATAACTGTCTGTACCTTTGTCTTTCTATTCATGTCTATGTATCTTTGTTGTCTGTCAGTTGTCTATTTGTCTTTCTATCTTTTTTTCTGTCTGTCCATTTTTGTCCCTTTCTCCCTCTGTTTCTTTGTCTTTGTCTATCTGTCTTCAGTTCTTTTCTATCTATCCATGTATCTGCTCATCTGTCTGTCCATGTAGGTCTGTTAACTACAAGGATACTTTTGGTATAGAAAATGCTGAATACATTCGTTTAGTTCCAAGTTTAGCATAATTATATTGTAAATTTATTGATTATTTTTTCCAGAGATTTAGTAATGCAAAATAAAATATCAATATGTTTTCTCCTAGATTAAATACAAGGGTTTCAATCTCTTCATTTTCAATATTTCATCTTATTATTAATTATTTTATTATTATAAATTATTTCAGCATGGATCATAGCATCAATAAATTAAAGGGAGATAACATCAAACAAACAAACCTGTTCAGTTTCAGAGTTACTGTTCTTGGATAAGAATTTTAAACATGACTAACACTTGGTGAACCAGTAGGTAAGGTGACTAGCAATAATCTGGAAGATCCAGGTCCTAACCCTGAAACAGTGTCTGTGATTTTCAAGAGATTAATTTCATTATCATAGATCTAATAATTAAAAAAGCAATCCCATAATTCCCATGTCTACAAACATTTTGTAACCTCTGCAGAGCTGTACTATGAATATAAACAGTTTTGGACAGTAATTAATCTTCCCCATGCTAAATATCTTAATTGGGCTTGTCATTCCTTCATTTTGGACTGTACCATTAGTTGTATAAGGGAGTGCTTGCTGAAAATTGATTGACAGAATAGTGAAGAGTGCAGACCATGATCAGACTACATGGATGTGCAGGCTGATCTTGGTCTGTATGGGCAGTAGCATGTGCTCACAACATTGAGCCAGATGTTCTAGGGAGTTTTTTTTATATTTTGCAAAACTTGAATTTTAGGTAGTACACATGTACAAATATGTCTTGGTTTAGAGCTTTTTGCCTAAAAGAAGTGATATTTGACTTAGTTCCACTGTAATTATTTTTATTAGATGAGAAAAAAAAAACAAGAATTTACTTGACAGTCCATTTTAAAAAGCAAAAAACATTTTTATTGAATTGATATAAAATTGATAAAAAGAAGTATATCACCTTTCCGAATCTTCTTCTCCAGTTTCCAGTCGCTGACCTCAAGGTTCACAGCCTCGCCAACCCATGCCCCTTCCATCTTTGACCTTGACCTTTAACCTTCACTGACCTTTGTACAACTTGTGACCTTGACCCCAGGTATAAAGAAATGACGAAATCAGCTCATATATTAGGTGTTTTACATGGTATATATTGTTGCTGGTTATTTCCCATATTCAATTTCTCTATAAGATGGTCCTTCAGATCAGGGTCACACCACCTTGATTATCATTTTCACATAGATATGGCTGTCACACTCTTTTCCTGGAAAGAAGATGAATATTCCCCAGATATTATTTATTAGATTTTTTTCTTTTTTAAATTGCAAAGCTCTTTCCAAAAACAATGCGTCTGATAGTTAACACTAAAAACTATGAACAAAGGCCATTCAACGAGTTGGCCCTTATGGAGAGGTAACTAATTTAAGTCCAGCAGAATTGACCTTACTTGGCAAGTCCTGTCACTTATAAGAGGTTCTATGATACATTCGTCTCAGACGATGGAATCTGTACAGCAATACTGTCCTAATGATCATTTCCTTACACTAAGTCCATCTATAGTGTGCGTAGAACTTCATATGAATTACTTTGGGAAATTTGAGAGGCTTTACACCTGGTCTCCTGCTTAAAATACCGTGGAAAATGAGTCTTTTAAACTGTACAATGAGCCTATATGTATCCAGATACACTTGATTGGTTTACTTGATTTATGTCTCTGGTGTTTTAAGAGATGAGTTAATATTTCAAGCTGTCCTTTCCTCCTCCTTTTTTTTAATCACAGTCCTGAAAAACCTGTATTGTTAATCCTGTTTTAATTTCCGAGAGAGAATTAAGAGGTAATACTCGTCCAGTGGAGAATGAAGCAGTGATGCTTTTCTGAGTCAAATCGCAATGTAAATTACACGCAGATATTTTTTTCTATCCTTCTGTAATGGAGAAGTAGGTAATTATTTCTCTCTTATTCTTCCCATGTACAGTACATGGCCCTCCTCAACAGGTCTGTGATTTGTAGTATGCAGCGATCACGCAGTTCAACAGTCAAATCAAAGGATGATCATTGAACCTCGGTGCTTCTTTTATATAGATCCAGTCTGGCGTTTGCTGACTCTGTAATCAGAGATAAAAGCATTACTGATGGAGCCATTGTTGTTTGATTCGTCAATTAATATTGTCGAAAATATAAAATTGAAAAAAAAAATGCAACATTGATAGCGCTCTTATCCCAGTTTGCTGATCATTCATGACAAAATCAGACTGGACAGAGACAATCATTATGAGTCTATTACTGTTATACAGTGTAGTAAATGCTGTAAGTCATTTGGAAAACGTGCGCAGTGTGGCAATGATTTTTTCCAGCCCAAGGCATATCTGATTACTGGCTCAAATGAAACAGATAATGCTAATTATTAATTCATCTGTTTATTAGCTTGTCCTCCTGCCGATTTCCACTTACTGGAGACAAGTCTTTGATTTAAACTAAAAAAAAAAAAAATCTGTCCTCAATCTTGTAGCTCATTATTGATGCCTTGGAAAACTGATAAGACCCAGATCACACAGTGCCTGGAAGGAGCTGTCGGATCAAGGTCTCCTCTGTTTCCTCATTCAGTTCTGTAGTCTATATCCTGCTAAAAAAAACGTTGTTTTATATACCTAAGTTAATTAATATTCATCAAGTCATAAATTTGTACATGAATATTCATGAGGTGAAGAGTTAATAGCACCAAGCTCTCACACACTCAGGGAAAATATTCCCATTCTGTCGACTACATTACGTAATACAAATGTTTCAGTGAATTTATATATAGCAAAACACAATCATAAATGGGGACACAAGTCACTTATTAGTTGGGAGAGATTAAGATTGCAATTAATTAAGGACTTTTTTTAACGGGAGGACTTAAATATGTTGGGAGCACTTATTTGAGATTTTAATGTGAGATGCCTGATATGCATTACAAAGCAGTTTAATGATGCTTTTGGTAGTGTGTTTAATTTTACATTACAGTATTTGTTGAACTTGAATTGAAAATTCCTTTTGAGCAGGTTCCTTGGGGAAGTCTCTCACACTGTGGAATGTAGCGCTAATGCTGAACTTGAAAGTAAACGGTCATTTGATGATGACTTCAGTGTGGAGCATAGATCACAAGTCGTGTATCATGGGAAGTGGAGTTAAAATAAATTAATTAAAAAAAAAAAGGATGAAATTAAAAATTGATACCAGTATCTTGATAACATACATATTTCATGTTGTTTTTTTAACATCTGACAGGTCTCTTTTTTCAAATGATGGGGAAGAGGCCTTAGTTTCATTATAAATCTGGGCGGGAAATCTTTTTTCTTCAAATTGGAGAAAGAGAAAATTGAGAAAAACTGCATGAATTCAAAGAAATATTTGGAGGGAAAGACATGAATGGCCAGGGTGGGGGGGAGGTTTCATAGAATACTTAGCAGTAGATTTGTTCAATATTAAAGGGATGAAATGGTTTCAGGTTATCTATGTTACTAGTTAGAGGTTGTATACCTCCATTTTCTTAGGTGCTTGGCATATCCAGGGTAGTCCCCAGGACCAGTTGGCCCTGTGTCAATGTGACTGGGTATGGTATCATGCCACATGTCCACAGTGTGACAGCACTGTACCTGTCTCATGTAGACATAGTCTCCAAATGACTGAAATACTGTTACTGATAATTATGGAAAAGCCAAGAAAGAAACATTCACTCTTTACTTCATAGAGAATTTTGACACACAGGCAAACAGAGCAGACCAAGGTCAGATAGCTCCTATAGGGGCTGTCTGATCTGGGTTTGCTCTGTTTGCTTATACAATATTGTAGCTCATTTTCTAAACAGTCTGTGTGGCAAAGAAAAATTCATCATTTCATAAACCATTTAAAGATCAGTCAATTAATATTCATGAAGTCATACATTTGTTCATTGAATATTCATGAGGTAAAGGGTTAAAGATGACCTATTACCCAGATAATTCCTCATTCAAGAGAAGTATTGTGCAAAAAGCAGAAACACTTTCGTGTCAACAGAATCATTTTGATGGTATCAGCCAGCAAGTTACAGTTATGGGACCATATATCACATGTTTTCCACACTTTCTATTAATTATTTATAACACATTGCGACATTCTATACCCTGGTCACATATTTTTCAGGTTTAAAAAAAAAATGTTAAGAGGCATAGGCTGAAGTTATATAGTCATCATATATTTTGTGTATTGGTTTTCTCATTGATTTCAAATGTCGCTGATTTTGAGATAATTTGGCATTTTAAACTTGCTTCTGACTATAGCATATTTAGTGAGGTCTTTTAAAAATACAATAACCAGGTATTGTTATTAGTAAGCAGAACATAATTAGCTTTGTACTGAATCTAATTTTGTTATTTTGAATCAGAATTTAGACCCTGGGGACCAATTAACTAGAAAAAAAAAGGCAATTAACGGAGTAACAAGCCCAATAACCCTACTAGTTATAATTAATGTGAATCATCTTCCATGTAGTTGTCATGATACCACAGTAAGGCAGCAAATAGTACTGGCATCCTTTCTTGATAGAGTATAAGTTCCAGGCCTAGTAAGCATGTTACCATTATGTGATGTGGTATCATGCCAGTTGTATAAAGCAACTTGGTAAGGCAGCAAATGACTAATATACAGATACTGTGGATAATTCAGTAATTTAAACATCAAACAGAGCAGACCCAGATCAGACAGCTCCTATTTACATAAATATTCATGAGGTAAAGGGATAAATTGCACATGAATATTCATGAGGTAAAGGATAAATTGCACATGAATATTCATGAGGTAAAGGGATAAATTGCACATGAATATTCATGAGGTAAAAGGGATAAATTGCACATGAATATTCATGAGGTAAAGGGATAACACTGACTCATCACTTAACACGTCAGTCCAGGTTTGATCCTAGGTCTGTCTGTTATGTGTGAAAGTATTTTGTCATTTTGTCGCCAGTTTGGACATGTCTATGGGTCTCTCCTCACATCAAAGACCACATGAACTCCACCCCCAAGTGGCATCAAGATGCTCATAAGTAACTGTTGTGGAATAAATCAAATTTAAACTTAAAACTTGATGGGACGTGAAACCAAGTATATAAAAAAACCATTTAGCATTCATGTGTTGGTGGGAAGATTGAAAGAAATAACCGGTTGTGCAACACCTTATATTACCATTAAAGTGTTATGCATGAATAAACAAAGGATACCTTTGTACCAAGTTTGATGAGAAAAGAGTCAGTTAAGTCATTGTCCCTCCACAAGAAATGAGTGTATACTGGGTAGTCATCCCTTTCTTATAAATGAATGGGCCTCCATTGGTTCTGAATTAGCTTTTGTTAGGATATACTTATAACCACACTTCTGGTCACCAGTTAATTAATGGTAAGTTTATAAATAGATTTAAGATCTGTCCGTTAGTCAAATTTTTTTGTGCGTTAGGTGTTACAGTTATGGTATTATAGTGTACATGGAGTTGGTGGTGTTATGGTCAGGTGGTTTTAGGTTCAGGCCCTGACAGAGCCAGCTGCAAAGTACTGGTCCAACCCAGTAACTATGAGTCTGAACATTGTATGTGTCATAAGAACACGTTTTTCTTAGTGAAATATTTTAGTTTTACTTGTCAACTTTTAACTTCTCCCTCCTCCTCAACATAATCATCATCATCATCATCATCATCATCATCATTGTCTCCATCATTATACACCCAGCAAATCACTATGTCTGTCCATCCGTCTGTCTCCCTTTTATTTCTGGGCTTTAACTCTGACTTTAGAATTGTGTAATCTCTTGATCCTTGATCAAAGTCACCAACATTTTTTTCATCATTGTTATCTTTTTTATATCATATCAGAATGTTTTGTTTCCTAGTGATAGAACATACAAATCTTAGCCCACAGATTGTTGGTAATCGTGACTTTCCTGCATTGAAAGCAATTTTGTGAAGCAAAAACAGAAGAATTTTAAAAGTTTTAAGAATCTGTTTCACTGTAGCTGTAATAAAACTAATAAAAAAACAAATGAAGAAAATGACTAACTTTGTTGAAAGGATTTCATTGTAATCCTCAAATATGTTGTTTAGCTTTTTTAAATCAGATTAGGTGGTCAGTTGTTGTTTTCAGAGAGAGAAAAAAGCACCTGTCCCCATCTCATGTTCCACTTGAATACTTTTCATCTTCCAGAAACTCACTGTAATAAGATAAAATTTTGTAAATCACTGCATTATTTACCTGATTCTACACTGTTATCTGGTTGGTTCAAAGTTAAAATTATAATACCCTCACAGACAAAATTAAGAGGGGGTATATTTCTTCCAAAAGCATGGTATTTGGTTTTACATAATTTAACCATTATTATACCATTTATCGTAACAGTAAAGAAAAAAGAATTACCTTTGTAATTTTTTAAGGTTGATGATTGTTTTCCTTTTTTATTGTTAACAGTTAAAGAAAAAAGAAATATTTAAAAAAGGAAAATTGGGAGAGATCCAAAATTTGTGTCAAATTTCAGTGTCCCATGAATTATACCTGCCATCTTTGTGGTACTATTTTCTTGCAAGACTTCAGTTACACTACACCTTTAATAGGACTTTTCAATCTCTTGAATGGGCTAAAGCCATTCAGTTTTTACGTGAATAAATCTCAGTATTAGTTTTCAAGTTTTGAAAAATATTTATTCAATATATAATACATTTTAAAGCAGGATAACCAAGAAAAATTTGCATAATGTCATGTAGTGATGTTTGTAAGAAAGATCTCTTACTTATAGGGTTTGTCGAGGGCTGACCAAAAAACTCGTCCATTTTGCCCAAATCAGGCATTTGATAATTTCACAGAAATCTTTCCTATTCAGGTCCTTAATTATGGATTCCCAAATCTTCTACTCCACTCAACTTCTGTCCACCAATTTAATCCTTACCATGCTAAATTTCTGAATTGGACTCATCCTTTCTTCATTTTCTGTTGTACACTCAGTTTTGTATTTATTTATTGACTGAGTAGCAAACAATTAAGACCATAATCAGACTGTCACAAATGCAGTCACAAGTGCCCACAGCATTGTAACCCTTTCCCTCATATAGACTCATTTTGACGCACTCAATAGGTACCACATAAAGCCTGATCTGCAGAAAACCGCAGTTAAACCTTACCAAATTTAATTACAAAATCCTCATTTCCAGACCACTGAGGAGCAGCGAACAGCATAAAACCTGATCAGCCTGCGAGTTACTCGCAGGCTGATCTGGTTTTATGCTGTTCGCGTAGGTCTTTTCATGGTGTCCTCTATGAGGGAAAGGGGTTAAAATATTCATACATACAGTATGTAAGTTTCCAGGGCCTGACAAGTTATTTTTTGATGTTTTTGGTTTATTTGTTTGTTATTTCAAATATTGTTATTATTTTGTTGTATAGATAAAATGTAAATATTGCTCCTTTATGTGGACAATATGGAAGATTGGTATATTCCAAATATGTTATCCAGTCTAATTGAAGACTTAACTCACTTATTACAGTAAAACAGTTAACCCTTTCCCTCATAGAGGACACCATGAAAAGACCTATGCGAACAGCATAAAACCAGATCAGCCTGCTAGTAACTCGCAGGCTGATCAGGTTTTATGCTGTTCGCTGCTCCTCAGTGGTCTGGAAATGAGGATTTTGTAATTAAATTTGGTAAGGTTTAACTGTGGTTTTCTGCAGATCAGGCTTTATGTGGTACCTATTGAGTCTAAATGAGGGTATGGGTTAACCAATCCCAAGGGTGTATATTGCATGAACGAAGAATGGTTTTGTGGTCAGCCCTCAGTGTGTGAAGGGAAGTATGGAGAGATTAGGAAAGGATCTTGAATGGAGCAACTTTCCATTAAATATTATGTAAAATAAATACGCTAAATGTCATCAGCTGACTAAGATCCTTTACACGGTAAACTATTTGGATATTGCTTCTCTGACTGTTTTCATTCATCAGGACTTAATCTGTAATTTATGTAGACTTCCAGTTTTGAAAGTGAGGTGTTATTCAGGCATAATATGAGTGCAAACTCATGATCTAAATCCATCGTTTTGTATGCTGTATTAGGTATTAAAAGAAATATTGGCGTAATGCTGAATTTATGTGACTATTGTATTATGTTTACTTCTTAATTGTGTACATAAAGCAAGGTGGCTGTTACATTGCCATGTCTCAAATTCCACCAGCAATACTAAGCACTACGTAATATTTGATTTCTTAAATCAAGTAAAAACATATTTCACCAGTCCTGTTTTATTAAATATTCAAATATATTTGACTAAGTTGACATAAATCATTTTCCTAATAACTGACAATATTTGTTCAGAAATGCAGTATTTGGGTATTTTTAATAGAGAAACAAGAAACTAAGTATTTAAGTATTACATAGTGCTAAGTATGTTTGGTGGAGTTTTAGCCAGGTAAATTCACAGGGGTTTTGCACGAAATGCGAGTCATATATCACTATATATAATATATATTATAGTGATATGACTAACCTTTTGTGTCAGACCCCTTTGAGTAAATTTGGTTGTCCCAGAAAATTTTGAAAGAATTTCTCTTTATAGTTATCATACAAACACAAAGTTAGAACTAGAAAGAAATAAGCAAAAACTGAAAATCAGTACCAAGGGTTGACCACAAACTCATCCATCTACTTCTATTTCTATATGCACTTAGAAATATTTTGTGATCAGCCCTCGATATCTTGCCATCTCTGTAAAGGATTGTAACTTTTTTTGTCATAAAAAAATCCCACATGCAAAAAATATTCATTTGTTTAAAAGAAATGTGGAAATTAGATATACATTCATACATAAAATTGTATTATTACGTAATGGCAATGTTTGATTTAATGTCTCAGAATACAGGGGCCGTAATTCACAAAACGTCTTAAGAATGACTCAGCTTTGGAAAAATTTCATAAATCCTATGTTTTCAAAAATTTTAACTCTAAAACTTAATAGCTAATTTACCAGATGGAGGAAACAAATATCTACCATCATTGGTATTTTTTTTATCAATATCTAGAAATGGTAAAGCAGAAATATTTCTGTCAGAAAAAAACAAACAGATTTTGACTAAGGCAAAATTTGACTTAAGCTACAATGTGACTACAGCCCCATGTTTAAAAATCACTTCTACAGTACCATCATCAAATTGTATCCCAAATCCATAAGTCTCCTTAATCTTATCACAGTAACCACTCCATTTGGTCTACCCCTGTCATATAGATACACCAAGCCATGCGGTTCAAGTGTTTTCCACACAGTCTGCGGTTGTACAAACAAGCACTAAGTACCAGCACAAATCAGTGTTGACGATGAGATCTGCAATCCTTTACCTTTTAAGTTTTAACGGCTTGACTTATGTCATTTTCATGCCCTCCCTCATGTGACAATATTTTTCACACTTATGGGGACTCAATGTTTTCAGAGCCATACAGACACTATATAAGGCTCTAGTTAAAGGTACTCTTTCTCAGGATCTATATAGTATTGGTAAATTGACTATTTTATGAAAGAGGTGGTCAAGTGAGTGTGTTTGAAATTTTGCTTTCATTAATCTGTACAGTATATGCCTCCCTATTGTCATAAGAATGGCCACTGTATTATACCATGCAGTGTGAGCTATACAGTGTAGATCCATTACATCACACTCCATTATAACATGTTCCGTTATAACACAATCCATTATATCACACTCCATTATAACATGTTCTGTTATAACACAATCCATTATATCACACTCCATTATATCACACTCCATTATAACATGTTCCATTATAACACACTCCATTTTATCACACTCCATTATAACTTGTTCCATTATAACACAATACATTATATCACATTCCATTATAACATGTTCTGTTATAACACAATACATTATATCACACTCCATTATAACATGTTCCGTTATAACACAATACATTATATCACATTCCATTATAACATGTTCTGTTATAACACAATACATTATATCACACTCCATTATAACATGTTCTGTTATAACACAATCCATTATATCACATTCCATTATAACATGTTCCGTTATAACACAATACATTATATCACACTCCATTATATCATGCTCCATTATAACATGAAATCCTCTATAGCATCCTAAAATTTGTCAAGTTTGTAATAGTGTTAAAATGGAGTTGCACTGTACATAATATTGTATCCAATCTAATTTACAAAATCTTTAGAGGGGTCTCTTTGGCCAAGAATGTAAAGTAGCTGACATTAAAACTCACTCAGCCCCTCACCTCATGGGTTCGAGTCCAGGCAGGGTCATTTGGATTTTCATGTGAGAAAGCCTTCAAGCTGGCTCATAGTAGGTAAGTGGTTCTACCCGGATGCCTCAGTGCATTCGGGGTCTTCCTCCACCTGTAATTAGCTGGACGTTGCTATATGACTGAAATACTGTTACAGCGTCGGTAAACCCAAAAAATCAATCAATCAATCAAAATCTTTAGAAACCTTTAATTAAGCACAGCAGTGAAATTGCTCACAAACATTGCAGTATGTCTTGGTCAGTCATTGATCACATGGTGACCCAGTGTAGCTATTGGATAATTTGATAGATTAATTTGCATAAATCTGTTAACATAGAAAAAGTAAACTTTCTTCCCCATGCAGTTGAATTACATTATATATGCAACACTCAGAGAACATTTTGTGCCTGTACCTTTTTCTTAATTTATGTTGTATCTTCTCCAGTTTGTCACAAGTAGTCCATATAGACATCCAGATTTTTCCTCCAGGTCATGGTTGACCTCCAGATCATGGTTGACCATTCCCAGTATGTTACAAGGATTGACATGTACTTGGTCAGGGTTGGTAGAGGCTTGTTTCAGCATCAGCATGCTAGTGTCTATAGGTTTAATGTATTTGTGTTCAAAGCAATCAACATCTTGAAGCATTCAGCTGAGACCGTGATTTAACCCTCTTCCTTGAAAATGAAGTAATTAGTCCCCTACCGGTGTTCACACCGGAGGGGACTATAGGTTTGCCCTCCGTCTGTCCGTCCGTCCGTCTGTCCGTCCGTCCGTCTGTCCGTCCGTCTGTCTGTCCGCTCAAATCTGGATCCCGCGATAACTTAATAACTAAGCAAGCTAACTTGATGAAACTTGGTATATGACTAGATGGCAATGTGTAGATTATGCACGTCATTTTATTTTTGTTCTTCGACTAAAATTCTGGTTGCTATGGTAACGGAAATAGTGAAAATATGGCAAAAATGGGATCCCGCGATAACTAAGTAAGCTAACTTGATGAAACTTGGTATATGACTAGATGGCAATGTGTAGATTATGCACGTCATTTTATTTTTGTTCTTCGACTAAAATTCTGGTTGCTATGGTAACGGAAATAGTGAAAATATGGCAAAAAATGGGATTGATTACCATATTGAGTCAAGGTGGAGCCGGTAGGGGACTTTATGTGTTGCATACAACACCAGTTACTTGTTGTATATGAAACTTGCAATTCTTCAATAATCAATGTGATGCTTATTTTGTATTGTTTACAGCTCACTACAACACACGGTGTTAAGGTGAGCTCTCTGAAAAACAGGGCAGAAGATGAGGAAACTTGGCAAGGATAATCCTTGAATGGTTCTCTTTACATTGTGATTACTAGGTAAAATTAATTTTCAGTCAATCAAACTAATAAAAAATATAGGTTAAGGATCAAGTTTTAGGCTTAGTGATATTGTATTTTGTACACTGATGGAGCACTTTATAAATGATCTATATTGTCTTGAATTTTGGAATTGGGGGGATTCAAACTTAACATTATCCAGCTGTTTTTTCTTTTCAACATCAGAAGTATGGTTGATACTGTATGATCACCTCAAATGTAACCATGCCTTCAGCATTATAGGAGGTAAACCAGCCTATCTGTTGAGATTAAGGTGTTTGTAGGGCTGAAGCAAGGGATTTGGCCCCAAATCCCAAAGCAATGACCAGTGTTTGTGATGGTATTTGAGTCGCTTAACCAGCCTATAGGGACTTGAGATTACCGGCCACATAAGTTGCAAGGTTGGTTTATACTAGGTTGATAAAACAGAGCCTTTTGTGTTAAATCTTTCTCACATGACACTTCCAATGCTACCTATATGAACTTGAACTCTTACAATGCTGTGGGCACTTTGGACTGCCTTGGCTACCAGTGCAGACCAAGATTAGCCTGCACATCCATGCAGTCTGATCATGGTCTGCACAGTTGCTATTCAGACAATAAATTTTCAGGAAGCACCCCCATACATAACTAATGGTACAGTCCAAAATAAAGAAAGGACAAGCCAATTAAGAAATTTAGCATGGTAAAGAAATGTTAAAGGCGATCAGATTAATGTTAAATCAGAAAAACTGTTACAGAAGATTCCCTATACATCAAATAAGAAACTAGACAAGTCTGTGAATAAAGTGCAGGCTGGTCATGTTTTAAACTGCATACTTTTTAATTATTCCTTTGTGATGAGAAGGTGACACCGTAAAGTGATTTCAAAGAATTCTGATCGTTTCTGTAAACATTTTTGCATTGATATACGATATGAAGTGGCGTAATGCCAGAAGGCTCCATATTTCATCCCCTGCTTCTGTAGTTGTCAGGAAAAAGGCAATGGTAAAAAAACTTTGTGGGGGAGTTGGGAGCTACATAGGAATAAACTCCCTCCTGTTACATTGCTCCTTTTCCCATTGTCGTGTCTCATAACAACTCGTCCCATTTTTTCCCCATCCCATTTTGTACCCGTCCAATAGCATCCTGTCCCATTTTGTTTCCATTCCATTTTGTCCCCGTCCAATAGCATCCTGTCCCATTTTGTTTCCATTCCATTTTGTCCCCGTCCAATAGCATCCTGTCCCATTTTGTTTCCATTCCATTTTGTCCCCGTCCAATAGCATCCTGTCCCATTTTGTTTCCATTTCATATCATCCCATCCAATTTTGTCCCCATCCCATAATTATCATCCCTTACAATTTTGTCTAGATTTGTCCTATTGCATTTTCTCACATCACATGTCTCCCAGTCCAATCTTTTCCCATTTTTTCCCCCAAAGAACTGTGGTTTTTGAAATATTTATCTCCCTCAGTGATAGCTTTAATGCCTGACTTGATTTATACCTGATATTGAAAGGATAGGCAACAAACACGGCTTATATCCAGAAGTATGAACTTGGAAGTCCATCTTTTTCATTTAACAATTTTCAGTCAGTGGGGTCATTTATATATTTGCCACAAAAGTGTAACAGCACCAATAAAATGTCTGTTATACTGCCATTACCATATCAAATAAAAATGGGGCACATTAGTTTTATAGCTGGGGGTGGCTATCAACTTTGTGTGGCTCTTATTATGAGATCTGCTTTATGAGATTTCTGCATAAAATGAACAAGTTACATACATGTGTTGGATTATCAAGTATTAAGTTTGTAACTGACCTGACACAGATATATAAGGATCAGTATTGTTAGCGAGGCGCTAGCTGATTATAAGGATCAGTATTGTTATGAGGCGCTAGCTGATTATAAGGATCAGTATTGTTAGCGAGGCGCTAGCTGATTATAAGGATCAGTATTGTTAGCGAGGCGCTAGCTGATTATAAGGATCAGTATTGTTAGCGAGGCGCTAGCTGATTATAAGGATCAGTATTGTTAGTGAGGCGCTAGCTGATTATAAGGATCAGTATTGTTAGCGAGGCACTAGCTGATTATAAGGATCAGTATTGTTAGCGAGGCGCTAGCTGATTATAAGGATCAGTATTGTTAGTGAGGTGCTAGCTGATTATAAGGATCAGTATTGTTAACGAGGCGCTAGCTGATTATAAGGATCAGTATTGTTAGAGAGGCGCTAGCTGATTATAAGGATCAGTATTGTTAACGAGGCGCTAGCTGATTATGAGGATCAGTATTGTTAGCGAGGCGCTAGCTGATTATAAGGATCAGTATTGTTAGCAAGGCGCTAGCTGATAATAAGGATCAGTATTGTTAGCAAGGTGCTAGCTGATTATAAGGATCAGTATTGTTAGTGAGGCGCTAGCTGATTATAAGGATCAGTATTGTTAGTGAGGCGCTAGCTGATTATAAGGATCAGTACTGTTAGCGAGGTGCTAGCTGATTATAAGGATCAGTACTGTTAGCGAGGCGCTAGCTGATTATAAGGATCAGTACTGTTAGCGAGGCGCTAGCTGATTATAAGGAACAGTATTGTTAGCAAGGCACTAGCTGATTATAAGGATCAGTATTGTTAGCGAGGCGCTAGCTGATTATAAGGATCAGTACTGTTAGCGAGGTGCTAGCTGATTATAAGGATCAGTATTGTTAGCGAGGCGCTAGCTGATTATAAGGATCAGTATTGTTAGCAAGGCGCTAGCTGATTATAAGGATCAGTATTGTTAGCGAGGCGCTAGCTGATTATAAGGATCAGTACTGTTAGCAAGGCACTAGCTGATTATAAGGATCAGTATTGTTAGCAAGGTGCTAGCTGATTATAAGGATCAGTACTGTTAGGGAGGTGCTAGCTGATTATAAGGATCAGTATTGTTAGCGAGGCGCTAGCTGATTATAAGGATCAGTATTGTTAGCGAGGCGCTAGCTGATTATAAGGATCAGTACTGTTAGCGAGGCGCTTTTTGGTATTGTTAGCGAGGCGCTAGCTAATTAGCTCCCCATGAACATTACTGACCCTCTATATTTCCATTTAGGGTCAGTACCAAACCCAATAATTGATTTGTTTCACTGACCACTTTAGGAATTCCTAGTCTTATTTTTGTAATTTTTCTGCAATTTAATTTTTACTGTCCCTGCTTAGAAACATAGGGGGTCATCACATGACCTCAATTCGTCAAATGAAAATGCATGGAACTTGTGGGAGATGAAAAAAATATTCCATAAGTGTGCAAAAAAAGAAAAATCTCTTTTTGCATTACTAGTTTTGTAATAATCCCAAAACTAATTTTTTAGCTCACCAGAATGCTGTCCTCCGAGAGCTACTGGATTTTGGGTTTGTCATTTGATCGATGGATGGAGGCGGGCGGTGATAAACTTTCCACACAATAACCCCGGAATGGGTTGACAGATTTCAGTATTTTTGTATACTGTTTATCTCAATAAAATGTTGGTCATGTTCAATTTTTGGCAAAATCTGTAAATTTTCGACACGGTTATTGTCCTTTTCTGACTTAGAATTGCAAAAAAGCACCAATTTTGCATTAGTTGTTAGGGTGTCTGGAAATTGTGGAATAAATAAATTGCAATTTTTCTCAATATTAATAATTTGTGTTGCTCTAATTTCAGTTTTCTTCTGACTCTCATAAATTATGAAAATTAACAATAAATAAATATTTAAAAAAAGAAAAATTGCTAATTTAGATTTTTCAAAACATTTGACAAATCTTCATTACACTACGTCTGAAATTTATGTTTGCTCGATTAACTATATCAAACTGTAAAGAATACCTGTCCAGTTATACAGTATCCTGTGAGAAGTCTTTGGTTAAGTTAATCCCACATTCATCCAAATGTTTACACTAGATAATTCACAGGGTCAATATGTTTTTATTGTCATTCCTTATGACCTCTTGTAATTTTACAATCCCCTTTGAAAACACAAGGAAATGTCTTTCTACACATTAAAAGTAACTTTTGCTGGACTTAATTGCCAGGACTGGAATATGTCTAGTCAATTAGTGACTATTTTATAGCCTAAATGATATAGTTTGATCAGTGTATACTTGCCTTTAGATGAAGGCTCCAGTCCCCTCACTCAAAAGTAGTTTTTCTCCCTTTTTCTGTTAAAATTTCTTCCTGCAACTTTTTAGCTCACCTGAGCATAGCTCAGGGTGAGCTTTTAGGATACTTGATTGTCCGTCGGCCGTCGTCCGTCAACAATTTGATGTTTACACACTAGAGGCCACAATTTTGATCCAATCTTCCTCAAACTTGGTCAGAATGTTTGTCTTGATGATATCTTGAACCCTTTCGAAAATGGGTCAGGTTGGATCAAAAAGTAGGTCAGTAGGTCAAATCTTAGAAAAATCTTGTCGTCCGTCAACAATTTTGATGTTTACACACTAGAGGCCACAATTTTGATCCAATCTTCCTCAAACTTGGTCAGAATGTTTGTCTTGATGATATCTTGAACCCTTTCGAAAATGGGTCAGGTTGGATCAAAAAGTAGGTCAGTAGGTCAAATCTTAGAAAAATCTTGTCGTCCGTCAACAATTTTGATGTTTACACACTAGAGGCCACAATTTTGATCCAATCTTCCTCAAACTTGGTCAGAATGTTTGTCTTGATGATATCTTGAACCAGTTTGAAAATGGGTGGGGCTGGATAGAAATGTAGGTGTTGTTTATACTCTGAGGGCAACATTTTTGGTCCAATCATCCTCAAACTTTGGCAGAATGTTTGTCATGATGAAATCTTTTGTGGATGGGGTCAGAAAATTCCTGAACATTGTTTCACCTCATCATCTTAATTCTAAAGCAATCTGTTTTGTACAGGCAATGAATGATACTTTTCTCAGGTGAGCGATCTAGGGCCATCTTGGCCCTCTTGTTTTTTTTGTTTTTTAAGGAAACATTGACCCTGTAATGTAGCCAATCTGTGAGCATATTTACGACACAGGGAATACAGTCACAGAAATGAGTTCTTTGTTATGCACATTATTTCCTCCCTATTTTCCCCTCGCAATGCTATTTTCTCTTATCAAAGGGTCCTAGTTATACTGGAGTGTGTTATATATGAGTGTGTTATATTGGAGAGTATATAATCAATTGTTATATGGGAGGATGTTATACTGGGTGTGTTATACTGGGGTGTGTTATACTGGATAATGTTATACTGGAGTGTGTTATACTGGGGTGTATTATACTGGGATGTGTTATACTTGGTGTTATACTGGATAATGTTATACTGAAGTATGTTATACTGGGGTGTGTTATACTTGAGGTGTTATACTGGAGTATGTTATACTGGGGTGTGTTATACTGGAGGTGTTATACTGGAGTGTGTTATACTGGGGTATGTTATACTGGAGTGTATTATACTGGGGTGTGTTATACTGGAAGTGTTATACTGGATAATGTTATAGTGGAGTATGTTATACTGGAGTGTATTATACTGGGGTGTGTTATACTGGAGGTGTTATACTGGATAATGTTATACTGGGGGTGTTATACTGGGTATGTTATACTGGAGGGTATTTTACTGGATTTTGTTATACTGGAGGGTTTTTAATGGATTGTGCTATACTGGAGGATACTATGATAGTTTTTGTTATCATGGAGGGTGTTTATGATAGTTTGTGTTATCATGGAGGGTGTTTATGATAGTTTGTGTTATCATGGAGGGTGTTTATGATAGTTTGTGTTATCATGGAGGGTGTTTATGATAGTTTGTGTTATCATGGGGGTGTTTATGATAGTTTGTGTTATCATGGAGGGTGTTTATGATAGTGTGTGTTATCATGGAAGGTGTTTATGATAGTGTGTGTTATCATGGGGGTGTTTATGATAGTGTGTGTTATCATGGAAGGTGTTTTTGATAGTTTATGTTATCATGGAAGGTGTTTTTGATAGTTTATGTTATCATGGAAGGTGTTTTTGATAGTGTGTGTTATCATGGAAGGTGTTTATGATAGTGTGTGTTATCATGGAAGGTGTTTTTGATAGTGTGTGTTATCATGGAAGGTGTTTTTGATAGTGTGTGTTATCATGGAATGTGTTTTTGATAGTTTATGTTATCATGGAAGGTGTTTTTGATAGTGTGTGTTATCATGGAAGGTGTTTTTGATAGTGTGTGTTATCATGGGGGGTGTTTATGATAGTTTGTGTTATCATGGGGGTGTTTATGATAGTTTATGTTATCATGGAAGGTGTTTTTGATAGTGTGTGTAATCATGGGGGGTGTTTATGATAGTGTGTGTTATCATGGGGGTGTTTATGATAGTTTGTGTTATCATGGAGGGTGTTTATGATAGTTTATGTTATCATGGAAGGTGTTTATGATAGTTTGTTTTATCATGGAGGGTGTTGTAATAGATTTTGTTATACGAGAGGGTGTTATGATGCATCTGTATAAGATTTATGTTTGTTCATTGAAGATCCAAATGTATGGATCATGATAATTCCTGTAATTATGCATCATGTCCTGTATCTTGTTATGCTTTACAGAAGTGAGGGCTATATAGGAATTATATATACCGGTACTTGTCATGTCCAGTCCCATCCTACATTCACATTTCATGAAGATGAGGTGGGATGGAGGGGTTATTGATTACCTTTAGTTATAGCTCTAGTCCAGTCAAAGCAGCTATGTGAAGGTCTTCATCACCCTCAGTGATACCTAGTTATTTTATCAACATGTTGCGACTCTATCAGACTGCAGTTGATCATCTGTTTAAACACAGCCTGACTTCAAATAAACCTGATACTCCATTAATGACTATTTTCATATTTTTAATCAAAGTCAAACAGGGAAAGCAGAATCAAGATTAATCATTATTTATGAGATGAAAGATAACACTGAAATTGAGAGTAATTTCCGTGTCCTCAGTATGCTGTAATCAATAAATTCTCTTTATGCAGAATGCATTCAGCAGAGTTGATTTATATCTAGGCTACAGATAATTGCATTAAGTGATATAATAGGAGGTTTTGTTTTGGTATCAGTGTAAGATTATAATTTATTTAATGAGTGATGTAAGATCATAATTTATTTTATGAGTGGTGTAAAATAATATTGTTGTATAATAAGTTATATAAGATCATAATTTATTGTATGAGTGATGTAAGATAATGTTGCCATTATTTGAGTAGTGTAAGATCATGCTGTCATTCTATGAGTGGTGTAAGATAATGTTGCCATTATTTGAGTAGTGTAAGATCATGCTGTCATTCTATGAGTGGTGTAAGATAATGTTGCCATTATTTGAGTAGTGTAAGATCATGCTGTCATTCTATGAGTGGTGTAAGATAATGTTGCCATTATTTGAGTAGTGTAAGATCATGCTGTCATTCTATGAGCAGGGTTGCTACTGGGAAAACGGGAAAAGTCCAGGAATTTAAACTCTGTTGCACCCGCCCGTGAAAACACTGGAAATTCAACAAAATCCGGACTTGGTCCGGGAAAAGTCTGGGAATTAGCCCGCTAAATGCATTCCGATCCCCTCAACTATTTTTGATACAAAAATGATTGGTCAAGATATAACATTGTTCAATATGGCGCAGATTGTTGCAGTTAAATTCCTTGTTCATTGTATTTGCATATTTTTGTTGCTGTTCTACATCTTTGAGCAGGTATATTTGTAATTTTGAGTACAGTAGCCAGTCCCAAAACACTTTGTTGTCTGAAAATTTATAGAAAGTTTACATAATGATACACAGTGCGATGGAAATTCATGAAATTACAATGCAGAAAAATCTGTGTTATATAGAAGGTTGCCAAGCACATGCCAGTTTGAAAACTCTGAAAGAAGAAGAAGTGTGAAGAATTAGCTATTGGTATTGTTTTTTAGCTAATCATTACTTACTGAAAGTGTAAACAATAAATTATAATTAGGGCAGCTGTTTACTGATCATTTAAACATTAACAAAACTCGTCATATCGACACATGATCATAGTAAGTTCATCTATGTAAATTGTGGTAAATTGCAAATGAAGGGCAATTTTCACACCCACATTGATTTGATAAACAACGGATGTCATCTGCTGAATAATTAACCCTTTCCCTCATAGAAGAAACCATGAAAAGACCTATGCGAACAACATAAAACCAGATCAGCCTGCGAGTAACTCGCAGGCTGATCAGGTTTTATGCTGTTCGTTGCTCCTCAGTGGTCTGGAAATGAGGATTTTGTTATTAAATTTGGTAAGGTTTAACTGTGGTTTTCTGCAGATCAGGCTTTATGTGGTACTTATTAAGTGCGTCAAAATGAGTCTATATGAGGGAAAGGGTTAACTATAATGAGATGTGCTGATCCGTAGAGTTGGGTAACCCCTTTATATCATACCGTGCACAATAAATAGTTTAAATAATATTTTAGCTAAAACGGATTGTGAAAATTATTAAATATATTAAATATCTTAAAATAGATCTAATTCTTTATCTATATTCATCCCTATTAATATAAAATATATGGTCAGAAATCACTCAAGAAATCAAAGATACTCAGAGATACTGTAATCAGTTTAAATGTGTATGACATAAATAGAATGATCTCTGATCTGTGCATCTCTGATCTGTGACAAGGTTGTGTTGCATGTAATGTAAACAGTGCTTGTGAAAGTTAAGTTTCTATTTGAATTATTAATAAAATTTTGATTGTTTAGGTATATTTTTCATGATATTTTTTTTAAATGCAATAAACAGTAAATATACAAACAGTTAATCAATTTAATGAAGCGTTAATCAAATGTGTATTTTTCTTTAATTTTTATCAAGAATTTCTCTTCAAAATATCGTAAAATCTCCCTAGGAGACAGAAATATGGCATGTATGGTGTTAAGATCATGCATATACTGTAATGATCTTAGTTACATGTATAAAGGACCTTGAAAAATACATTTAGGTCCTGGAAAAGTCCTTGAATTTTAATCCAGAAAAAGAGTGGCAACCCTGTATGAGTAGTGTAAGATAAGGCTGTCATTCTATGAGTAGTATAAAATCATGCTGTCATTTTATGAGTAGTATAAAATCATGCTGTCATTATTTGAGTAGTGTAAGAATTATCCTGTAATTCTATGAGTAGTGTAAAATCATGCTGTCATTATTTGAGTAGTGTAAGACTATGAGTAGTGTAAGATAATGCTGTCATTATTTGAGTATTGTAAGACCATGCTGTCATTCTATGCGTGGTTAAAGATCATATTGTTATTTTATGAGTTAGATTATATTGTTGTGTATCTCTTTTCAAGAATTCCAAAATGCACTGCCACTCCAATTT
>CM037789.1:62923608-62940651 GCA_021229015.1 Solen grandis | reverse complement strand
GGGGGGGCCCTTTGGGGGGAAAACCCCCCCCAGCCCTGTTAAATGTTTGTCATTGTTTAACAGTTGTGTATTAAGATCAAGTTCAGTTTTTTATTTTTTCAGGATGCGGTCCTGGACTTTTTGCAGGCCATGTGAGACTAAACATCAACTCTAATCAGTAAGCCACAAAGCCCCCCCCCCCCCCCCCCACCCCCCTCGTCTAGTGGCAGAGTATATGTTGCTGAATCCAAAGGTCATGAGTTCAAGTTGTTCCTGCAACAAATTTCTTTCATCCACATTCTACATCACAATGTCAACATAAAAAGCAGACATTATCAGCTTAAGTAACACTCCCTCCGATATCTCACATAAACATCCATTTAACAGAACTAGCACTAGTTTCAATTTTATATTTCATAAATAGAGAAGCTGTGTGTAAGTGCTATTTAAGAGAGAGTAGCAGCCAAGAATAATAACTCCTATTTACTATTGGTAATTATTGCAAGGGATAAAGAGTTATCTATCTTGAAAATTTAAGCTGTATTTATGGCTGTACAGTAAGGAAATTAGAGATAAACTGACTTTTAGAATTTTTGTGGCTTAGTGAGTCATGCTGATTCCATAGCATTCATTTTTGGTTGAATTTGTACTGACTCAAACATATCTAGCAAAAGTAGAAATTCAGTTTGCATGATTTCATTCCTCAGGGAGATTGCCTGACTGCATGAAATCAGTGAGATCTAGTTTTAATCAGTCCACATATCTTCTCCATATATTTCCCGTGACCTATATCAGCAGATTTCAGCGGTAACAGAATATCCCAGAATTGATGATCAACGCTTTACAGATTTCATTTTCCATGGACAGGAACATCAATATAACAGACACCTGCTTATGACAAGGAACCAGGCACTGAAGTTCCAGCCTATATGCTGATTCCCAAAGCAAAGATAACTTGTCCATATGGCAAACATTATCAATATTTTTCTTGCAAATACTTAACTTTTTAAAATGTTTATATGAATTAGTTTGCAGAATAAAATCCTTAATTAAAGTGAATAGTTCATATTTCTTTATAAAAATGGAGTATTCATCTATAAGATCCTTTGTCGGAAAGTTATGATGACTCGGGGCTTCCAGAAAAGAATGTAAAGCACACCTAAAATGTAGCCTGATTTTCAAGAAAAAGTGCTTCTTATTTTAGCCCTACCCCATAAACTTGTTTGACCTAATAATGTTTATCACCTGAACAAGTTAATTTAAATCTTGCACTGTTTGTGCTATTATTTCTAATTCTAGTCACTTTATCCCATTAACATATAATCTCATAAACAAGTTCTTTTCTGTGAAGATAGTGTCTTTCTTTGCTGTGAAGACAGTGTCAATTATTGTCAAAATGACGGGTACAACCACGTAAGTGAGAACCACATTCCAGAGGTTTAGGACCGGAGAATATAAAGTCTCTCTCAGCATGTTACAGACTGGTACTAACGTTCTAACAGTGACAGACTGGTACTAACGTTCTAACAGTTACAGACTGGTACTAACGTTCTAACAGTGACAGACGAGCATAGTAATGATGGTTAGACAGCCAGGACACTCCTGCTATCATTGGCTGATTTGTTGTTGTTGTTTTGGAGTTTACCATCACCATGACAGTATGTCCAACTAATTAACAGGTAGAGGAAGAACAGTATACTAATTAATGCCATAGCTTAATGTGTATGCAGCTTTTTCAAGTTATAAATAAAGATTTGATGATGAAAAGACCTATGCGAACAACATAAAACCAGATCAGCCTGCAGTAACTCGCAGGCTGATCAGGTTTTATGCTGTTCGCTGCTCCTAAGGGGTCTGGAAATGAGGACTTTGTAATTAAATTTGGTAAGGTTTAACTGTGGTTTTCTGCAGATCAGGCTTTATGTGGTACCTACTGAGTGCGTCAAAATGAGATCAATGAGGGAAAGGTTAAGGAATTAATTTCTATTCAGGATGAAGTCAACCGCATCAGACAATATTACAAATAAGCCCATGCGTTTCTTTGTGTAAACCAGGTCAACCATTGATTGCTTTGGTATTCCAGTGCAGCTACTGGATAATCTGATAAATTTAGTTAGAATTGATCTGTAAAAACATGTACAGTATATTCTCCATAGTGCCATTTTCAGATAAATCCACAGAAGAAAATCTAAGAAAAATTTTGTAATTATATCCTTGAAAATAAATATATTCAAACAAATAGACACTCACTACCAAGTCACATTAATGGCCCTGATTCCTTAATTCACAAGATGTGTACCCTAGTTTCAGTTAAATATCTTACGTTTAGCAGGATAAGTAGCCTAATAATAGTCTAAAGTCAGTATAAAAGCAGTAATTTGGAGAGTAAAATTGTCATAAAACGGCAATAAGAAGATGAGATTAAGTTGACCTACACAGGTTACGGAATGTTGGGAACAGTCTGACCTCCATCTGAATAATTGGAGAGTATCGAAAAGTACACAAGCGTCTGACCATGAACTCACCACTCATGCCTTTAATTTAGAAATAAACTTGAAAAATGAAAACTAATTGTTGTTTAAATAGCAACACTAATAATGGAAAAACCTGGTGATGCAGAAGTGATAGGATTGTTTGAGCAAAAATCTGGCAAAGCAATAGCTTCAATTAACTTGTTCCGTGATGTTTACGAAGTAATTGTGAGGGCCCAATGGGCACAAAAAGCAGATTTTCACATGGAAAATTAAAGTTTTCGGAGATTGCTTCACAAACTGTTGCTGATGTGAGCTACTACTTTAGGAAAGGTCAGCTAGTCTCCCAAGTATTTGTTGTATGTTCTGGGGTTTTCTGTTGCCACAAAAGAATTTCAGTTATACAATAGAGTCCAGCTAATTACACAATGTCAAGCTAATTACAGGTGCAGGAAAGTCATGTACTTATATTTTATCATATTTCTAAAAAGTATTTAAATTTATTTTTTTATACCCTTCGTCTGCATTTAAGAAGTGCTAAAAGAAAATTGGTTAAACTAACCCATGTTCTGAAGATGTTGAGAAGAAAATTAACAAAACCAGGTAAACTAACTTAATATACACATTTTGTGAAAATTTGATAAAAATGGGTTCAAAACAATGGCCTGGACCGCGTACAAACTTTTGTTGCATATTTCAAGTGTGACGTCATATGACGTCATAGGCATATGAAAACATAAAAATCAACTTTCATGCGATTGAAGCATGTGTCATTAAATTTCATTCCCCTTCGACATTTCAACATATAGAAATACTCTTGTTAATATTAAAAAATACTTTATCATATACTGACGTCACGTGACGTCATATGACATTATTTGCACAAAATGTTTAAAACTTCTAGAGACCTATATACTGGACTAAATATCAATTTTCTATTTTAAAATTTATGACAGATTTTATAAGCATTTGAAAATTTACGACCTTGGTTTTCGAATCTTGGTTTCCCGCCATAGAACCATGGACTTTTCAAATTTTGAAAATAAGGGACACCTGGATGCACAATACAGCCTAACATACACATTCTGTGAAATTTTGATGGAAGTGGGTCCAGAAATAATGGCTATGACCGCGTACAAACTTTTTCAGGTGACGTCAAGTCTGACGTTATATGACGTCATATGAATATGAAATTCAATGCATCCGAAAGCCAGGGTTTGAAATACATGCCAAAAATTCTGATTGTTCAGGCCAAGGGCAACACATCGAATTAACACAAATAAAAAAGGAAGAAAAAAAAAATAACTAGTTTCATTCGTTGATACGAATGATAGGACTTTCTGCTAACATTGAAAATATAAAGTTAATTCCGTTAGGAAGAATATATATTAAATTCCCTACCTTTTACTCTTTTTTTTCGTATGGACTTCTCATGCATGAACTTTTTGAAAAAAGCCATATCCAAAAATAAACAAGAAACTGGTGTTGCAAGCAACACAGAGTCCCCTACCGGTGAGGTGCATAATTTTTCCATTACCACCAACCAGAATTTTGGTCCAAAAAAAAACAAAACTTTGGGTAAAAGTAAATGTAAGGGAATATTTAAGTTATGACCATTTAAGCAAGACTTACATGTAGATTGTTGTCTCTGCTTTTGCCCACTATACAAATTCATGCAAGCAAGACAGATGCAAAAAATAGAATTAATAATAGTTACCTTGCCTGATCCAAAATGTTTTTCTTTAGACGGTTTAGCTTGTTGATGAGAAATGAGAACTCACTCTGAAACACCACCCTGACTATATACATCCCTTTAAATAAAATTTATTATAAAGTTATCGCGGTCGCGGATCCTATTTTTGCCATTTTTCACTATTTCCGTTACCATAGAACCAAAATTTTAGTCAAAGAACAAAAATAAATGATGTGCATAATCTACAAAATTCCCCATCTAGTCATATACCAAGTTTCATCAAGTTAGCTTGTTTAGTTATAAAGTTCTCATGGGATCCCATTTTTGCCATATTTTTCACTATTTCCATTAACATACCCAACAACAATTTTAGTTGAAGAACAAAAATAAAACAACGTGCATAATCGACACATTGCCATCTAGTCATATACCAAGTTTCATCAAGTTAGCTTGCTTAGTTATAAAGTTATCGCGGAATCCCATTTTTTTGCCATATTTCACTATTTCCGTTACCATAGCAACCACAAATTTAGTCAAAATAAAAAAAAATAAAAACAATGTACATAATCACACATTGCCATCTAGTCATATACCCAAGTTTCATCAAGTTAGCTTGCTTAGTTATAAAGTTATCGCGGGATCCCATTTTTGCCATATTTTCACTATTTCCGTTACCATAGCAACCAAAATTTTTAATCGAAGAACAAAAAAAAATGACGTGCATAACTGCACATTGGCATCTAGTCTAACCAATTTTCATCAAGTTAGCTTGCTTAGTTATTAATTATCGCGGATCCAGATTTGAGCGGACGGACAGACGGAGGGACGGACGGACGGACAGAGGGAGGCAAACCTATAGTCCCCTCCGGTGTGAACTCCGGTGGGGGACTAATAAATCTTTTTTTTGGGATACGCTTTCTTATAACTTGACCAATTTTACTATTCTGGGTACCAAAATAAATGGCCTGAAATTCCATTGAGCATATTTGGTTCTATTTTATAGGTATTCAAAATATAAACAATTAAACTTAAACCTCTTAATTCTGCATATAAAAAATTCTTTTTTTATTTCGTGTACATCGCGGGAATGAAATAGTAAATGCTACCATGCAATAGAATCGCGACGCGGTACCCTCGTGAGTAAAATTCAAATAACGCTTGTACAAAACTCGAGACGACTGTTTTACACAAAGTTACTAAATTTTGCGCTTTTAGCTAATCCCTTTGGGTCACACTTTCAGGATTTTTACGCCGTCCTTGATAGGACCATTCCCGATTAAATGTTCAAAAGTCTGATCAAGATCCTGTGATTCGGGGCTGGAAATTCAAACTTATTAAAATTTGTAAAAAAACATTTATTTAATCACGACAACAATCAATATTGTTCAGGAGGGCGCCCCGACCCCCAGCCGTTTCCAGCAGAATCGTCCCGATTATCCCGTTCTCAATCCGATTCTGATCCGATACAGCAGAATCTGTCACGACATAGTCACGATTGTAATCCGACTAGACAAAATCGGCTGAGTTTCCCGAATGTTACGGGACGCACCTAACTGTCAGGAGTGCTTGGCCGACCTCTCCGGACCATTCCCGATCCGTAGACTCTGTTACGAACATATACGACTGCGTTCATACAATGATAGGACATTGAGGATAGTAATCCGACTTTTCGCTTTTCGGTCGTAGCGCTGTCTGATCTCAAACGGGAGCCATAATTTGGCACTGTGTGGGAACGCCGCATTACAGACAAATTAGCTTGCAGCGTCTTGAACGATGACATTGTTTGGGTCATTTTGTTTCAAACGTCTACACTTATACACGCTCATGGTATCTCAAGCTGGCAATTAAATTACATTGTATTACATTTATTTCACTTAGGTTATCATTTATCATAAATTTGGAATATAGCTTGTACAACATTTATCGATAGATGCAACAATAAAGTCGGAAATTGCAATGTTTCAACAACGGGCTAAATGACATGTGTCAAAACGCTCAAAGGATTATGGGTAACGCAATGCTGCAACTGATATTCCCTAAGTAACGTAAATAAAAATTTGACAAAACATTAAATCATTGTCAACACTTTCTTTAGTTTTTTTGTTGTTTTTTTGTTGGGTTTAAAGTCCCACCAACATATTTCAGTCATTTTGGGGACGATGTCTACTTAAAGCAGTTTTAGTGCTGGCCACACTGCAGTATCACGTCGTAGACATGTGGCATGTACCACACCCAGTCCACATTATCCTGATACCGGGCCAACCAGTCCTGCAACTACCCTTATATGCTAAGTGTTTAAGCAAGGGAGCTATAACAGTACCATTTTTTTACGACTTTGGTATCGAACCCACGACCTCCCGCTCCCGAGGCGGACGCTCTAAACCTCGGCCACCGGAACGGTAAACCTTTTTAACTAGTAATATCAATATGATATAAGTAAAAAGTTTGTTTTTTTTTTCCCAATTTAAAGACTAAAACATTCTGTAAACTTACATTTTCCGAAATGCTTCAATTAAGGTGAAAGCGCAAGTAGGATATTTTATGAAAATTTTTACAATTGGCTTTAAATTCGTATTTTTATGTAACTTCCTTATTTCTTGATCCCAATTTTCAAAAATCTAGGTGCCAAAATAATCGTCTTAAAATTCTCTACATCTCACTTGCTTAATGTAAGCACATAATTTCTAATGATTCTTAAATATAAGCCGGGAAAAATCTGACAGACGGCAGAATCGCAGAAATTCTATATTTTAAATTCTTTATTTTGATGTAACTTCCTTATAAATTTGATCAATTTCAAAAATCAAGGTACCAAAATAATCGTCTTAAAATTCTCTACATCTCATTCGCTTAATATGTTGACTTATTTAATATCGGTTTTAAGATAAAGCCGTGAAACTCTTACATAAAAGAAAAAGTCGCTGAAATTCTACATGTTTAAATTTTTTATTTTTGATGTAACTTCCTTATACTTGGATCAATTTCAAACTTTAGGTACCAAAATAATCGTCCCTTTAAAAATTCCCCTACATTTCACACGCTTATCTATAGGAATATTTTTATAATTTTTTTGAGAAACAAGCTCTTAAACCTCTTGAAAAATGAAAAAAATCACCAAAGCTATATGCACGAATTTCGTTTTTTTCCCATTCCTCCATGAATCTTAGGTCAATCATTAAACTTTAAGCATCAAAAGAACGGCCAAACATTGCTCTACAAATAATATTCATCATCATATTTTCAAAAATCAAAGAATTTCGAGATATAAACTGGTTAAACACACTGAGGGTTACCGAATTTTTTTTTTTTTTCCGCCATAACTCAAACCGATTCAATCCCGATCATCAAAAACGAAATAAACATCTGAAAGGTCTTTCTAAGCACTACAAATTATAAAGCATTAGTCTCGATAGATTTTTTTCCGTTTTTGGAGATATTTAAGGCCGAAGAAAAACCCGATAATTGATATATGACCTTGACCTTTGGGATTTTCCGGAAACGGAAGTGACATGGCTCCATTTGAATCTAATACGCATCTTTCAGACAAAATTTCAAACAAATCATACAAAAAATAAAGCCTACAGGGATTAAAAACCGTTAAGTTTTAATACGAAAGTTTTAATAGCATTATAGACGTCATGTGACGTCCCTATGGGCGTTCATCTTTTCAGAATGTAAAGAAGACATATAACTAATATTCAATCCAAATCTCAGCTTTCTAGCTTTTCTGGAAGCGATTTTATACGCATCTGAAATTTGACGTCCATTAGTTTGAATCTTGGGTTCGCATAAAACATTTGCCTTTTCAAATTTGGAAAACGGACACCGGGATGCACAAACTAGAGCCTAACATACACATTCTGTGAAATTTTGATAACAATCGATCCAGAAATAATGGTTGTACACCGCGTACAAACTTTTTTACCCGACGTCAAATCTGACGTTTTTGACGTCGTAAAGAAAATAAAATTCATTGCATCCCAAAGCTCATGGTTTGAAATATATGCCATAAAATTTTCATTGTTCTGAGTCAATGGCAACAACCTCGAAATTAACACAAACATAAGAGGAAGAAAAAAGAATAATAAGAAGAAGAAGAAGAATAATAAAAAACAGTACAAACCAATATGACTTTCTGCCTGTAGGCAGAAAGTCCTAATTAACAAAGCTAAAAAATTACTGGAAAAAAAAGCCAATTTAAAGTGTGACCAGGGATGTAGATGACATGTTCAGGTCACATCTGTGATAATCCCAAACCCCTTTTGACCAGTAAAGATTTATCATATGACATCATGTTTAACCCTTTCCCCATAAGGATAAACCCTGAAAACCTATGCTGTTCGCTGCCCTCAGTGGTCTGGAAATGAGGATTTTGTAATTAAATTTGGTAAGGGTTTTAAATGTGGTTTTCTGCAGATCATGGCAGATCATTATGTGGTACCTACTGAGTGCATCAAAATGAGTCTATATGAGGGAAAGGGTTAAATAGCTGTTTCAGCAGTTTCATATAAACCATCACATATATTCTTATTTTTTAACCCCTTACATATAACTTAAAGGCTGAATTACATCACTCCGCTTTACCCGCGTGTATTCTGTAAAATTTACGCATATTGTGTTGATTATAACACAAACTGCTGATTGAATGTGATTGATGCAACTAACTTTGTTTAAAAAAGATGCATTATCATATGAAAGTGATATTCATGTTAAATCATTATTTCATATATTATTTGAAACTATTTTCTTGGTAAAAGATTACAAATAGTAATTAAATTCACAGTTTGTTCTTTCATTTTTGTTTTTTGTTGTTTTGTTCGGGGTTTCCTAAGTCTAGGCCCATTTTTTAAAGAATCTGACATAAATTTGGGTCCTTTTAAATTCATATCAATTGTACTAAACAAGTTCATGAAAATGTTATTAAGCTCACCAGAGGCTCGCATAATAACATTTTCATGAACTCGTTTAGTAAAATTGATATGAAAAACAATTCATATCAGATCCTATATACATAACAGCCTTCAAGTACCATGTGACCATCCATAATAAACCTGCCCTGCATAAGTTACCGGTAACAATCACCAATGTTTGCATTTGCATCCCTGTTTTAATGCAAGCAGGAAACGAAAAAATTCCAAGCGATATCCTGAACTTAACACAAAGGGCAGATATACCTGCAGACAAATTTAAGGGCTAATTAGGTTTTTTATTCTCACCAGGTTCTTTAAGGGCATTGTTTTTTTTGTTGTTGTCATGTTTTTTTATGCAAAAAATCTTAGTTTAGGGAAAATTTAAATTATTTATGAAAGACCACATTTTCCCCTTTCCTTCTGCTCTTGCTCTTAAGCTGCCATGAATAAACTTCTAATGTTACAGATGATGGTTTAGTTGAGCAAACTAAATAATTCCATATTTCTGTATTTTTTTTTGTTTTTGTTTTTCTCTGATTTATTTGACCTGACCATCTGTAAAATAAAGACCAAAAAAAAAAAAAAAAGCCGAGAGTTAACATATAATTTATATCAGGTTTCTATAGCGCAGCTGTTTTTGGTCAACAGTTGACAGGTTTATACAAAAAACATCACATGGGTTTGTTTGTGAAAAATGTGTAACTGACCTTGTTACAAACATAAATTTATAATTCCCTAACCCTTTACCTCATTAATATTCATGTACATGACTCAGTGAAATTAAAATACTGAACTTTAAAGGGAAAATAAAAAAAATTGATTTTTTTTTTTTTGGCCATGCAGACTGTGTGTGATTCTGAGCTACAATTTTGTATGAGCAAACAGCGGAAACCCTGATCAGTCAGATCCTACTCTGGTCGACTCTGTTTGCTGAGGCTTCAAAATTTTCTATACAAGGGCAATTAAAAATCTTTATCTCTTCCCCAATGGACCTACGACCTCTTTTTTGGGTCACCTCAATGCTTACAATTTTTTCTGACACAATCACATGTCTAGGAATTATCTCCTTTTGCAGATTGGGCCTACTTGACTGGGACTTTCCACTGAAAACGAAATATGTGCAAAGAAAATAGTTACCTCAACAAAAAAAGCCCAGTTGAATAGATATTTGCATGATGTTGCTTTTATCAATAACTATTTTACAAAAAAGTTAAAATTTATTAGTTTTTCTGTTACAGGGAAACCAACTAACCAAACTAAAATGATAAAATTGGCCTTGCATGACAACACATGTGACATTATCTATATGAAAATAAATCTCTACACAGAACATTTTCAAGTTTTGCTTAAATTGGATAAATTTTTACAACATATAGTGCTCTATTTAGCTAAAAAAACGATGAGTTTTTTTGAATAAGTATATTATTTTTCAAATATAAACTTATGTGTACTATTTTTTAATTTTGAAAATCATTTAGAGATTATCAACAAGAGAATTTTCCTCATGAAAGAAACTTAATGCTCTGACATCACAACCTAATCACTTCACCAGCCAATGAAAAATTGGCAAGTAACAAAAAAGTAAGTCAACAAAACCCCCAGTCGAATATACCCAATAAAAATTGTTCATCAGCAAATCTGTAACAAGCCCCTTTGCCAGAAAACTAGATAAACCTTTAACTGATGCTATAAAATTGTTCTTTTTATTGGCCTTTTTCGCCCCTGATGCAGCAGCAAGTGTCGGGGTGCTTGAAATGCATTTAATGACACAGAATCTGTTTTATCATGATAATGTAAAAAAGCGATCAAGATATAAACAGTTAATGATAAATTTTTTTTTTTTTTTTCATGGGATGCGTATCAAAATCCATCACTATCTAGGTGACTGCTTGATCCTAGACTAAGGCAATCACTCACCTTGGCAGTGATAAAGAGATTTGTTATGCTCCATAAAATTATAACAAAATTAATCATCATTATCCAAAATTTTGGGATGACTGCAAGGTGTCTGTTTCATTTTTTTCCCAAAAAAATATACTCAGATGACTGATTGCTTTTCTAACTTTACCTTGTTATATAGAAACTAAAGATAAAAAATATTTTTCATCAAAAGTTTATATCTTCCCCTCAAATTTGTATTTAACTTTATCAGATCAATAAACGTGGGCAGTACACTAACATATGCATAAAAAACAAGAAATAGCCTATAATTTAGTTCAAGCAATTCATTTTTTCTTTTATCTTTCTCATATCTGAAACTGGCTTGCTTTTTTTGCCCCAAGATCTGTGATTAGGGGCTTATTGTTTTTGTCCCATTCTTTTTTTTTTGCTGGTTGTCAGCAACTTTAACATTGGCCATAACTTGAAAACTATACAAGGTGTTGACTTGAAACTTCATATTTGAATAGGAAGAGGACTAGCAGATGAACCAGAACTCTACCTGGCAGAATCTTTTAATTATCTCTTTTTTAATATATTTTTCATATTTTCAATTTTTGTCGGCAGCATAACTCATTGACTATGAAAGGTATTGAGTTTAAACTCAAAATAACTTACAGGATGTTGAGATCATGAAGTGCAGTAACCAAGAACCGTAACCTATTCCGACAATATTTTTAATTATCTCCTTATCTATTTTTTTTGTCTAGCAGATAATTTATTGACTACATACATGAAAATATACAAGGTTTGACTTGAAACTTCATTAATAAGTAGATGACAACTAGGAAAAGTACAGTGACAAAGACCATAACTCTACCAAGTCTGTTTTTATCATTATTATCTCCTCTCCATTTTTATATTATAAATTTTTGTTGGGAGCAAAATTCATAAACAACAAAGAAAGGACTTGGAACTTTATATAGTATTATAACAGCAGTAGGAGCAGTGCAGTAACCAAGAACCATAACTCGTCTGGGCTGACTTTTGTATTTTCTCCCTTTAATTGATATAAATTTTTGTCCAGAACATAACCCCTCAACCTTTCGAGGTACAGATTAGAAACTTTAAATATAAATAGAGAAAGGCAGAAGTGTAATGATTATGGAACAGATGTCTGTAGGGGTCTTTCTTTTAATTATCTCCCTTTATTTTTAATGATTTTTTTTGGTCTTAACCCTTTCCCTCATAGAGGATACCATGAAAAGACCTATGCGAACAGCATAAAACCAATCAGCTGCGAGTTACTCGCAGGCTGATCAGGTTTATGCTGTTCGCTGCTCTCAGTGGTCTGGTAATGAGGATTTTACAATTAAATTTGGTAAGGTTTCAGTTTGGCTTTCTGCAGATCAGGCTTTAGTGGTACCTATTGAGTGCGTCAAAATGAGTCTAATGAGGGAAAGGGTTAAGCATTACTCCATTACTATATGGAATAAAGTCTATATATTTGACATAATTATTCCACTCATGAATGGCATTCCATTGGCATCAGTTATTTAACACCTGACCAGCTCAGACGGAGGCACAGTGTTTTTCAAACACATCTTGTTTTACAGTATAAACTCTTTCAGAATCATCAAAAAAATGGTCTTTGATAAGAATTAATCATTTTATGAATGTTTCCCAGTTTTTCATTTAAGGGAATGGAATAAAATATTTTATCTAACACTAAAAATATATTTCCTTAACTTATGAGATCAGACACCCAAAAGTATCTATTCCCCTATTCTATATTTCTGTGTTACTGGGGATATAGATAAATATGCTGTTGATATCTGACAATAAGATTTTACAAAATTTCCAAAATATTCACTGACATTAACATACTCCTCTTCCTTCACAGAAAACTGTTGCACTTAAACTTTAGTCTTTTGTCCAAGGGAGTTTCAAAAAAGAATTATCGTGCATGAACGAACAATACGCTTTAATTTGCATTTTCAACATTTGAATGCAAAGCAGGGAATGATTGTTCATTACCAGCGACTGTAGCCTCTATTTACTGCACTTCAACATGAGGAGACCAATCAATGCATGAATAAATTAAATGCATGAATGCAACTTCAATCAAGAAAACTCAGATTCTTTTGAAATCGAAAAAAAATATTTTTTCACGAAAGGTTGATAAACTGTATTGAAATGTAACAACAGCCACGTCGTACAATGACTTTTAAGTTTGATTTCTGAATCCAGTCTGATGAGACACAGTATGAACATGAGTAGTAAGACAAGGTTCATGGGATTGATCTAGTTAAAAAAACATGTACAGTAACCTCTCGGGGGGAAAACGAAAGCCTTTAGCTGTTGTATCAAACCATAAAATGAGGAACTTTTGTGTTTCTGACATGGTTACTCTCAAGGGTTTTTTGCAGTCCATGTCTTCTTCCTTTATGGACATGTTTTTATCAAAGTACATGTAACTAATAGATCATTTTTTCATACATTATTTAGCAGAATACATATCTTGCCATTTTCGAAAGTTACATGTATGTAAGTAGGCACTGTAATGGCCTCAGATGTGAATGAACTTTAAGGAATCAATTAAAAAAAAATGAATTTCAATTTGAAAATTTGAAAAGCCATGCTCAAATCTAATTGGACTTCTCCTTTCTTCATTTTGGACTGTTCCAGTAGTTGTTCATAAGGGTGCTAGCTGAAAATTCATAGACTGAATAGCAAACAGTGCAAACCATGATCTGACAGCACAGATATGCAGGCTGATCTTGGTCTGCACTGGTCACAAACACACACAGCATTGAAAGGGTTTAAAATACATATAACCATTAACTTATCAACTGTAGATCCACTAAAACACACTCCAATATAACACACTCCATTATAACACACTCAATTATAAGACACTTCATTATAACACACTCCATTATAACACATCCAGTTATAAGACACATCATTATAACATACTCCAGTATAACACACTCCAATATAACACACTCAATTATAACACACTTCATTATAACACACTCCAATATAACACACTCCAGAATAATGCACTCCATTATAACATACTTCATTATAACATACCCCATTATAAAACACTCTATCATAATAACACACTTCATTATAACACACTCCAATATAACACACTCCAGAATAATGCACTCCATTATAACACACTTCATTATAACATACCCCATTATAAAACACTCTATCATAATAACACACTTCATTATAACACACTCCATTATAACATGAAAACACAAACTTGGACCCCAAATCTTGATTTTATGATTTGTTAATTAGGAATATTTTTTAACATATTACATGCAGTTTTAAACTTGGAGGCAAGTTCTTGCATCTTCAAATAAGAATTAATCCTATGTTCAACTGCATGGCAAGAAAAATACATACATTGTTTCATATACCTGGTACTTGTATTGAATTTAAACCCACAGTCTTCAGATATTAGTCAATAAACATTTCCCCCTGGACAGTAATCCCACACTGCTATTTTTTACTCCTTGTGGTAGCTTGCTTTGGACCATATACTTTCAAATTACCATTCATGAATTTTATTTTTACCTGGACATCGTTACTGTTATCGTCTGTGGCCTCCTCCTTCCTCAAGCCATCCTCTTGTCCATCTGTCCACTCATTGTCTAATGGGGGCGACCTAATCGGGAGCTTGACAAGATCCCTACAGACCCATTACCAGGTCGCCGAGGTAATCGGGATGCGTGGACCGTGTTGCCCTCTCCATCCTGGTGCACTCTGAAAAACATAGACACAGTCTGTAAATAATTTGATTAACTCAAGTTTTTTCAACCATCACTCCAACACATGTAAGTTATTTGCACTGAGCACCAAGTGTACCAAGAAAAATTCCACTGTCCCAAGCTAGAATCTAACTGGAGACCTTCCGTATGCAAGTTTAACATTATAACACTTAAGCAAACTCCATAGCAAAGAAGTTTATACCTAACTACACTGATGGACACTTAACTGTTGCAGATCTATTCACTATATTAATTGGCGTCCAAAAACAGATTATGAAGGAATACCTGCCAATATTCTATAATTACTATATCTAATTTACCACCCATGTATTTCTTACTTTAAGCTGCTCAATTACGTATTGCCAAATGAATTATTTGTTTGCATAAACAATTTAGATTTACAATTACCAGTACTTAATTCAAATTCCTCATATACAAGTTACAAGTTACACATCTCTAATGTAATTTAGAAAATGAAATTGCAGTCTGAAACATTAAGTCATATACAAGTTACAAGTTACACATCTCTAATGTAATTTAGAAAATGAAAATTGCAGTTTGAAACATTAATCGCTAGGTGGCAATACTGGATTTCAATAAACATCACTGTTTATAAAATAAAACGGATTTAATACAAACAGCAGAAGCTGTTATTAGGCCCTATATTGAACAGTTTTGATATTGCCTTAAATCATTTAGAGAGATTATCTGATACCAGTTAAAATATGGGGGCCTGACTGAACCTGGGACATTGATATGCAGGATGTTAGGGGGTTGCTGTCAGGCCAAAGTGGGTGGTTGGTTGTGAAAACATAATTTTTTTTTTTACAGTAAATCATGTTTGTTTTTTTTCTCAGTAATACTCAGTATAACAAATTCATTTCATATAAGAGAATACAGTTTGCAAAGGGCTCTCAGATTTGGCCTCACATTCAAAGAAAATATTACATGTAACATCTTCATGTTTTTGACTTTTTGGGGGACATTTGGAACATATATTTTTCTCTTGATAAGTTGTTAAATTTTTTAATTATTTCTTCACACGTTGTTAAATGGACAATGGACATGTAACAGTGTGCTTGTTTTTCAGCCAAAACAGCAAACTGTTGATTGAGTGCAAGCAAGATGAAGATGTGACAAGTAATATTTTCTTTGAATGTGAGGCCAAATTTGAAAGTCCTTAGGAAACTGTATTCTCTTATATAAAATGATTTGTTTACTGAGTGTTTACTTTGAAAAAAAAAACATGATTTACTGTAAAAAAAAATAACTTATGTTTTCACAACCCCCACTCACTTTGGGTTTACAGCAACCCCTTAAGTGCGAGGCCGCTGTAAGTCCTTGGAGGACAGACCTGGAGTACGATGGAGACAGGCAGCTATGGCCATGCTGAAATAAGGAAGGGAGAAGCTGGCCTGCTGTAGTGAGCAAGGGAGATGCAGCTACGCAGGCAAGGCAACAATAGGGAAGAATCTTCAGTAGGAGGCCTATCACCTGTAATAGGCTCTCAGCAGTGTGAGGCTTGTATGTGAGACCATAGAGAGTAACCAGGAGCTAAGCAATGCAGAGTTGACAATTGGGAAGGGATGCCGGGAGGTTGGCTGCTTAGGTACCATGGACAGAGCCACACATAGGCAATCTGATTCAGAGAGGAGAGGCAGGGAGCAAAGAAGCATGGGGAAGTGAGGCTGTTAAAGAGTCCCTGGATAGCATTGCTGAGAGTGAAATGTGCTGGCTGCAAAGCCACAATTGAATATCATTAGTTGCTGTTTCATCAGGTACTATTGGGAAGAGAGTTGGCAGGAGAAAGAAGGAGTGTGTGTGGGGGGGGGGGGGATTGGAGAGATCCAGATATGAAAAACATGTAAAATGATTACACAATTTGTGGAAAAAGTACATTCATGTAGTATTACATGCAAATATAGACCACCTTCAATGATGCAAGGACCCTGACTGACACATGCATGGATCTTATTATCACATCATATATTTTTTCTTCATGTGCAACAACACTGAATCACTCATCATTTTTATCATTGTGTATAATATAATAATATCATAAATGCCAGCTGAGTACAGGATAATATTCTCAGAATTGATTTATTGTTTTATTCTATCTGTAGAAACCTGAATTTCAAAAGTACACATGACTTGCTTCTGTGGTGAGGTCCATTTATTGATAGTCTTTCCACAAATCAAGATTTATAATTTGTAAATGAGATGATGGAAATGTGAAATTGTTTGAAAATGTTGAAATGTGGTCAATAATGTTTTGATATATGAAGGTAATGAGTAAATTTGATGAATTAGCACATGCAATG
>CM037789.1:62873508-62923508 GCA_021229015.1 Solen grandis | reverse complement strand
CTGGAATCCATCTTGTTCGATTTTGAAATGAATGTATTTCATTATCAACATATATACCTTTGACCTGGCACTATTACTGACCTTCAATGGCAAATCTATGCTGCGAAGATAAGCTTATTGTTCGTTATCCGGAAGACGCGATGTAAATTGTTGTGAAATTGAGGTTCCCCACGGGAAAGTAAAGGGATAATAAAATGTGACAAGAAAAAATCGACAACAGTAAAACCTCGCTTTTAAGACCACCATCGATTTCAGCTAAAAGTGGTCTTAATAGCGAGGTGGTCTAAATAATATAGTTAGAACAAGACTTGAGATTATTTGGTTCTAAAAATGAATGTTCCTCATAGCGAAATTGTCTTAGTTCCGATGGGGTCTTAATTCAAACGAGGTTTTATTGTCATTCAATTGAAGTTTTATATATTTGTCGTCGATTTGGAAACACTCGAACAACTCATGATAACTGCTCTCAGGCTGTACCAATACTTTATGTATACATAGTTTCCATATCAGTGAATTTCCCTACTCTTGGTGGCCATCTTGAATGACAAATTCAAGGGATTTTTATTATGTATTACATAGAAGCAGAAATTTCATTTTCCTATGATTTTATCATTTCTGCTTCAAAAATCAAAATGTATACACCATTAAAAGCTCTTGAAATTCATATTTTAGGGGAAAAATATTTATTATAATTATGTATATTAGCACAAAAACATAAATGCAAAGTAGAAAAAAAGTATGGATTCATCCTTCAAAAATAAACAGTGTAAGTTCTTTGGATAACGTTTTTATCTTAAAATTCATCAAAATATCATGTTCATTTTTAAAATGATTGATTAATGCTGCTGTTCAATTTGACATATACTCGTATTTCAGTAAGACAGACCAGAAAATAAAAACACAGTGGTGATTTAAAAACAGAAAGTATTATCAACTTTTGGCCTGCATTAACTAATGCTCCTAAAGATGGCCGCCAAAAGGTGTCTTATCAGTGCCTATGACATCACACGAAAACTATGTACCGGTATAGGACGGTCTAAAAAAATTGACCTAGCAGGTACCGCGGATCCGTAGTAAATGTCTGAACATTACCACCGGGCCGTAGCGCCCTCTTTGTTAATTCTACTTTTAAAATTCGTTTTTAATTTCATTTATGCTCATAGAAAATCATTGAATAATACTTATGTTAATACCAGTCGGAACCCCTCGCCAATTTTGTGCGAAAATATCCGAGCATTGCCGGATATGCCCAAGTAGTTACGGCTGATGAAATACAAACGAGATTTTATAATGCAATAAACAAAAATACTTTATTTAACCTTATCATGTCCTCAAAATAACTGCCCCATCTTTTGGATGTAAGTTCAAAATTAATGTATTTTATCACCAGAAGCGAAGGTTTAAATCAGCTCCGGCTTCCGAACGAACCTTTACTGAATTAATTCACTATGCATTGGGTTTAATAAATATGTTAAATCTACCGTGTTTTCATATAATAGATTCCCCCCGCCATTGTTAATATGTTGATATTTATCATGCTGTGTTCGTTATATTGATTTATCCTTATTAGCCATGGCAATAATTATATTCTGTTCTACATTTCCATTGCCCGTTGGTATGAGCGACCCGCACATTGATAAAACAATTGTCATGATTAGAAATTAACTCATCATTAATGTAGCTACAACCAATACGGCTCGATGTAACTGATTATCTTAAAATATTTGGACGCTTGTATGCACTTTATAATTCTGTTTGAGAAAAAATCATTCATAATCGCAGGCTGTACATTTCACCACTGATATATGGATTATATTGCAGGTTACATAAAAGTATTTAGTAATTCAATATACAAAAATGAGATATAACAAATTTAAATTTGCAACGGTCACTCGTGACTGTCATTTAATATCAAAATATTTCAAAATCCAAGAACCAGTTCAGAAAATATGCCAAAGACCTAAGCCTAGATGTTGAACCGAATGTCTTATCAATAATGTTTATCCATTCGCTAATAAATTTTCATTCTTCAGTTGTGAAAACTGTTCAATATTAAGAAAAATTTTCAAGTACAAGTGTTTTATATACGGGCTGCGTAATGAAAACCTTTCTGTTTCTTTCTCTCTCTCTCCCTCTCTCTCTCTCTCCCTCTCTCTCTCTCTCTCTCTCTCTCTCTCTCTCTGTTTAACTGTAGATCTATATACATGTATTTAGTTTGAGTCATTTTCCGTAAATCTTCATTAGTGTTTAATAGAAGTATATTTGAGAAAAAAAACAGTACGCACTTAAATAATCAGACTCCTCTTAAACTGCAAAAGTCAAATCTCGAATGAAAGACTTACCTGTCCCGGCGACAGACTGTCTAGAGCGTCCGTACCAGAATCAGTAGGCCGTGGGTTCAAACCCAGGCCGCCACAAAGTCATTAAAAATGGGACTGGCATTCAGCGCATAATGGTAGATCAAGGGCCGGTTGGTCTGGAGTCAGAATCAATGAGACTAAGTATGATAACTAGTATATTTTCTACAGCGTGATATCGAAGTAAGGCAGCACTACATATATCCGGTTCACTGTTCCTAATGACTGAAACACTGTCGGTGGGACGTTAATCCCATAAGAACAATCAAATAGCAATCATTTATCATGTCACAGTTAACGACTTATCAGTCTGTGTAAACCAAGGTAAGTCTTTTTTTCTTCCTTGTTATCCATACTTTTTTATATATGACATAAAAGTTTCGATTTATCTTGAAAAGCTCACAGTAGTACAGATGATGACATTGATGAATTTCACATCTTTATGAGACTGTTGTAGCGGTAAATTATTCAGTTGAATAATTTGTGCTACAACTCTATATTTTTCTTTCATATTCTCTCTCTCTCTCTCTATGTTTTATACACAATTCATGTTGACATGTATGAAGTTTTGTTCTGAAGTTATGTTTGTATATTTAAATCATTACATATTTCCATTATTAACATTATTATGTTCATACAAATTATGTTTATTAAGTTTCATTTATATTTCGCTAATTTTTTTGTTTCTTGAATAAGTAAAGTATCTAGATGTAAATTCTTTTCATAACTTCGTTATCTGGCACGTGTCATGATTAATTAGTTTATTGCAATTTCAATGCCTGACACCTTTAATGGCTTCATTGATTGTACCTTTGGTCATCTAGCGGCATGATAAGTTTTGTTAATCCGCTATGTCAGTTTTATGGCTTTTCAGTGACTCCGCCCACAAAGGCGTGATTGGCATTTCTGTTTATTCTGTAAATTGTTTTAATGATTAATGATTTTGAAATAATTAAAAAAAGGATTCCAGTTTTAACACCCGTCCTGTGCAGAAGTCTGTCAGGACAATCTTAACGTATTTGATGTCAAATATCGTGCTTTAAATTTATACAGAATACTGTATATCACTAATTGATTGGATATATCTGTGTTGAAATATATTTATTTAACAACACAGTGACTCTGTGTATTTTATATAAAGTATTACGGACTACCGAATCTTTAAACTTTCCTATATTCACCGGGTTACCAATACTTTTGCTGACGATATTTGCCTCGTTAAACCATGTGTAATAACTATTGACGCTATATGGAAATATATGTGTAAGTAATGATAAAAGAGAGGGAAACACTTGTGCGGTTATACATTGATCGAGCGTAAATAATGAAACTAGTGAAATGATGAAAACTGTGTTTATCTGTGCGTAAATATTTCCGTCGCCTGTACATGATATTTAAAACTGTCGTTAAGATTTTAAATGATAAAACGCCTAATGCGTAAGCCGTTAACCTATCTCTCCACTTTCTTTCCAAAACTATAAATAGACGTTGAACTGACTTGACTTGACTATTTGAGTTTACCGTCGCTTCGACAGTATTTCAGTCATATTGCGACGTCCAGCTAATTACAGGTGGAGGAAGACCCCGAAAGCACGGAAGCATACGAGTAGAACCACCGACCTACCACAAGCCGGTTAGACGTTGAAATGAAACTGTATGATTTAGGGCCATGTATACATAACGTTTACTAAAAATGAACACTTTGTTCACGCCTGCTGAATATTTTTATTATAAACGTCATCCCCAGCTTCAATAATTAAGATGAAAATTGCGTATGGATTTCTTTGATGAAACAAGGTAAAATCTGACATCTTTTGAAATATGTGATGTTTGTTAACCAGTACTAACCAGTAATATAGTTATTTAGACGAATGTATGATGACATTTTCATTGCCGGATATGATTTAAAATGATTGCAGGTATCTCGAGCCCACGACATTACGTTACGGGACGCGGGTCCTACCGATAGGTCTGGTTTCATTTTGTATAGGGAGGTATACATTTAAAATAAGGTGGCGATTTAAACACTATCTATAAACAGTCAAACTTGAATTAGGGGCTATCTTTGACCTTTGATTCCTACCTGTGAACAAAGGTTGTGATTTGATTTCAATACAAAATAATCAATTTCAATGCAATATAATAGCCGTGCCCATTGTAATCACATGTAGATATATTGTAAATAATTATATGTTTATTTGATAGTGCTCCCTACATGCATGGGCCTTATTGTGCCTATGAAATAAACTAAACTGATTTCCAGCGCTGGATTTATAAAATAAACAGCTTTTACGAGTGACTAGATTTCCAGATAATTCAGCCTCTACATAACGACCTCTTCTGGATAAAGGCCGGTTTTAACATTTACATTTGTTCATAGGTTTACTTGTGCTAACCTTAATGAATTGACAAAAAAATATGTATACGAAGTTCGCATGAAAAGATGTACCAATGAAAGGTGATAAGACTTTCATGCACGAAAAAAACGTCTTATATGTAAAATAGTAAAGTGTGCATTGCAAGAAAAAGCTTGAAATTTCTGTTTTAACCCTTTCCCTCATAGAGGACACCATGATAAGACCTTTGCGAACAGCATAAAACCAGATCAGCCTGCGAGTAACTCGCAGGCTGATCAGGTTTTATGCTGTTCGCTGCTCCTCAGTGGTCTGGAAATGAGGATTTTATAATTAAATTTGGTATGGTTTAACTGTGGTTTTCTGCAGATTAGGTACCTATTGAGTGCGTCAAAATGAGTCTATATGAGGGAAAGGGTTAATGTGGAGATAGAAACATTTCTTGTTAAGTGCATAGGCTACCTGATATGTACATTCGCGCTTTCAAAGATATATATGTATACATGTTATTATTAATACATACATGTATGTATATGGATACACGTACATATGAGATAGATAGAGAGAGAGAGGTCTTACGTATATAATGTTTTTATTGTTATTTTGTGTGTGTGATAAATATATATCACAAGAAAAACTGACATTGGTCTAGATATTCATAAAATTCATATTATCGAATCACATTTTATTAGCCCATCATGAAAATATATCTTCCATTGAAAGCCAGATGAGCTAACCAGCCTTATATATGTATGCTGATGCGACCCTCTGGCTTTCGGTGCACGATATATGTATATCTATTCATAATCCGAACAAATTTATATCCATATATATTAATCTGTAAAAGCAATCCGTACTTTTAATCTATCAATTTTTTTAACTCTCAAATATATATCTGATGGACCCCTGTCATGTTTAATCCGCTGCGACACGGTTCGCGGATTCACGAGGAAGTTTAGACGATCGTGTACTCAGTCAAGTAATTCTGAAATAGTTGACACGGCCGTATACAATACACACCAGTCTGTATGTACACACACGGCCTAGTTCTACACATCGACTATAGACCGTAAGTCAAATTATTGTAGTTGTTTTTTCTGCAAATGCATGAAGTAACGAGGTTTCACTTAAGTCTAGCTTGTAGATTGGTGTTGCAAGTTTTCAAAGTTTAATAAAATGTGTACAATGACTTTAATAACAGCGAACTGTGTCTGCAAGTTCAAACCTTAATCTGTTGTATTCTGACATTGCAAGTCTGTTCTTATCATCACGTTAGGTGAATATACTTGAACTTAAAAGTTTTCGAATGTAATTTTTCAAGATTCTATCAATGACAATATGTGGGAAAAACATTTTACAATGCGATGTAAATACAGGTATTTTAGTATCAGTTACCAAAAACCTGTAGATTTTAAACCAGTGATATGGGGTCGAATATCGTTGCTAAAAAAATGTCGTCTGCTTGTTTATACCGATAAAAATTGATTAATCGCTTAGTCTTAGTTATATTTGATCTACACATATAATTTATAATTACATTATATGTGTTATATATGATTTAGTGTATATGTTATCATATGCTGTGAATGTATTTTTGTATTTTAAATATGGTCGATAGAATAGTTATTTGAATGGTATTTATTACACTCATTTGCAAAAGATTACATGCACTCAGACCTTAGTTGTATAAATGCATTATTTCTTTTCGAAATATTCTGAATTTACACTTTGTCATACATACCGACTTAGCGCAGTCTATTTAACAATCTATAAGCTATAATGTTTGACATATATTTACAGATATGATCGGAACATATTGTTTGCAACTAAATGCATAGTGACGCGAGATAATGTGCAGTTGTTCATAGCATTCATAAGTTGCATGCGGATTTTAAGATCGAACAAATTTAGGTCAATTAGTCGTTCTCATTGAAATACACGAAGGTCCTAATCAGATGTACGAAGTAGACGTTTTTATGTGAAACAAGTGAGTGCCTATGTGTTTAAACTTCACTGTTCCAATTTCCCATCGATTGACCTGAATGTAGCTACTACACAGTGTGGGAACCAAAATGTAAAACAAATTAGGTAATCTCTCTCTCTCTCTCTCTCTCTCTTATACACGTTGATTTATTAAAAGATTGACATTTTTATAAGTAATGAGTACTATGCGGTCCTTTTTTTTTTTTTTGCTTTTTTTGTTTGCTAATTTCGGCGTTCCGCTGTTGTAGGTCACACTGATTTGTCCCAGCCATATGACCAATGGAACCTTTAGTTTAAAAGTACATATAGCAACGGAGCAACCAAGTGTTTCGAACTGCGCATCAGGTTTTACAGACGACGGGGATCAATCGGCCGTTTGAAAATGTTGGCCGCAGTGTGTGCTGCTGCCGCCGGCGTGGTCGGATTTAGTTACTTGGGTATCCGTCTGCTGTATCCCTGGTTAATTGACGACTTCAAGTATCTCAGTGTTCTTATACCTGCAGTCGTGAAAGTGTCAAAGTTCGAGAGAAAGAAAACTTTCTTCATCGACTTTTTTGAACAGAATGCGAAGGCCACCCCTGACAAAGTTATGTTGTTGTATCAAGACAGAAAATACACTTATAAGGTAGGATAGTTTAAGTTCCAGGTCAGTTATTCTGTGTTTTCAATTAATATAGTTTAAGGATATCTATCCATCATTAACTTATTATCATTATCAGGTGATCATCAGAATTTTACAGTAATTACAAGCCTTTAGAGACTGAGAGCAACCAGTTGGGTTTGTCGCGGCCGGGGATCGAACTTACGAGACGGATTCTCCAACCACACGTCAGTGGGATCGGTATCTATCTGTTACAGGTGTCATACGGATACCTTTATCTTTATCATGTGTTTCGATTGCCTAATCATATAAAAAGACATTTATTTCAAAGTAGAACATTTAAATAACACACTGCGTATGTATGTTTGCTGTTTTCACAAGGACCACTATTCACTTGTACCAACTGGCCATTTATCAATCTTTTTGAATATTTAAACTATTTTACCCTTAAATTTGTCTTTGAACTAGATATTTACCCGTTGGCAGAGTGGTTAGATCGTCCACCTTGTATTTGAGATTATTGGTTCGATTCCGGACACAATATACCAGTAGTTAAAATTGTACTGGTATAGCTCGCTGGTGCTTTGCGCTCAACCCCAGGTAGTTCCAGTAATAGATGAACAGTTATATGGAAAATTTAAAGGTGTAATATTACATAGAAACAGCAGGAAATATTATGTAGGAAAAGGTTGCTAAGTGACAGAAATACTGTCGGTAGGTCTTTAAAACAGCTCGTTCACAGATTATCAATAGAAATTAAAAAAAAAGTTTATAAATATAGCTTCAATACCGTTTGTAACGCTATTGCCTATGATGGGGAAACCTCCCATTTTTACACAATCATGGATGGTTGCATTATGTTTGTTTGTTTGTTTATTGGGTTTAACGTCACACCGACAGTATTTCAGTCATTTGGAAAAGATGTCTACTTCAGACAGATATAGTATCAGTCTCATGTAGTATCACGCCGTAGACATGTGGCATGATACCACACCCAGTCACATTATCCTGATACCGGGCCAACCAGTCCTGCAACTACCCCCATATGCTGAGCGCCAAGCAAGGGAGCTATACCAGTACCATTTTCTACGACTTTGGTATGTCTAGGCCGGGGATCGAACCCACGGCCTCCCGATTCCGGGGCGGAAACTCTAACCATTCGGCCTCCGGGACCGATGGTTGCATTATGTAACCACCCGACTGCAGATAGGTAATACATACGTATAGTTAGAAATCAAATCCTTAGTCAGTGACCATCTGTGAACGAGCTGCTTTAAATCTAAGCAAACAAACCAGTAAATCTACTCTATGTAAGCAAGTACTTTAACAAGAATTTGTTGAAATGCAAATTTCGATATTCGTTGTATTACATTACATTTACACTCTAAAGCAAAAGTCATAAACGACTTCATTATCAGTGAAAATATCTGCATGGAATATTCATATATAAAATGACGAGACATGACTTGACTATTTGAGTTTACCGTCGCTTCGACAGTATTTCAGTCATATAGCGACGTCCAGCTAATAACAGATGGAGGAAGACCCCGAATGCACGGAGGCATCCGGGTAGAACCACCGACCTACCGCAAGCCAGGTGGAAGGCTTCCTTACATGGAAATCCGAATGACCCTGCCGGGATTTGAACCCACGCGGTGAGGGGCTGAGTATATAAGATGGCTATTTATAGAAATATAAGACCATGCGGAACCATGAGGGTCGAGTCATGATTCAGCACAATTGACTCGTGCCCAGCATGAAATGTGACCAATAGATTGCAAATTTAAGGTAATCTTTCCATCATTTAATTGTGACCATGGTCCACAAGGAGATCGTGGGAATTTTTCAGTAAATGCAAGCCCCTAAAGCATGAGAGTAATAAAAAGCCAATAACTCCAAGTCAATAGATGCTTGCATCTGCACTTTTTAAGCATTTGAATGACCATGATTATAGTTTAATGATGGGTGGATTACCTTAAGAAGAAGGGACGAGTATAGCCATTAACGACAAGAGCAGAGCCGTTTGTATACTAGGACATAGATAAAGCAGATATGTTTAAAGACAAATGAAAATATAGCATCAACATATTTATTTACAATAATATTGGTAGCACACCCAAAAATTGTCATGAAAAAAACAACAACATTAGGCAAAAAAAAAAGACTTGTTGCCGCTACCGGCTCTGAAAAAAATAGGGTCGGTAGGTAGGGATTTCTTTTTTCTTTCCTTTTTCTTTTAAGAAATATGATTTTCAGTCAATTTTTTAAAACTTTCCGTGTGTATGAATGCAATAAGTGACATTTAATGTAATTTCACACAAGAGGGTATGTTAATATGTCCATAAGATGCTATAAAATCTTGAAATTAATTTAAATGACTTTATTTCAGTAGATGTCCTACATTGAGTAGACAGCTAAATAGACACTGGACAATAGGCTGTCACGAAAGCCAGCAATGTCAGAGCACTTTAAGGTCTGGCTTGCAGAACAAGTATTCTTTGGTGTGAAATAGTTATATAAATTATAGGTATCTGAAATTATAAAGGGTGACATCCAATACAATCTATTTCAGAATTTATACATTTGTGTTTCCCCATATTCTGTTGTCAGATTAATGTATTGTTGAAACTTCTAGTTGTTAATATTTTCAACTATAGACATTATGAAGCTAGAAAATAAAATTGAAGTATAGAATTATATATTTTTGTGATGTCAGATCGTTTTTGAAATAAAACTTTTCAGGGTTCAACACTTTTCAACCAGGAATCCTGTCGGGACATCTGCTTTTCAAATCAGAAGTATCTGCTTAAATAAGAAGTCCCTTGTTTTTAATTTGAGTTAAATTCAGTAAAAGATTGTTGAGATATTTAAAACAATATGAAAGTGCACTTCTAATAAACTTTAATTATGTTATATTAGATTAAATGGAAATTTGTAATACTTTTAGAATATTATCTTTTATGATATACAAATGTGAAATATAATATATATTTTTTAATCTTATCATATTTTTATTAATGGTAATGCAAGTTTGTCTAAATGCATTACCCCACCACTTCACTATGATCATATAATTTTAAGTACAACGTCAGTCTTAATTTCAAATAATGTTGTAAAATCAGTATTTCATTTTAAACATTCATGTTTTAAAACATTACCAAAGCTTTTAGACCATAATATTGCTGTTAACAATATTTATCAGTTGGTGCTTTTTTCTACGATCATACCGGAAGTAAACAAAGTTATATTTAAATAGCTTTTCAAACGCTATTAAAACCACCAAAGGCATTTAAATTGAATTTTAACTATAGATATTCTGAAAGAATGATATTGTGTCAAGGTTGAATGCCAGATTTGAACTATGACAAATACTTGTGCCGATTAGGCTATTCATTTCATATTCATAAACAGACCCGCAAAATCAACTTTTACTTTCACTTTGAAATTAACTGAAGCCGTGAACATTATTTGTAGGTTTGTATTCACACATTTCCTCTTCAGTCATTAGCAATGCTGGCTGTTGTTGTTTTTTTTTCAATGATTTGTTAGAGTAATGTTATTGATCCAGATGAAATTCATGTGAATAAAAAAATACGGTCGGTGGCCAAAAAAAAAAAAACGAAAAAAAGTTTTATTTCCTGTTTCAATTTTTGAAAAATTACGATGTGTATTGACAATTTATACGTCACACAACAATTAATTTCATTTAATGATTATGTTTTCTCTTGAAAAATCAAGCGTCTCGACGGAAGGAATCCCTTGCCAAGTTTTGGTGCTATCTGGATCGCGGGAATGCGTTCGTGTCGAACATTTACAGCTAAGATACGGAAAGGACCGAAAATGCCCGAAATGAAATTGCGACTGTCGTAGAGATTTTAATCTTTTATCAAAATTTTGGCAAAAAAAAAAAAAAAAAAAAAAAAAAAAAAAAGATTAGGGTCGGCGGCAAAAAATAGAGTCGGTCGGGGTAGCGGAAACAAGCTATTTTTTTAGGCTTTATATATCAACTGCGTCTCGCGCTTCATATATATAGTAGGACTATGGAACGCCACAGCTGTCTTATGTTCGACATTTATGTTTAAAAGGGTCTATATAGCATTTTGAGGGATCGTGTTATCATCATGTGGGGTTGTTATGTCATAATGTGGGGTTGTTACATCATCCTATGAGGTTTTTGTTGTATATCATATGTGAGTTGTAAGGTCATCTTGTTGGATTGTTATGTTATCATGTGGGGTTGAAATATCATCATGTAAGGTTGTAATATTATCATATGGAGATGTGATGTCATTGTGTGAGGTTATAAAGACATCATGCGTGGTTGTTAAGTCATTATATGGGGCTGTAATATCACCATTACAGTAGGCACATGCTTACACATTTTTTTTTCTCAAATATTAAAAATAAAAACAGCCCGGACAGGCGAAATAGTGGTCGAACAATTAGTAAGAATCTGTGCTATGGTATCAAAGTGTTATAAACAATATTATGTTTATATCTAACGTAAAATTATATGGTTTTCAATAACGAGTGAGTTTGAAAAAAACGTGTTTTTGTTTGAACATCTCAACAGTTATCTAAATTTTAAATTATTTGAAAATATTGAACATTGGTGTTTCAGTTCAGTAAACTAGCAAAACCACAAACTGTATTATCTCAAAAATGAAATGATATTTGCTGCAGATGTAATTCACACGCACGCAGTATTCTTACATGCGTAAATTATTACCAATACTACGACAGTTATCTCTTAAGAGTGTCGCTGTAAAGTACATGAATTATATATATAATATATTATGGCTACACCAATCCTATCAAAGACACACCTTAGGATTACTTAGGTAATAAATAATCTACTTTACGGTAATTTGATTTTATGAGGCAAAATGCATAAATGTACTTTTCTCCTCTGAGTGTTTAAGGGTACATATTTTATAAACGGCAGACCTAAAACAAGTTAATAATTTTGCTTGAAACATATATTGCCTTTCAGACTTCAGTTTTTTTCTAATGCCAATGCACTCATGCACGAAACTATATGTTCTACTTATGTAATATTTATGCATCGATATGACGATGCTTATGAGCGTTAATTATGTGTTTTCTGTTATTAAATTTATATTGTAGGGAGTTCGTCAACAGGATGTCCATAGGGACATAGGTTTCACTGTTTGATTAATACATAGAGGAAATGTGTTTGTATTGAGTGAAAATGGAAAATATCTCACCGAGAAGTGATTTAATTTAATTTATTCAAGAGCGCGCGTGCGAAAATGTTAAGACCTCGAGATGAGATGTAGTTCATATTCACTCAAATTAAATTTTCTTTTTATTTTATGTTTATTGCTGCTACATGTACATACCCTTTATATGTAAAAATGGTAGTACCGGCAGATCTATATCACCCACATTGTGTGGTATAGATATAATCTCACTAATAAAACACAGTAGTTCAACAGTAAGCATTAAAAAAAACCTCTAATATCAGTCAAAACGTGTACGTAACAATAATTGTTATAGATTCATGATATTAGGTGCTTACATACGACAGATCTAGGTGTACGTTTTTTCTCAGAGCGTTATGAGTGAGAGTCATGAGTGTAAAGGCTACTTATGAGTATTTAATAATTAATTACTTGAAATTCCACAGAAAATGGGTATATTCCCATTACAAAGAAATCAGATTGTTCCCACGGCCATGCAAATATCCAAAGTCCCCCGACAGATCCTCCGCGGTAGGAAAACCCACTTACAAATTTAGTAAATCCAAGCTATGCCCCTGCAAAATACTACTAGAATGTGAGTTTTTGCAGCTTTAAAAGTTGGCAAATATACTTGTATATTGTCTAACACGAGGTGATCTTAAAATTTGGGTTGTCCTTGAACATACAGCGTTAAATAAATGAAAATCAGAAAACAATGAAATAAGGAAATAACGGTAAACCAACTCGATATCGTCAATTCGCAACATTTCGGACTTCATCCGAACAGTACATGTGCCGAATAAACCACATAGGAGAGAACAACATCACAGCATACTACCTGTACATGTCTTCATATTAATAAACAGGATGTAATTCTAATCAAGCGACCACAATGTCAAGTAGACATAACAGAAGGACAAAGGCACCACTTAGCAAGTCAATTGGAGATAACAGAAGGACAACTGCACCACACAGCAAGTCAAGTGGAGATAACAGAAGGACAACTGCACCGCACAGTAAGCCAAATGGACATCACAGAAGGAAAACCTCACCGCACAGCAAGTGAAGTAAACATCATTGAGGGAAAAATGCACCACACAGCAATTAAGTTGACATAACAGAATGACAACTGCATCACACAGCATGTCAAGTGGACATCACAGAAGGACAACTGCACCACAATTAAATCAAGTGGACATCACAGAAGGACAACTGCGCCACCCAAAATGGCAAAATATCCCCACGTGATGATATTACAGCCCCATATAATGACTTAACAACCACACATGATGTCTTTATAACCTCACACAATGACATTACATCTCCATATGATAATATTACAACCTTACATGATGATATTTCAACCCCACATGATAACATAACAATCCAACAAGATGACCTTACAACCTCACATGATGATATTACAACCTCACATTATGAAATAATAACCCAACAAGATGACATTACAACCTCACATGATGATATTACAACCCCACATTATGACATAACAACCCCACATGATGATAACACGATCCCTCAAAATGCTATATAGACCCTTTTAAACATCAATGCCGAATATAAGACAGCTGTGGCTTTCCATATAGGACTGTTGTCGTCGACTCCTACTGATGTCTCATTTTCCGCTTGAACGGTGTGTGTATGTCGAGTTGGCGCAACCTTCCATTGTATTGTGCCTGTACAAATTATTTTATTAATGTGAATAGTATTGTGTTTGTCGAGTCGACAGTGTATATTATATCTACTTTTTACCTGTTTGGTTTTGATATCAGTACTGTACGTCGTCATTTTTCTGTGACATTAGATTAAATTAGCTCTTAAGGGAGCTGTCTGAGCAGACCAGGATCAGATAGCTCGAAAAGGAGATGTCAACCAATGTTCGATTAGAATCGATAATCAGATAAAACAACACTCCAAACATTGACCTCTTCCGTCATAGTGGAACCAAATAAAATCATACCACCCGCAGCTGGAATCGAACTCGGTTCCTCCGTAGCAAATTACTACACTTTTCATTATTTTTTGTACTTTTACTACGATAGGGCATTTTTTCATATATGTATGTGCATGTGCATTTTCAGGATGTAAATAACCAAGCAAACCACGTTGCGCGTGCGGCGACATCCCTTGGATTAAAAGGCGGTGACGCCGTTGCCATGATGATATACAATGAACCAGCCTTCCTGTGGACCTTACTTGGTTTGTAACTTATGTTTACCTTGTTTGTCTGTCATTCTATTTATATGATCGGTGTATATTTGTACATACGAGTATGTATGTTTTATTGCGTTCGTGCGTGCGCGCGCGCGTGTATGTGCATGTGCTTGTGCGTATGTATGTTATAAGTACGTGCGCATAAGCGTGTTAATTTAAAATGTAATGAAATGTAATGTAGATTGATTTGAAGAAACGTTTTTTGGGTGGTCTTAACTATTATGTGGTTTAAGTAGAAAAAATATCATTTAGATATTGAGAAGATAAAACATTAGCCAATACCTTAATTAATAACTTGACAAATTCATAAATTGTAATGGCTGTCATAACTTCCGGCACATTTCAGGTCTGATGAAGGTGGGAATAAGAGTCGCTTTGATCAACACGAACCTTCGTGGAAAGGCTCTGCAACACTGCATCACGGTGGTGGATGTGAAACTGATCATTGTTGGGGACGGTGAGAACAACAGCAACTTCATCATCATCATCATAATCATCATCATCACCACCAACATATCAAATAAAAATCATCATCATCATCATCATCATCATCATCATCATCATCACACAACAACAACATCTACTACAACATCATCATCATCATCAACAGCAACAACGTCATCATCAACAGCAATATTGTTTTCTTCTTACTCCTCCTCCTTCTCTTGCATATCATCACCTTTTCTCAAGCTTCTTTTCACAGTTTTGAATTGCAAAATATTATCCAAAGATAAGCAATTAATCATTTTCATATTCTAAAATTCTAAAAAGATCAAGTGTTTTCGATCAAAGCCAATCAAATAATGCATTTCGATGGATCACTGATTGAAGTATATCCTATACATTGATTCAGATCCTGAACTTACAACTGCTGTAGCAGACAGTCTACATGATATACAAGACATCGACGTATATGTCCAAGGCTCGCCGAAGGATCAACTTCCGGCACGTTTTAAGTCATTTCACGAAATCGCAAACACTATGTCGTCTGATAACGTGGACTCCTCGAACAGAGCGCACGTGGATGCCAGTTGCCCGGTTGTCTACATTTTCACGTCTGGAACGACTGGTAAGCATATAATGCTTCTTCTATGTAACATTATATAAAACTATTTGGTTCTTTTAAGATATCCTTTTGATGCAGGGGTTATATATATTACCTATACTGCATATCACTCAAATACCTTGATGTTCAAGCTAAAAAATATTGAATTTGTATTAAGGTAATCCAGTCATCATTGAATTATAATCATGGTCCTACAAATGCTTAAAAGACTTCAGTACTGCATATGCAAGCATCCATTGACTTGGAGTTATAGGCTCTTTTACTCAAAGTCTGGAAAGGCTTGGATTTACTTTAAAATGCCCACGAACTTAAGATAGATTGTTTATCTATAAAGGAAATCTAAAATAAACCGGTAACAATCTCACCAATTTTGCTAAGCGCTGAATAACATTGGTATATATAGGAACGTATGTAATAATCCTGTTTTCCTTAAAGGCATACAACAGTTTTTTACTGTATAGACAAAGAAGGAAAATTAAAACTAGCCATGATAATTTTCTTAAACTTTGCATGATTATAGAGAATTTCACTAGAAACAAATTTATGGGGGAAAATGGAGGTCACTGTTCTACTTTAATTAAACACATACTAAAATTCTTTATTGTATTAATAAATACTGTTAGTCAGTATCTGACTGAAGAATTGTTCTCCTATGAGACTGGTTTTCCAATATTAGCTATTAATATCTCAGCCAATCAGAGAACGTCTTTCAAAGGATATTCGGTTGATCTTTCAAAATGTCAAAAGAGCGTTAGAATCTGTTATTTAGAAGAAAGGAATAAATAAACTGAAAGAAACATAATCAGATATTGTAACAGCTAGTTCAAAATTGCTTATTTTTATGTTGATTAAGATTCAAACCTTTACAACTTGTATTAATCGATCTCGACATTTCTTGTATTGGACTAGTTCTTTTGTGCCTGAAAATTTGCCTTCGCACCCACATTCTACCGACACACAGTCATTTTGGTTAAAACTGAACCTCGGCGCCCATATTAACTAATATTCTCCTGTCCAGGTTTACCCAAGGCGGCGATCGTTTCCAACAGAAAGCTTGCTCTTGGAGGTTACATGCTGCCCACAGTGGCCGGAGTGAGGGAAGGAGACACGGTGTTTACAGCCATGCCGCTGTACCATTCCAGTGCCCTGATTTTGGGCTTCTGTGGCTCAGTCTTTAAAGGTAAGTTGCTTTCTTTGATGGTAAGTTGCAAAAGTGTGAACAAAGTGATACAAATAACACAAGGAAACAAACTTATAGTATTCATTAACTTTCTTCTAATATCTTATCCATATCTTCTCTGTCATTGCTGTCAATGTACAAATTATTTCATTCCTTTAATCTCGAAAAATCACCGGTCGCGGTGGCCGAGTAGTTAGCGTCCGCCCTAGAATCGGGAGGTCGTGGGTTTGATCCCGGCCGCGACGTACCAAAGTCGTAAACAATTGTTCTGGTATAGCTCCCTTGCTTGACTCTCAGCAAACGAGTTGCAGGACTGGTTGGCCCGGTGTCAGGATAATGTGACTGGGTGTGGTATCATGACACATATCTACTGTCGGTGTGACATTAAACCCAAGAAACAAACAAACATTATAAACCGTAATATTGCAGATATTATGTGTGTTTTTTTGGTTTTTCAGCGCAGCTAAGCACAATTTACACTATTTCGACTACCCCCGTCCCTCGTCTTTCAAAGGACTTGCTTTAAATGGCATGTCACTTTAGCTCATGCGCAGAAATTGATTAGCCATATTGTGTCTCCATATCGACCCCTGCACAACACTTATTGCTAAGTCAAACAAACAAAATATATTAGAACACACATTCGAACACACACCTTAACTAGTGATCAATTTCATTTGGCAAAAATAGCCATCAAAAGCCAGCTACCAACATTGAAAAAATAAAGTTTATCTTATTCTAAAATAAGGATTCAAGGGAATGGACTAAACTACCGAAATTCTTCAATTAAATCAATAATAAGAATTCTTTTGACAAAATGGTTGTTTTAGCGCATTTTCCCATTCCTTTGTGTCAGTCTATATGAAATAACTTTATATTCTTTTACTCTGGAACTGTTAATTAGATTCCAACGAAAAAGTACATGTTATTACCTCATTGCTAATCATATAATTATGTTGAAACAGAATGATTCTTTTTAAAACGAGGCTTACAGAATGATATGGTAATATATGATGTCAGATGGTCAAGTTTTGAATCTTGCTCAGTGAGTGAAATCACAAATAATAATAACTATATGGCTTTATTTAGGCTGATGGTATTCAGCTAAGCGATCTATGGTCATTTTGGGCCTCTTTTTTTTCTTTTTAGCTCACCTGAGCAAAGCTCAGGGTGATCTATTGTGATCCCGTGAGCGTCCGTCGTCCGTCGTGCGTCGTGCGGCGTCAACAATTTTTAGTGTTTACACTCTATCACCTTTATTTCTTAAGCAATCATTTTCAAACTTTATTGCAATGCTTATGACCATAAGGTCTCGATTGAGTTCGATTATGGCTGAGATCGGTCAATTAGGTCAGAAGTTATGCCCCTTTTAATATTCAAAAAATGCCATATTTCACGTTGTTTACATTCTAGCATCTTCATCTTTTGAGCAATCATCTTCAAACTTTATGGCAGTGCTTATGACCATAATGTCTCGATTGAGTTCGATTATGGCTGAGATCGGTCAATTAGGTCAGAAGTTATGCCCCTTTTAATATTAAAAAATGCCATATTTTACTTTGTTTACACTCTAGCATCTTCATCTTTTGAGCAATCCTCTTCAAACTTTATGGCAATGCTTATGACCATAAGGTCTCGATTGAGTTCGATTATGGCTGAGATTCATCAATAAGGTCAGGAGTTATGCCCCTTTTAATATTCAAAAAATGCCATATTTCACTTTGTTTACACTCTAGCATCTTCATCTTTTGAGCAATCCTCTTCAAACTTTATGGCAATGCTTATGACCATAAGGTCTCGATTGAGTTCGATTATGGCTGAGATCAGTTTATTAGGTCAGGAGTTAAGCCCTTTTTAATATAAAAAAATGCCAGACTTCACGTTGTTTACACTCTAGCATCTTCATCTTTTGAGCAATCATCTTCAAACTTTATTACAATGTTTATGACCATAAGGTCTCGATTGAGTTCGATTAATGCTGAGATCCGTCAATTAGTTCAGAAGTTATGCCCCTTTTAATATTCAAAAAATGCCATATTTCACTTTGTTTACACTTTAGCATCTTCATCTTTTGAGCAATCATCTTCAAACTTTATAAATGTTATGACCATAAGGTCTCGATTAGTTGATTATGCTGAGTCCTCAATTAGGTCAGAAGTTATGCCCCTTTTAATAAAAAAAAATGCCATATTTCACGTTGTTTACACTCTAGCATCTTCATCTTTTGAGCAATCATCTTCAAACTTTATGACATTGTTAATGACCATAATGTCTCGATTGAGTTCAATTGTAGCTGATATGGGCCATTTAGGTCAGGAGTTATGCCCCTTTTAATACAAAAAATGCAAGATTTCACTTTGTTTATTCTCTACCAACTTCATTTTTTTTAACAATCTTTTTTAAACTTTAAGAAAATGTTTATGCCCATAATCTCACAATCGGGTTTAATTATAACTGATATTGACTTGTAAATTAAGGAGTTATGCCCATTTCACCATAAAAAAAAAGCCAGATTTCACTTTTACACTCAAGCATCTTTATTTCTTAAGCAATCATCTTTCTCAGGTGAGCGACCAAGGGCCATCTTGGCCCTCTTGTTCTTTTTTTTGTAGATGGAAGAGAACGAATCAAATGTCACATTATATAATACTTATGATAACTTTTTCTTTAGGTTGTTTATGTCTTAGTTACCAAAGGATGGTATTCTTTTATTTACGTTAGGTGGGACCTTTGCATTTGTGCGAAAATTCTCGAAGACCAATTTCATGCGAGATTGCAAAAGGTACGGAGCCACAGTAATGCTCTACATAGGAGAGTTGTGTCGCTATCTGCTGACTACACCGCCGGTAGGTAACGGCTTCATAATAGAACTTTTGTGTTTGTAGCCCCGTGTTCTTGAAAACCCTTAGGTACGATCTCAAGCTCAAATATGAGTTGCATACTCAAATCCCTATTGCAACTTATGGGCATAGTTGAGACTGGGCACGAACATCTCACTTTTTTCGAGAACACGGGGTCTTTTAGCATGGCCAAAAAGACAGATTCTGTTATCATATTTTTTAAGATGCATTTTCATGTCAGTAGTTTCTTGCTTGAGGTAAGTGTCTTGAGTCGTAAAATATCCTCTTCTTCTTTAAAATTTTATGAAAAATATGCAGATCAGATACCTCAGTTTCGTGCTTTTTTTTAAAGATGAAACTGCATGGGGTAATTCGTTTGTAATTATTCGGTAAATACACGAGGGGTGATCCAAAACAACCTATGTGTTTGAGTTTTAAGGTAAAGTCCCTGTAATGGTTCAGCAACATTTCGGACCTCATGGCCTTTCACAGAGATAACCAAGGTTTCCTAATGTTTCATTAGGATACCTTGGTTATCTTGGTAGAGGTAAAGTGATCCAAGACGTAGCAGATCTTAAGTTTCACAGATAAAATTATATGACCATCAATCGGTATATAACCAGCAAATCCTTACCAAATATCAGACAGATAATGGCTGTGTAAAAAAAATAACAAATGGTGACACTTGAAAACGTTTTCAAATGACCTCCACCCACCTTTTTACGTTTAATTTATATCTTATTTGAAAACGTTTTCGTTATGGCCTACCAGGGAATATATAAAACGATTTGAAGAGCCCGGAGGAATTTAAAAAAACGTTTTCATGTTCCCGTTTAACTTGAATTTGATGGTCACTTGAAATCGTTACACCGGTGCACACCGCCGCTCATGTCATAACGTCATCGACGTCATTACGAAGCAGACGTCAAATCGAGCAGAAGTTCATTCTACTATCTTGTCCCGTTGGCCGATCGATTACTGCATCTGCCAAACATCCATAACAAAGTCGTAAATCTTGTACTGAAATATAAGCAACATGGTCAATACAAGTTAGTGTCCCGGTGGTCATGTGGTTAGAACTTCCATCGCGGAATCTGGAGGTCGCAGGTTCGATCTACGACCGCGACATACCAAAGTCGTAATATGGTATTGATAGAGATCCCGTGGTTGGCGCTGAACATATAAGGGAAGTTCCTGGACTGATTGGCCCGCTGCATGAAATTGGTTTGAAATGGGGTTAGGCACAGTCTTCTAAGAGTCGATCCTCTCCCTTACAGTACAGTGTTAAACAATGGCTTAAAAATGTTCATTAAAAACAAAACAACAACAAATACAAGTTTCAAAGACGCTTGTTACAGAGTGATGATGACAGAAGTCACAGTTTAAGATTGGCCGTCGGGAATGGACTGAGGCAGGACATCTTCAGAGAGTTCAAGGAAAGGTATGGACTCGAACACGTGTCTGAGTTTTACGCCGCCACCGAGGGGAATGGTGGATTTATGAACAGCAATGGAACGATAGGTTCAATTGGGATGTCCTCGCCTTTGCTTGTAAGTATATTTGTTGTCCTGTATTACAGTCGTTCAAGAATTCAGGATATATATTATATCCATTGATAAAATACATACATCAATACAATGTCAATATACATTTGACGAAAAATCGATCTCGTCCGAACCGCAATCGGATGGTCGTGGTGCGATCCCAAGTGTGACATCTCAATGTCTTAAAAAGAGATACTGGTACATAGCACTCTTGCTTGGCGCTCAGAGTTCCAGAGCTGATTGGCCCGGTGTCAGGATAATGTGACTGGGTGTGGTATCTTGCCACATGTCTACGGCGTGATACTGCAGTATGGCAGCACTATGTCTGTCTCAAGCAGTCTCCAAATAGTTTCCCAATAATATGACTGAAATACTGTCAGCTAGACGTTATATAAAAAAAAAGAAGAAAAAATGACTGGTTTGCATAACCCTGTATTTAAAAAAGTTCCTGCAAATTTTCATAACATAATATATAATACTATTTCTTATATGATATTATACTCAAACAGCTGTTACCAGTTTTGTATCAGCTGTTTCCGTTTTTGTATAACCATCACATATTTTCTTATATTTAACAAGTTACATATAACTTTTACATCACTCCGCGTCACGCGCGTGTATTCTATATATATGCATTGTGTGTTGAACTCGAAAAGCTGGAATAAATGTGTATGATGCAACTAACTTTGATCAAAAAGATACATTATTCATTTGATGTTGAAAATGTATGAAAAATACATACGTTAAATCGTTATTTTCATTTATTATTTGAAACTATTTTCTTGGTGTTAGATTACATATAGTAAAAGTCCATTCATTTATGTTTTTGTTTGTTTGATTTACTGTCGGTATAGGTCATATGATAAAATAATTTGACATGAATTTTCATTTCATATCAAATTTTACTAAACCCGTTCATGAAAATGGGATTAAGCTTACAAAAGGCTCGTTAAATAATATAACATTTTCATAGACTCGTTTAGTAAAATTTATATGAAATAACAATTCATGTCAGATCATATATGTATATATATTGATACAAGTGGACATAACACAATAGCATATGCAGTTTGTATATGTATATTTTCAAATTATCGGTATGTAGCTGTTTATTCTTTCAAATTTATAACTGTTGGATAACTAACAAAATAAACAGTGTATATCTTCTATTAAAAGAATTCTTTCAATATAAAAACAATTGTTATGTCTTATTTGTACTTTATTTCAAGTATTTTTGTCCGTGACGAGTTAATCGTTAATGTGATTTTTTTTACAGAGAAAAATGGCTCCGCATGGCTTCTTTAAGTATGACGTTGCAAATGATGAAATAGTCAGAGATGAAAATGGTCATTGCATTCCTGTCGCACAAGGTAAATACGTTATATTAAATAAGCTCACATATTATCTTATAACCTCACACAATCACATTAATAATAATGTAATATACTGATGATAAAATTTTAGAAAGAGGATACTTGTTTGTTTCAGTGAATTAGCATTTTTCATTCATCGAGTGATTCTAATAGAACGTTTTTGTATTTTCTTATTTTAAGATGATGAATCAAAATTATATTCTACTGAAACCAACCATTATGCTTTTTTGCTCCACAAAGGAAGAAAAAGGAAGTCTTGTTACAAAACAGTGACAATTGTAAAAAAAAGTAATAGTCACTGTTTCAAACAGTGAATAATGCCATTTTTAATTTACTGATATTTCCCTATTATCCACCGAAAGGCGACTGGCCATTTCAAGGTGATAACTACTGGTATTTCTCTATTTAATGTAATGTCCTGTCTCCGTGAGTGATCGTCCATTTACATGCACCCTCTATTTAGAGCATCCGCCTCGGGAGCGGAGGTCGTGGGTTCGATCCCCGACGCGACATACCAAAGTCGTAAAAAATGGTACTGGTATAGCTCCCTTGCTTGGCACTCGGCAAATAAGGGTTGTTCCAGGACTGGTTGGCCCGGTGTCAGGATAATGTGACTGGGTGTGGTATCATGCCACAAGTCTACGGCGTTATACTGCAGTGTGGCAGCACTATATCTGTCTAACGTAGACATCGTCTCCAAATGACTGAAATACTGTCGGTGGGACGTTAAACCCAACAAACAAACATGCACCCTCTGGAGTTGATTTTGTTGTTTTTATGCTCACCGAAGGTGACGCATATAGTCGCCGCTTCGTCCGTCCGTCCGTTCGTCCGTCCCACTTTCCTTGTCCGGACTATTTCTCAGGAACTAATGGCTTGAATTCAACGAAACTTTATGGGAAGCTTTATTACCAAGAGGAGATGTGCATATCGTCAGCATGACCCGGTTCCTAAATTTTTCAAAGAGTAATGGCCCCTTGACTTTTCGGCCTATAGTACATATTGCATGATTCTGTCCGGGCTATTTCTCAGGAACTAATGGCTTGAATTCAACGAAACTTTATGGGAAGCTTTATTACCAAGAGGAGATGCGCATATCGTCAGCATGACCCGGTTCCTAAATTTTTCAAAGAGTTATGGCCCCTTGACTTTTTGGCCTATAGTACATATTGCATGATTCTGTCCGGGCTATTTCTCAGGAACTAATGGCTTGAATTCAACGAAATTTTATGGGAAGCTTTATTACCAAGAGGAGATGCGCATATCGTCAGCATGACCCGGTTCCTAAATTTTCAAAGAGTTATGGCCCCTTGACTTTTGGGCCTATATTATATATTGCATGATACTGTCCGGGCTATTTCTCAGGAACTAATGGCTTGAATTCAACAAAACTTTTTGTGAAGCTTTATTACCAAGAGGAGATGCGCATATCTTCGGCTTGACCCAGTTCCTACATCCTCCCACCCATTGACCAAGGTCTTATTTGTAACAATGACGTTCTTCGGGGAGCATCTGTCAGTTCTACTGACTTTCTTGTTTAATACATGTACGATTTTAATAGGACATCTTTGTTTTTCCCTATTTTAAGAAGAAAGTCCCTTTAAAGTGAGATGGTACTGAACAGCGGAATCAGGTGGTAAAATCTGGAATTTGGCTACTGAGGTTAAAGCAGCTCGTTCACAATTGATCGGTAAAAAGTGATGAAAAAAGTTGTTTTTTTATTGTTTTATTTTATTTTACCTTTGTTTACTTTTCAACGCTCCCGCGTTATGTTGGTGAAGATTTTTTTTTTGACAAATAAACTCATAAAGACATGGATGGTTCTTAAGCTGTCAATCAGGTATGTTTACATTACATGGCTTATCCAACCAGTGTAAGTGTGAAGCACATGGTGAACGGTTGACCTAATTTACACAAAAGAACATGTGTTTTTTGTTTGTGATACTGTTTGTGAGCACTTGACCTAGGTATGAATAGATACTGCCAAATTATCAACGGGGGAGGAGTTACATGCGAATTGCGGGACTGTCCATTGCAGTGGAACACGCTTTTTTACGTAAACGTGATGATGATGATAATAATGATGATGATTAAACAGTTAAAACGCTAAAGATTAATTTTTTATTCCATCAAAAAAACAACGATAGGCTCATCAGCCACCAGCTGGTTAAATATGCAAGCTTTTTTATAGTGCTATATAAAAGGCTGCACTGCCGGGAACCTGTCAGAATAATAAAACATTTCCTGTTTACCGCATTTTTATTTCGTTCTTGTAATGGCAATTTTATGTATTGCCTTAGATGTATTGCGTCACTGGTTTTCTCGTTTACTTATTTATCATTAACTTTCCTTCTATTGTAGGTCAACCAGGTTTGTTACTGATGCAGATAAATAAACGACAAGTCTTTGAAGGATATAAGGGCAGAAAGGAGATGAACGAGAGCAAACTTGTCAGGTACATAACTGAATTCTCAGATTTTTTTAAAAAATAAATTCGTTACAATAAATGAGAAAAAAATGTAAATAATTCCCAATTTTACTGATTTCCGCGGTTGTTATACCCCCGAAACGAAGTTGGGGGGGGGGGGGGGGGGGGGCATATAGGAGTCACCCGGTGGTCGGTCGGTCGGTCGGTCGGTCCAGCGGTCCGTTGCATTTTCCTTGTCCGGAGCATAACTTGAAAACCACAAGTTGCAATTCAATACAACTTCATGCAATGATCAAGCACATGGAGAGGAAGTGCAGTGCACAAGAACCATAACTCCATCTTGACTTATTACAGAGTTATTGCCCTTTGTTACTTTTCCTTGTCCAGAGCATAACTTGAAAAGTAGAAGTTGGATTTCAAAACAATTTCATACAGTGGTCAACCACAATATGAGGAAGTGCAGTGCACAAGAACCATAACTCTATCTAGAGTAATTACAGAGTTACTGCCCTTTGTATTTTTTCCTTGTCCGGAGTATAACTTGTAACCTTGTCCGGAGTATAACTTGTAAAGTACTGATTGGATTTCAAAACAATTTCATACAATGGTCAAGCACAATGAGAGGAAGTGCAGTGCACAAGAACCATAACTCTATCTAGAGTAATTACAGAGTTATTTTCCTTTGTTACTTTTCCTTGTCCATAGCATAACTTGAAAAGAACTGGTTGGAATTCAAAACAATTTCATACAATTGTCAACCACAATAAGAGGAAGTGCAGTGCACAAGAACCATAACTCTATCTAGAGTAATTACAGAGTTATTTTCCTTTGTTACTTTTCCGTGTCCAGCTAACTTAAAAACTGGTTGGAATTCAAAACAATTTCATACAATGGTCAAGCACAATAAGAGGAAGTGCAATGCACAAGAACCATAACTCTATCTGTAGTATGTATAGAGTTATTGCCCTTGAAGTTTACAAGATGAAATGTCATGAGCATCACCAGCTGTGCAGCCCACCAGTAGTTCAGCCAAATTACAGGAAGTGGATGAGCGACAAACCAGAAATCAAATCCCATGGTATAGGACCATGTGTTAATGATGTATACCAAATATCAAGAGACTGTGATAAGTAGTTGCTGAGAAAACTGTTACGAAAATGTCCTACCATTGACCATTATGTCGAAAATTTAACTAAGTCGGTAAACAGGAAGTAGATGAGCGACAAACCTGAAATCCATTCCACTGATATGGGACCACATTTTTAGGCTGTGTACCAAATATCAAGAGACTGTGATAAGTAGTTGCTGAGAAAACTGTTACGAAAATGTCCTACCATTGACCATTATGTTGAAAATATAACTAAGTCGGTAAACAGGAAGTGGATGAGTGACAGACCTGAAATCGAATCCCACGATATGGGACCACGTGTTAATGCTGTATACCAAATATAAAGAGTCTGTGACATTCACCATTCTATAACCTGGGTTTGCACCTGTGTAACCCGGCCAAAAATCTGGGAAAAAAACTAATGTAAAAATGCCTTTTTCATACTCTTCTTCTTAAACCTAATAACTTCATCATTTCTAAAGCAGTATTGCAGGGGTATTAACCACATTTAGTGATAGTTTTAGTTGTTTTTGTGATGCTATTTCTTTTCGCAAAATTAAGACATGCACATAATTTAACCTAATATAAAGCAAATATTTAAAACCATGTTCCAATCGTTGAACGCGATATACGTTACTTATACATATCAGTTGCAGCATTGAGTTACCCATAATCCTTTGAGCGTTTTGACACATGTCATTTAGACCTTTGTTGAAACATTGCAATTTCCCGTAGTATTTCTCCTAGAATTCGAATCCCAGACCTTCCGAACGCAATTCGGACACTCTACCACAGAACTATTTCGCCGGTCGATTACAGTAGAATGCACGATCTCCAGAAATAGTTCTAGCTTTGATAGCTCTCTTTAGACTATTAAACCACATACTTTGTGCTTTATTTTATTATTAAAAGTTTTATTTTTCTTCAGAAATGTGGTGAAGGACGGCGACATGTACTTCAATTCTGGCGACATGATGACGTTTGATGCACACTATAACGTTTATTTCAGTGATCGAATCGGCGATACATTTCGGTAATACATGTACATTAACAATTGTAACTGAAATGTTGATGGGACAAGAAACTCAAGGAAACAACATTTCTGATGCGATGTAGATTAACTCAGTAGCAAAACTTATTTTTTGAAATATACAATAAAAGTGCGATTTTGAAATATACAATACAAGTGCGATAAATGATTGATTAACCCCGAAGTTTAGACATTAGCTCCTCGGTAGATCAGCATTTTACTTTATGTTCAGTAAGATACGGATATGCAATTATAATATTTTGTTTTTATTTTAACTGATAAAATAGTGTGTTTAACTACTGAGATATAATCCATATCATACAATGTGTAAGTGATATAGGTCTGACAGAACAACTTTTCTTTTACATATAATAGGTATGTACGAGTATATGGACCTGTGGCATTCTAGTATTTATAAGTTGCTTCCCTTTGTTTTCTTTAATGGCAAATTACATGGATTAATCTGCATGTTTACAGGATTGAGTACACAAAACAGGTCATAAATAAAAAGAAAAAGCAGTCTTAACTTTTTTCACTCGCGGTACGAGTCAAAATTGTATCACTTCTCGATGAGATAGGAGAGTTTGGAGGAGGCTTTGAATGTAATTTCGTTGAGTCGCTAAGTAACCTCTGTGTCTTACTTAACCTTCTGGGGTTTATTTCAGTTTTTTCCTTATTTTATACCATTACATTTATTTTCCCAGATGGAAAGGTGAAAACGTCTCTACAACAGAGGTGAGCAACATGCTGACGGAAATTGACTTCGTTGTTGACGCATGCGTTTACGGTGTGAAAATCCCTGGTAAGTTGCTCAATACTGAAGCATCCATTTTGAGTAAAAATGGGTTATTACTCCATTAATTTCATATTTGTTGGATTTAAAAAAAAATCTGAAAGACAAATATGAATGTTCACTGACAATGATCCGCTCAGGTTGAGCATACGGAAACCCGTTTCACAGTCACTAAACTTCCTATGGATAAAAAACCATCGTATAAAGACTATTGAATTAAATTGACCTCAGTAGTAGAGAAACTGCAGTTTATGTCTTAAAGATAACAGAAATAAGTTAAAACAGTAAAGCATATTTTTGATACATTGTCGATTACCACACAGCAGGAGAATGTAACAAGTTAAATATGGCACTATTGTAAAAATAAAGCTTGTTATATGAACCAATTCCTTTGATAAAAGCGATCAAAGTATCAACAGAAGCAGTATTTGAAAGGTCTCGCATAGATATTATATTAAAAAAGTCTTCTGATAAGATTTAAATCTAAACAGTCGGGACTTGACTATTTGAGTTTACTGTCGCTTCGACAGTATTTCAGTCATATAGCGACGTCCAGCTAATTACAGGTGGAGGAAGACCCCGAATGCACGGAGGCATCCGGGTAGAACCACCGACCTACCGCAAGCCAGCTGGAAGGATTCCTCACATGAAAATCCGAATGAAGTTAAAATATGATTTTTTTGTACAAAAAAAGTTGATCCTCGCGGTTTAAATGACAACCGACTATTCCCAATGTGACAGAATTAATCACACATTCTTGTCCTCAAGCAAGCTAGATAACCAACGAAAATGTCTTAGTCGCCTCAGGGCCACGTTCCTTATGTTAAAGTTTCTGATCTCTGACTTCAGTAAATATAGATCAGTCATCATCAAACTTGGTCGAAATGTGTATTGGATTGTAGTTTGAAAACTGATTCCACAGCCCCTGTCATTGTTTAGTTATAATTCTTGCTGTAACATACAGGCAAGACAGGTGTAGTTTGCTTAGACAGCGCTTTGTTTAGTTTGTTTTATGGATATATTTATTCTGCAAATCGAAAGTTTAATATAGATTAATCTGAAAAAAATGTTTTTAATTTGAGTGAAATATTATAATTCATGTGGTTTTTAAATTGGTTGTTATATACTTCTAGAACCTTTGATTAGTTTATATAGGCATGATGTCCTAGCTCGTGATAGTTTGGTTTTTGGTGGGTACCAGATAGGTTTATCCAGCACGGCCAATTCCTTATCAATGATTTGGTTGCTTACAGGGCAGGAAGATGGCAAAGCAGGCATGGCGACTCTTCTCGTCTCTCTTGCACAAAACGCGCTGGATGATAACTCTTTGAAGACTCTTACAAAACACTGCGAAGACTCACTTCCGGTTTATGCAAGACCCCTATTCCTGCGTTTGAAGAACGAGGGGCTAGAGATGACGTCAACAGTGAAACAGAATAAAGTTACACTGAAGACGGAAGGATTCGACTTCCGGTGTGTAGATGACCCTTTGTACTATTTTGATCGGGCGTCTGGAAGTTATAAACTTTTAAACGAAGATGCATTCGATAAGATTGCTAACAAGGACATTCTTTTCTAATGACTGAAATCCACGGCGGCTGATTGTTACACTGTTGATTGTTACTGGAAACTAAGATGAGATTTTGTCACTTTTTTTTTTCATAAACGAAACGTTTTGCCAGTGTTTTATTTTAATTTTATACAAGAAGACATAATGTTGATCATTCCAACGGCAGTTGTGAGGTGTTTGCTATAGATAGCAGCATATTGGCTAGTTGGTTGTAGCTAGGGATTTGTAATAATATATGTAGATTTTAGTATAGTTGCTTATAAAACACTAATACATGCCCATAATGTAATGTCAGTTTCAAAAACAATTCTGGGAAATGATATCATTGTGAAAAAAAAATTGGATCGGGCAGTATTTTTGCATGTCATTTCGACATATTTTCTACTTAAAAAAAGAAAAGGTTTCTAACGACTTGTGTCATAATATTTTTCTTTCATACTGTATATGTTTTTTCGCATTCTCTAATGTGATAAAAACCTTTCTAGAAGAATAAAATGGACCGATGCAAAGGATTTTTGTGTTGATAAAAAAATAATATGCCAGAGTAATTATTATGTATTTGTTAGGTTTGTTGTTGTGTACATTTTCTTGCTTGCTTTTCCCTCTATTTTTGATTTAATTTTGTACTAGAGTATTTTGATAGGAATATGAATGTCATAAATCCACATGTTATTTTGGGGGAAATTTTGAATTTATAAATGAATCTGACTGAATTGCTAATTATAATTGTTAAATGTTTTGATTTTTATCCATATAAAGTCTTTACATTGATGCCAAATCGGAATATGGCCACTTTTACACATTCATTTACTGACAGCTAAAGACAGGTTTTAATGTACTTAGAATATGCTTACCTAGGTCATCCCTTTGTTATGATTTATGTAAAAACTCTGAGTTGGGGAGTGAGCAATTAATCAAGACGCCTGATACTTTTGGTTTAAACATATATATCAAGTATATGGCAAATATACAATATGATAATACATAATTTTGGGATGGGGTTGGAAGCCGAAGCTTATCCTGATATTTTTGTAATCTCTTTAATATATAAAGTGTCCATATAGATAAATAATCAAGCTATTTTTATTAGAAGACATTCATTAGGCGACACAATAGGAAATGATGATCCTAAAGGCATGGTTTTAATCGTCTAAGGATAGAGTCTGGGCCTCAAAGTTTTTTTGTATTCATATAAATAATGAAAAACATATTACAGTTTCATGCAATTGACCTTTTTGCTCAACATTTTTATAATTTCAACCCAATTTAGCTCTGTTATATTGATTTGTAAAATTCGCTTTATTGCACATTTATGACAGTTTTTCAAAATCAAATCATTTCCAATTACAGACTGTCTTCGGGAATACTCGACAATGCAAAAAAAGTAAATATTGAAAATATTTTGAAATTCATACAAAATAATAAATGTCAAGATTTGATCAATATATTCAATGCGTATAACTGTTATTTCACAGAAGATATTTGCACATTATGTCCAATTTGCATTAGTCTACAATATGTGAATGTCAGTTAAGATTTTCTTTTTTATTAAAAGTGTATTATTATAAGATAAAATGATCCTTTTAAAGTTATCAAGTAAACTTTACTGGTACATACGTTTATTCGTGAGTTTCTCAATCTCATTCAAATCATATCCTAATTTGCGCTTTTCTACTATCCGCGATTAGGATCTGACAACATCGCATGAAAGGTCACGTCATATTGACCTTTGACGTAATTTATATGCATAAACAAGTGCTCGAATTTAAACCAGTTAAATAGCGCGTTTCAAACTGACTTCGGTAATGGATGCCTCAACTGCTGTTCATACTAAATTACGGATACCTCAATTACAGCCTGAACAAAAAGAAGTTGATTTGGCACTTTCGGGACTGTGTGGTAATTCATCTAACAGGATTAATTCGCTTACACAAAGGTCAATCTGAGACGACCACGATGTGGCCAGAATTCAGTCAGTGAAATATACTGAATCTGATTTGAATAACAATGTGAGCTCCTGCTCCGTATAACACAAGACCTAGGATTTCATAGGGATTCATTTTCATGAATAATGTCATCCTTAAAAATAAGTTCATCACGAACTTTTATGGTTAGTGGGACGTTTAATCCAATAAACAAACAAACAATTATGATTATACAATAGGTGTAAAAATAGTCTGAAATAAAACGGGCTGTCTGTTGAAATTTAAGTTTTAACTGAATAGAACAGCGACTCACACTGTGTACTTATTGTGAAAATATATTTTTGTTGTGAAATTTTGTAAACTAATCCTGATCCTATATAATGATAACTCCATGTTGAAAAACATAGGGGTGTCTCCGTGGTCGAGTGGTTAGACTGTTTTAAGTTGTGTGATTAATACGTTGTAAATCCACTTAAATGCAGGTATTTTTCTTTCAGGGTTTATAGCATGCCTATACATGTATATTTTAAAATATACGAATCAACAAATATGTCTTTTTTTTTTCTTTTCAAAATGACATGTTTATTTCGGTATGCCTGATTGGTTTGATTATATGTGCCCATAAATATTTATATTTTTACACAGTGAGAGAATTAATTTGAATTTGTATTTAAATATGTTCTTTTAAAATTAAATCAAACTCATTTGCCACTAACGTTTAAAGGATGACTTCGTTCACAAGTGGTTGTGTACTAAGAATTTGATCTAAATTTATGTGTATTACGTCTATCAACGCAATTAATTAACGTATTAAACCTAAATTTAGATTTATAAAAATCTTTATTTAGGATTTCTTTTCACATAACTATCATTAACTCTTTACGCAAAAGCTAACTTCACAGACTAAAAAGCTGATAACTCTTACGAATCCGCTACCAGGGGCAAGTGAAGTCATGGAACAGCAAGCACCTGCTTCTGGGATTTAACCGGAATTTCTCGAAGAACGTCTACGAAAAATAATGTTTTACTGTGCAATGTGACCTACACCTTCCGAGTTTATTTGTCAGGAAACATAGACTTAACAAACATAAACGAAGGAGAGTAGAAAATGTTTCTTCCGAACGAACTGCTTTCATGTTCAAACCTAAATCTGGCTTGGTCTTAGCAGAACCCTTTCAATCAGATGAAGGGGCCTCCGTGGCCGAGAGGGTATAGTCGCAGACTTCAGCACTCACTCAGCCCCTCATCGCGTGGGTTCGAATCCCGGCAGGGTCATTCGGATTTTCATGTGAGGAAGCCTTCCAGCTGGCTTGCGGTAGCTCGGTGGTTCTACCCGGATGCCTCCGTGCATTCGGGGTCTTCCTCCACCTGTAATTAGCTGGGCATCGCTATATGACTATATGAAAGGAATTTAAGTTTCGGATTCGTAAACACTCTAGAATACAAAACCTTGAATATAAACGTTCCACAACCTTATGACCTTATTACATTTGCCCTGCTTCCACTGCATCTCAAATCATTCACTTAAGGGCGTATGTGACAGTATCTTAATCCGAGAATTACTGATACAAGTCACTTCCCTTTTAAACTGTGTACTCCTTATATTACGGTAGACCATTTCACTCTGAAATAAGACGTAAACCTACGTAAGTCAACGAGCACTCCCCGAACACCTAATCTACATGGTGGTGTAAAATTACACACGTTGTTCAATGTAATATAAGCATACACTTCAGACTTTGAACCAGCAACTGATTGGTCAGTTTAAATCAGCGAATTTTAACGGAGTATTGCCGATTCCTGGTGAAATGGTCTTTTGAATTGCAACTCGATATAACCTCATTGCGGTATTCAGAAACTGAAGTTTTAAACTCCTATGAGTTTTCTTGTTTGTTTGCTTTGACGTCCCACCGACATTATTTCAATCAGTTGGAGACTATGTCTACTCAAGACATATTTGAAGTCGTCACACTGCATCCGACATGTACATGTAAAATGATGAAACGTTCATGTTTAATATCTATATTCATAATGATTATGTAACTCTGTACGGTACAGTGCCACTATACTTACATCTAATTGTTAAGACATTTAATATGTTGAATCTAACTCACGGGATTATATATCAACTATAATTATATATATCTTACAAAAATGAGAAGAAAAAAAAATGTTTAACACCATAAACATTTATGCTATGTTTTATTCTGTTATGGTCAAAAATTAGGCAAATTGCCTTGGATTTAATATTTTGGCATTTCTTTAAAAATGCCATTTCGTGATCTATTTCACAACATTAATGCTGACAAATAATCGGGCGAAGAAGGACAGCAATTCTTTGCTATTTCATCACCGGAAGTGACGCATTTGTTGTCTGCATCTTCCAGTCCATAGATAAATATTTTCAAGATTCTTGGGAAATAAATGTTAATACTAATATTGTTTTCAAATATTCCTTAATAATTTTAGAAAACATAATTTACCTATATTTTAAGAGAACTTAAATTTATATCAAAATCTGTATAAAAATATTACATACGCAACACTTAGTTGGCATAACACGTAGTTTTAACGCCACCAAAGCGTCCCGTGTTCCATTTCCTGCCACGTAAGTTCACCCATCATAAACAGTTATGGTCACATATACCATAATTATACGCGATTAAGCAATAAAGTTCTTAAAGCAGCTCGTTCAGAAAAAAAAATGCTCTCTCTCGTTGATGTTGGTGAAGTCCTTGTTTCCTGAAAAATACATTCTTCTAGTGTAGGGCACTTTGAACCGGTAAACATTTTTTACGTAAACGCCATTTCGGAGGATCGGTATAATATAGAATACGGTATCCCCGAAGGAGGCGCTTGTGGCACCACGTGACCTGTTCCTCAACATGGCGTCTTCACCAGTTCCGGGTAGAAAATTCGTAATTTCAGCATAGCCTGGGGTGGATAAACCAAAATCTTTTACAATCATGGATTGCTGTTTTGGGTGAGTCAATGACAGTCTGTGAACGAGCTGTTTTTACATATCTGCAGTATAAAATTTAGGCAAATACAATGTATTTAGATAATCAGCAACAATTACTAAACATTTAAACCGTTTTAATCATAAAGACGTGCTTGGACGGCTTAGAAAATACATCATATACAGATCAGGCAATTCCTTGACGGAATATACTTAGTATGAGACAAATAAAGTCGTCAACGATTTTCAGGAGCGTCTATATTAAATCTTAACTAGTGATTATATTAGTGCCAGCGAAGTATTATTTTGCTTACATGAATAAAATCGGTTTACATAATGTGCATAATTATTATAACAAAATTTTTTAACATTACAAGTACAACTCACAAATTTTGCCTTGTGTAACAAAGCAAATTTTGCCATAAATGTGTAACAAATGATATTTGGCCATGCAGTTGAAACATAAACGAATGACTATTATCGTAACAAAAATATTTGACATTACAAGTATAATAAGACAAATTTTGCCACGATACTGTAACATAGCAAAATTGTTTGAAAATTGCCAAAGAGAAAAAATTACTGCTGTAACCAAATAAAACTTTTATGACCGAGTGTTTGGGAAATACGGGCTCTGTAACATTAGCAATAATAATAATGATGATAATTAAGATGAGACTAGCCCTCATAAGTCTCCTATAGAGGTCAGGAAAATAAAAAACGAAATTTTGTAGAGTCAAAATGAGATGAAAACAAGCAAAAATTATGAAGCCAAGACTTCGGCATTACATGTTTGGTACCATGCATTTAGGATTATCATTTTCTTTTTGTTAACTGATAGGTTGATATTTATCATTTGTATGAACACTTTTTATCAATCAATGATTATGAAAAAACTGTTTAACCCCTGTTTTCATGAACAAATTCGGTTATATCTTATGAATATGGTTCTATTTTCACTTTTTCAGAGGCAGATTAACCAAATAATCTATGTTCAAAAGGGGCAATGATTCGCATAAAATTTGGTCAAGAGTTTTTTTTTTTATGTCCCCTTGAGGATATTAGTGAAGCATTAAACGAAAAGGCACACCCGGTTACTTAGATATAAGGTGTGATGCAGACACCGCCGCGGACAGCAGAGTGAGTAGAAAAGCTCGACATACTTTGAAATGTTGATCTGAAATGGCGAAAAAAATCGACCCGAGTAAATATCGATCATTAGAAAATAGTGTCCTTGTTTGTAATCTTGTTGAATGCATCTTCGTTTAAAAGTTTTTAGTGTTTGAAATTATATTTTGTCCAATGAGATCATTCCATTTTTCAAATTTTTGTCTCCATTTAATTCATTTAATCGGCATACACTTGTCACTAAATACTATTCCGTTAAATCAGCTGATCAGTTTAAACCAGCTTCAAGCACCTTCAGTGCGCATGTGCGGCAAGGTGTGTCGAGAGGCGGAGCTTTATGTGTTTACCAACATCACGCGTGTGTAATGTGTTACAGGGTTTTCTGATGGGGACGCATAAAAATCGATATAAAAGAAAAGCACAACATCAATAGTGAACCATCAATCTGATTTATCCAAAATAACAAAAGAACTCTACCCTTCCACTTAGTTTAGTTTGGACATATTTTATTGCCGTAGATAATAATGGTACAACATTGAAGATTTTAGAAAATAAGCAAAAGTGTCTGACCAAAAGTTCTAACATTAGTATCGGCCATCTCCTTGAAAGTATTTGTATAATTTCAATGTCTACATATGCTTACATAGAATAGGCAAAATAAAACTAATCACTAGACAAAGCAATTAAGTAAATATCTGATTAAATTTTTGAAAATAACAGCACTATTGTTGTAAATGAAAAAAAAACTGATACATTTTACGAGATGAGATGTGTAATAATATGAATGAAGAGATTTAAAAAAAAATAACTGAAAAATATAAATAAATAATGAGAAGAGAAGAAAAGAAGTCTAACAAACAAAGGTTACTAAAACGGAAAAAATAATAATGTCCAATTGCAAAACACAAAATAACATATATATAGGTGAAAATAAATGAACGTTTCTAAACAGTATAATAATATAATCTTTCAACACTTTTTTGCCGAAGAGATCAAAGTCGGGGTCCGGTTCAATGCTCATTTTTTCAGCCTCCCCGAGCGTAGCTCTACACAGCTAGAGCAACGCTTGACCTTTGACATATCATGTTACATGTTACGCCGGGAACAGGTGGATAAGGCGGAGTCTCAAAAATCATTACACAGCTAGAGCGACGCATTGACCTTTGACATAACATGTTACATGTCACGTGATGTAATTCACGCCGGGAACACGTGAATAGGGCGGAGTCACAAAAAATCAATACTATATTTGGAATGTGAGACTGCGTTAAGTTGCAAAACATAATTACAAACACTAAGTAGGTTAGTGTTATTTAGTAAGCATTAATTCCATTAAATCGGTCGCGCGGCTGCGCCGCGCCAGACTGATTTAATTTCATTAATGCTTACTAAAAAGCACTAACCTATACGTAACTTCCAGACGTCCGATCAAAATAGTACAAAAGGTCATCTACACACCGGAAGTCGAATCCTTCTTGCTTCAGTTTTATTTTATTCTGCTTCACTGTTGACGTCATCTCTAGTCCTTCCTTCTTCACGCGCAGGAATAGGGGTCTTGCATAAACCGGAAGTGAATCTTCGCAGTGTTTTGTAAAAATCTTCAAAGAGTTGTCATCAAGTGTGTTTTCTGCAAGGGAGACAAGGAGCGTCGCCATGCCTGCTTTCCCATCTTCGTGGCCTGTAAGCAATCAAAACATTTTCTTTTATATCGGCAAATTGGGTGTGCTAGATAAACCTAACTGGTACCCATCAAACAGCCACGGGTTAATACATCATAGCTGTCTTAACCAATCAAATATTCTCGTAGTATATAACTATCAATAAAAATACTTGATGTTCAGCATATCACGTAGATTAAAACCTGAATTCAGTAAACTTATATAAAACATATTATTTACACAATTGATATGTACATGTATATCTATATAAAACAAAATAAACAAAAGCGGTGCTTAAACACAAACGCCCGTTCTGCTTCTAATACACTTTCAAGAATCATAACTCAACAGCGACAGGGATTGACGAATTATTACAAACTTTCATCCAAGTAGCGCGTCAATAAGCATTATTTTAAGTTTCGTAATGATTGATCTATATTTACTAATGTCAGACATTGTAATTTCATCAATTTAAGGCTCATAACTCTGGGCCTATATGAACTCTCTAGCTGGTGTTGTTTTCTAGATTGGTTGAGATTAAGTTGAGATTAAGTTACGAAAAATGTTTTATAACAGTTTTACTATAGAATCATGAAAAGTTGTCAGAGTCCTCTTATAGTTACTAGCATGTCACAGTTATTCCGGGAGTGGGGGAGGGGGGAGCTGACTGCAAAGCAATCTCATGCGCTCGAAACAGTTTCGCGGTGAGCCTTGTTGCAAAAAAAAAAAAATGTGCACTCAGAATGTATTCTTTCAGAAATTCATGAAGATTAAAAAATATAAAAAGACCGCGTACCATCTCCCACTTTATCAAAATTTTGAATAAATACCGGTATTAATCAGGCATTAGATGGTCATTTTTTATAAACAAAATATACTTCGTTAAGGACATGGCATTTTGTCTCATTTAATTATATCTGCTCATAACTCTGGAAATAGGTCATTTCACCAGAGGATCGGCAATACTCGGTATAATTGGCTGATTTACATTGGCCAATCAGTGACCGGGGAAAAAAGTCAAATGTATGTTTATTTTTTCCATTGAACAATGTGTTGAAAATAACACCAGCATGTAGAGTCAGTATTCGGGAAGAGCTCGTTGATTTACCTAAGTTTACGTCTCATTTCGGAGTGAAATGGTCTATACAGCAATGCATCATAAACATATAAACGTAAATAATATAAAATAATTAATATCCAAATATATCAACTTCACGGTAATATAAAACATTTTTATTCAAAATGGAAATCTGAGTATTGAACAGCTTACCAGGGATTTTCACACCATATAAGCATGCGTCAACAACGAAGTCAACTTCCGCCAGCATGTTGATCACCTCTGTTGTAGAAACGTTCTCACCTTTCCATCTAGGAAAACAAATAGTTTTAAAGTATATTTTACTGTCAGATACATATATAATTGAACTCTACATATAGAGTTGAAATGGTATAACGCAAATGGAACAAACCACAAATTCCAAAACTTGGTAACGGTTCTCCCCATTGGAAAAAAATATAGTGGTATAAAATGTAAAAAATGACAATATAAAAAAATATATATATTCAATTTTTATTTTCCTCCCATTGAGAATCTTGGTAACAGGTCATCCCATAGAAAAAATGTAATTGTATAAAAAAAAATAAAAAAATGACAATACAAAAACACATACAAAATTATCCATTTTCTATGTTACATTGTTTATATATTTTATATAAACCAGTGCCCCAACCCCACTAAACTCCCACTCAGTGCATGATTTATCGTAACGCACCTTAACTGTTTGTTTCCTAGGGTTTATTGTCCTAACGACAGTATATCAGTTTTTGGGGGTTTTTTTTTCGAACTTTAAATACAGGTAATTGAGCAATTTATGAACCTTTGTCTACATGCGAAAAAACATACAAAAAAGGGGAACCACAGTGGGCTTATGATTTAAGCCTTATTATATTTTTTTACGCTATAATGGACGTGCACAATTGTTAATGTATTACCGAAATAATTATTTAATTATTTATTGTATTACCGAATTGTATCGCCGATTCGATCACTGAAATAAACGTTGAAGTGCGCATCAAACGTCATCATGTCGCCAGAATTGAAATACAGGTCGCCGTCCTTCACCACATTTCCGAAATAAATCCTTTATATTCTGAGCACCAAGCACGGGGAGTTTTACCAGTACGACTTTGGTATGTCGCGGCCGGGGATTGAATCCACGACCTCCCACTCCTGAGGCGGACGCTGGCTCTAAACACTCGGCCGCTGGGCACGGTATATGGGAATAGTACGGATACCATACGGACACTGTATGTGCACCTTACGGACGAACGTACATCGTATGAGGTAGGTCTGACTTCCTTGCGAGTTCCGTGCGACTTGTCTGCGGTGTCCGTACAAATATCCTAGTACGATAGCATCCTCCAAGAGATCGCATGAGGCCCGTGGACATGCCACTGGAGTCTTTGATTGTACAGGGACCGTAAAGATTTTAAAACCGTATGGACCTCACACGGATATGTGACCGAGGCATATTGTTGATTAATACCGACGCTGTACCGCACTGACTCAACAATATAAGCATAATTATACAAGGCAACGCACGTAATATCTATATACCCCACGCAGGAGTATTGTATACCTGAATCTAGCATGATTACTAGTGATAGATATTAACAATATTTCCAATATTTGACACGCATATGCATATCTATGCAAATGACCTAACATGCAACTATGTATATCGTTATATTCACTGCTAATAAGAATAATTTTATAACAAAGTTTGGTAAAAATTTCCTTTGGAACTTTCTAAACTAATCTTTTAAAAAAAAACACGAGACGAAATAGTACATTTTTGCTAACATTACTGAATATTGCGTCAAATATCAACATGAGTTTTACACACAACAAGAGCTGTGTCCTTAACTAGTTCGCCACTTATTAGATATGTTAGTCCAAACAAATTTGTATAAATTTTCATCAAAAGTTATCTTACTTGTTTGCTTAATGGCACTGAACACCTTAATAAAGTATTAATTAAGTCAATAAGTATAGCTGGATACTAAGATGTATGTAACCTAGTTAAATGTCTGCAAAACTTTAACCAAATGTAATTGCATGCAAAGCATTAACAATATTCCTAAGTTCAAAAGGAGCACAAATTTACAATAAATTTAGTCCAGAGTTATCTAACTTGATGGTCTAATACATCTTAACATCTTTGTAAAGTTTATAATCGATCCCAAAACTGATTGCTGAGATATAGGCATGATAGTATGTTTGCACGCAAAATATTTAACCGAAATGACTTCAAGGGAACGAGATAAAAGCGAGGGAAAAATTAATTTCGAGGGAACTTATTATCTCGAGGGAACGAGATAATAAGTCGGAGGAACGAGTTAATAACTCGAGGAAAGGAGTTGATTATCTCGAAAGAGCGACTTATTACCTCGAGAGAACGAGATAAAAAGTCGAGGGAACGAATTAATTATCTCGAGAGAACGACTTATTATCTCGAGGGAACGAGATAATAAGTCGAGGGAACGAGATAATAACTCGATGGGACGAGTTAGTCAACCAATCATATTACTTGTTACAATTGTCATTCATGATATTCAGAGACGATCATATTGTTATATATTTACGAGAAAGACTTTCTAATCGCCAACTTATGTTATGCTGAATACACAGGACGCGTCTGTTTCCGTAAAGCGAATCACATAAATTTTTGTACTCGTTTGATTTGGCAAGGAGAAATTTTAAGTGATATCAAAACAGTTAAGGATTTAATTCTGAACGTATTCAGTTAGTCTGGAGGTTGTTTCAGTTACAGAAATATTGTCGATGGACCATTAATCCTATTAAACAAAAAAAACACACAAAAAACACGGACTCAACATACGGACTCTTGATTGCAATATTTGAGATAATTAGTCGTTCCCTCGAGATAATTATCCCGTTCCCTCGACTTATTATTTCGTTCCCTCGAGATAATAAGTCGTTCCCTCGAGATAACTAACTCGTTCCCTCGACTTATTATCTCGTTCCCTAGAGATAATAAGTCGTTCCCTCGAGATAATTAACTCGTTCCCTCGACTTATTATCTCATTCCCTCGACTTATTATCTCGTCCCCTCGACATAAAAAAGAGTAGTGCATGTCACCTTTTTGCCACCGTACTCCTCTACTATCCGCGATTAGGATCTGACAACATCGCACTAGGGATCACGTCAGATTGACCTTTTAAGTAATTTATATGCATAAACAAGTGCTCGATTTAAAACTGACTTTGGTAAAACATTTTTCAAAGGGTGAGAAAAATGTACAAATTGACCGGGACTCGAACCCTGGGCCTTTTGCTTACAGGGTGAAGGCTCTACCGAATGAGCTACTGACTTACGGAATAAGGTACCAGGCCGCTTAGATTTCTTTCTACCCAATTGTGAAACTGATGCGGTTACTTCCCCCTGATATACCGAATGATTCTGTAGCTGCCGATTTGACGGGCTTATACAAAGGTCAATCTGAGACGACTCTCTATACGATGTAGCCAGATCCAGTTAGCATACTGAATATGATTTAAATGAGGTTGCAGAAAAACAATGCATGCCTATCCTTCTCTGTGATTAACTTAAACAATCACAACTGACTGGCCACGTAAAAGATGAAGTCGCTTTTAATCGTGTTAGGTAGGAAGCTGTTAATCTGCACTATGACTGTACCAAAAATAATTAAACCAAATGAAAATGTAAGGATGTTTTAGTAAGTGAACAAGACAATCTATGCATGGTTGATTTTCCATGCTTATATCTAAATTAATAATCAATCATAACACAATCTTTTTCTCTTCTAATTCAGTTTGATTCCAAATCAAATACTTTTTGCAATTGTAAATTCACATATAATTATTTTTCATACTTATATGAATTAAATGAATACTATGTCCTATCTCAATAACTTTTCTTTCGGGATTTTACCTGTTGGTGGTACGCTGGTACGATTCGTCTTGGTATGTATGTTCATTGCTACACTTCGTTGTACATTCTGCAGAGAATGCTAGAGTAATCTCTCTTCATTAATCCGAATGGGCCCTCGCAAAATGTAAATGTTCAATTTGGTTTCCAGCTTCGATTATGTTTAGTGTGTAATGAATACTGCATAGTGCTATGTGTCAACTTGATTTTGACAAGTCCTATTATACTTGCATATGAATTATGGTTTTAACTCTTTGCGTTCAATACGAGACGTTTTAAGACATGCAATCAATTGCCATTAATTTTCAAATTTTATAAACATATATTCTTGCACTTCTTATTTGGTATTTAGCAGAAAGCATTTAGCACTATACACTTCTCAAAAGAAATGAAATAAAGCTACAAATATGCTTGCACATTTCATTTGTTATGTATCATTTGGTAGTTTGCACCTGGGTCAATAACATACTGGCATATTATTAGTCATTAAGCACAAAGCATTTAGCATTACACACTTGGCATTTCAAATCATCTAACAGAAATGCAATAAGGCATCATTGAAAAGTATACATACATGCAAGCACATGTTATCTTTCATAAAGCATTCGGAAGTATGCATGTTGTAATATTTACATAAATAATCTTCCATACTTTCAACTTGCTAAGTGGCTGATTACATCTTTCATAATATGTGGTCATATCGTGTATTTTGTTCTGGGAGCATTGTAACCGAGCAATGTTGAAATATCAGTGCTCATATACAGTCCCCGGCATGTTGAAATATTTCATTACGCTACATTGCACTGTCATGCAGCCGAAACAGCAAAGAAGTTATAACTTCAAGCAAGCATGTTATCATTGTCAACAAGCGTGGTAAAGGTGTCAGCATGCATATTGACTCTACCAGTAAGCACAATAGCAGTTTAAGTGAGTAAATTAAAACAGTAACCATTCATTACCAAACTATCATTTCATACAAACGACTGGGCATGGGACATTGTATTATGGTATATAAATTCTTTGTCAACATTTAAAATTGTGAGACAAAAAATATCTCTCCTGAAAAATTTTGAAAAATGGCTATGTATACGAGGTTTTAATATTAAGCCGTCGTAGTAATGTGTATGGGAGGCTTGGATATTTATGGGTATAACCCATGTATGTATGTTGTTGCTTAGGAGTTGACCGTTGATACGACAGTCATACTTACATTCCAGCTAATGACAGGCGGAGAAAGACCCCGAATTCGCATGGGCATGAGGGCAAAGCCAACAACCAGCTGAAATGCTTACTTATCAAATTCCAAATGACCCTGCAATGACTCGAATATACCTTCAGTACTAAGTTATGGCTGAATCAGCGACTTTAACAACTTGGTCACGTATGCCCCCATGTAGGTATATATGTTTTGGGTTGTGTTCGTATGGTTGCATGTTCGTGACCATTCACGTATTCATGACTTAGGAAATTATTTATGTTTAAAACAATGCACCCTCTTGCGTCTTATAGATATATTAATTATCTTTCAACGTTTATAAGTTGAAGTATCAGGAAAATTTAAAGAAATATGGAACATTAACGTTTCAAAGAAAGATCACAGACGTGCACATATCAGTGCAGAGGCCTTATATTCGGATCCCTTCATGATAAAGTATCCAGAAACAAGTTTGTTCGAAACCAATCTACATTTGTATATTGCATACCTATTTTATGTGAAAGATACATGTTGCAATTTATTCTAATAATTGGCCTTTTTTATTGTTGTCTTTTGTGGTTTTGATTTTGTTGATTTTTATTGTTGTTGTTGTTGTTGTTGTTGTTTCAGACTTGGCTATTACCTCAGTGCCCGTACATACACTGCATATAAATATATAAATAGAGGATTTTTGATGTGATGGATGATTTTATATATGGTACTATTTTCTGAAACACGTGATAATTAAGAAAATTTATTTTCTATAAAAAATATATATTACAAGAATAATCAACAATTCATTCTTGTATTCGAGTTTCCAATATTTTCTTTTTGGGGGAAAATATACCCCGTCTTAGGAGATGAACTTATCTCATTACTATAAGAAAATAGAGAGTAATTGTTGATTTTGAAAAACCATGAGGATGAGTTCATATAAAATGTGCTCATATCGTCCATTGAAAGCCAGAAGGGGCTATCAGCCTTCTTTTTACATATGCTGATAGCTCCTTCTGACTTTCAATGGACGATATGACAACACGATAGAGAAAATACGACCAAACAAGAAAATAAACAAATTATAGTATTCCATGCTATACTAATGCATTTCCCTGGACACTCAGTAATATGTCGTGACGTCATATCAATCGATCCCACGACATTTATCATTATTATTATTATGGCTGGGTAAACGAGACTTTACATCCTTAGTAAAGGATTACTAATTTACATATATGGAGTGAAAGAGTTACCACGATGTAGAATCAGATATGGTCCCCATTCCAGAAGATATATATACGAGACTGGATACCTTTGTTACTTCAATTTGGATTTCCGGCCGTTTGAATCAGGGCAGTCTTTCCATCTTTACCATATAGATCTACTTCAGGTTGGAAATCTGAGCCTGGGCGGAAATTTCACCCCACTAATACACGGACTGGTGCTTCCATCGGGTAGATCTTTCCATCTTTCCATCCATATACAAAGAATATGACTAATATACTTCAGGAAATCTGAATCTGAAATCTGAGCCCGGGTGGAAATCTCAGCCCACCTATACAGGGGCTGATGTTTCTTTCGGCCCGTCTTTTTATGTCTACCATATCACAGGGGACATATGAATCACCAAAATGTGCTCCGCTTAAAAAATATGTGGATTTCGGGTGGTACATATAATAGGTTAAACACCCATATATTGAGTGGAAAATCACGTGTTGGAAACCTCAGCCAAAGTGCTTAAAATAGCTCTCTGGCGCATGCGCACAAAAGATATGGAAACTTTATCCTGGTGGTAATCAATCTCATTGAAATAATTCAGTCTCGATGAAATAATGATAGTAACTAACACACAGACCCGAGAGTGCCAGATCATCTTCTTTTTGTTCAGGCTTTAATACTGGTACCCGTATTGCAGTAAGAACTTTTTCACAGCAGTTGTTGAGGCATCCGTTTTTAATGTTTTACTGATTGTGAAAATATTTTGGTGCAATGGACGCAATGGAAAAGAAAACACGCAATGGAAATATTATACTTCAAGTAGCTTTATTAAATACTTATATTTAAATTTAAGTCATAATTTATGGTTAGATTACGTATACCTTGTCATATTATGATTGAATTTATTTGTTCAGTTGTTTAACTGCTTTTATGAGTTTGAGGGGAATTTGGTTTCAGTCCTGTCCATTTTGCTATTGTTGTATTGTCGGAACCCCAAATTGTATATATGAATTTAACAATCTATTGCATTTATTTGTGAGATACATGGGATATGTATATATTTTGAATGTGTAAAAGTAAATCAGAACTACTGATGAGGTACATGGAGGAACCGTTTCGAGTTGATTGTCAATTGTTTTGACATGTTACTTATTATTGTGTCATTCTTTGACTAATCGTAAAAAGTAGATATCGCTGAAAGGGAAGGGAAATAGCTAAAAATCATGTTATTATCACTTACAAGATCAATACGTGTATACTATTTAGCTAGATATAAGTTATGTTTGTATAAACATACAGTATATTTATTGATCAAATACTTTAACATAATAATTTGCATACACGCTATACAAAATAGGCTTATGAGTATCAAAGCCATGCATATAACTTCACAATATAAGCTTTCAAAATGTCAAACAATGAGAATCTTAGTGGAAATTGCCATGTTATGACATGTTATTACCGCCCCTCCCCCTTGAGTTATCTCCCTTAGAAACTAAAAGGGTGACTTTCTCCAATTTTCTACGATATATTTCCCAAAGGTTACATTGTTAGCTCTCCCAAATGTAATAAAACTTCAAGAAACTCTATGTGAAACATTTTTACTTTTGGATGTCTTAAAAGTGACAAAGCTTCATAGAAACATAACCATCCATTGACAAGACGAGAACGTGACAATATTTTGACTGTCATTGAAAACCTGTTAAGTTGAATAAGGTTTGACAAATCCCTATTTTAGTTATATGATTTTTTAAACGTAGGTCAAAAGCAAATTAAGAATAAAAAGAAACGAATTATTAACACTGCGGGCCTTAGTTTTAGCCCGAATTGCATGGAACTTTCACTAAGGGTGCAAACTATAACTTTTATGCGAACAGTTACTTCTGTTCACGGAAGTCATCAACTCCAGAGTAGTCATGGTATCGATGTTATTCTAAATTCAAAGTCCTAACTCATTTGGAACCTTCATATGACATCAGGTGACATCGGTTCAAATCTTGGTTTTGCTGTAAGCAAAAGCTTTTTCGAATTTGGGTAAAACGAAACTTTGAATGCACAATAAGATCGTAACTTACACAATTTGTGAAAAATTAAAGAAAATCCGTCCAGAAATAACGGCTGTATATAGTACAAAAACAATAGGAATTCTGCTTGAGGCAAAACCCGTTTAAAAAATGAAAAAATAATTAAATACAAACCCATCTCAAAATCTTAGTACATAATCAACCCTGTTTTAAGGTGAGCCTAAAAAAAAAAAAAAAAAAACCAATAGAATAATAAAAACAATATGACTTTAAGCTACAACAAAAGACCTGTTGATTTGTTAATATCTTATACCGTACCAGAAAAGCTAATAGTCCCATACCGTACACACTGAAATTATCGATAGTGCTGAAGACATGTACCGACAATGACATAAAAATAAAGTTAAATTTTAAATAAATAAAAGTTAGTTAAATTGGATGATACTTTTACATATATAATGGCAGATCATGTCTTTTTGGTTCAGCAACAACAACGAAAAAAGAAATGGCTTCAACAAAGGGGCGTACTCCAATCGAATTTGCCCTAATCATGCGCCTACCAGTCTAGCACCGTCTAGCAACATATACTTCCGGTAGCCTATTAAGACACTCCAGTCCAGATTTCCCAGCGTTCAAAGCAGTGTCCCGGAGCTTGTACCCGGTAATCTGATCTGTTCATCTATCTGCGACCGACTGAGAAGGAACCTGCTTGACTACTATTGCTCGTAAATCAGCGGTGCGGGAATAAAATAATTGCTTTCTTGCTCGATAGTATAATATCGTCACCCTGGGCCGGCGATAATAACTACCCAAATACGTTTTCCGCAAGTTTGCTGAAAACCGTCACTAGATATTACCAAACGTCATGGCTTTAGGTTGCATATCTCAATGTATGTATTATTTAAGAAAGTAATGACATACTATCGACATGTTTAATACCTGAAAACTTCAAGATCTTATAAGACTATACTAAAGGGTTATGAGTCTACATATTTATATATATATATATTCCCTTTAAACTGCATTAACCTTTTCTTTTCTTTTTTTAGAATTATCATAACAAAAACATTTTTTTTATATTCAGCGCATTCTGTTACAAAACATATGTGACAATCAGAAAGTTCTTGAATAAAAATACTGTAACATACGCCCATAATTCTATTTCAAGTCAGTTGGACTTGTACAACTACCAAACCACTGCATCGCGTCTTGGTATGTCTTTCTGTTTGTTTCAATATTGTTGATTTTTTGACAGATTTTACAAAGGGGATAACAATCATCATAAACTTTGTATGCATCCTTCCGTTTCAAATATTCAATGTAAGACGTTTCGTTAGAGCCGAGCTCATTCAGATAATCAGCAAGCTGTCTTACGAATGAGAAATCGGCTGTGTTGATGAAGCAACCCTTTGGTAAGATGGCATTATAGTCGGCTCCGCCGCGAACAACCGGGATTAAATCCATACTGTAATACTTGAACAGTTTTTCCGTCACGTAGTCTTTGCAGATTGAGTTTTCAAAAGACAAGTAAAACTTGTAAGTTGTGCTGATATTCCTCAATGCAGTTTCTGGCATACTGAATCCGGAACAAGCACCAAATATATCAATGTCAGTATATTTTGAAAGTAGATCCACAAATTCTGATCTTTTACTTTGTGTCTCACAATGGCTCACCAACCACGCTGTTGACTTTGTCTTCTTCCGAAATATCTCGGAGTAGTTCTTGACCGGCATGTGCTTTCTTTTAAACAAATAACCATACGGATGAAATATATCCGCATCCTGTCTGTAGGTCCACGACCAATTGAACACATTGTGCCATGTAGGATTTCTGTGATCTATAAAGTGATAAGCCGGGATTCAAGAGTGTAAAACACCCAGGCCTGATCGGGGTCTCTTTCTGTAGGCGGGACGGGTGGCTGACTGCCTAGTCCCTTGTCACTAATTGAAAAGAGTACCACGTGACTCTGTCTAAACTCTGACCGATTCTGTGTGAGAACACAATTATTATAGTAACACTGTGACACACCCCATTGCTTTATTTCTAACCAGTTTGGCTTATTCCACCAAAGTATTTTAAAATGTTTTGACACATTGGTATGTAGTGGCCGAATCAAATGGAAAAATCTGTCTGTATACATAGATTTGGAGTCATTCTGCAATTTAGTTGTTGTATTTTCCTTGGAAGTTAGGTGCGGTTGGATGATGGGGAAATTCCATAGCATCAAAAACATTAAAAACGTTGTTAGTAGAAGTAAAACAAATGTGCGTTGACACCTACCTGAAGAAATAGAAAGAAGATTGCTTTTAATTAAATGTTATTAAGAGAGTTCAGAAGCGGTTGACCTAAATAATCGAAATTGTTTTTGCAACATTCGATTTAATATAATATTATGATTTCTTATTTGAACGCACGCAAAAGTGTAACATTGCACGAGTCATTTTGTTAAATTTAGTTTGGAATTCATCTCTATCGCGATTTAACTCAACCAAGCCTCAAACATGAGGAAACACGGTCCCAACGGGTTTAAAACTAAACAACTGATTCGAGATAAAAACAAAAGAGCAGATTAACAAATTTCTACAGGCGAATACAAAAGCGTCATTATTTTCAAAATTTATTCAATATTTTAGATGCTTTTTGTGGGTAAGTTTAGGTAACTGGATTAAATATCCCCACTTATATCTATCAATTATAAACCCTTTGAAAATATTCAAGAATTGTTGAATGTGCCTAATAATTGACATTCTTTAGTTAATACGCAACTAACTGTCTATATTTTTGTGTCAAAATCTAAGTCGATAATAAATACGAGTTTCGGTTAAAATAATATCGATACTATACGATAATTTATTGAATAATCAAACAATACAGAAAGTCACGTTGTTGTTATAATGTTTTAACCTACTTGTTAAACTTTCATGTTACCGATGTTTGCTACTTCAAGTATGTGTTCATTTCATATATACAATCGTACATTTATTTTCAAATTGTATTTTGGAGAATGAGATATTTTTTTGTTTCAAAAGCAAATGTAATGCTTCTATACGAGTGTACCGTGTACTTGCATTGAAATATGGTTTATTGCCAGTTTGATTGTTGTTTAAAATAGAGGGGCTAAACTGAAATACTGCACGGTAAACCTTCATCATAGTGTCTTATTTTGTTCATGGTATGTCACAGAACATAATTATATTACACTTTTTCATTGTCTTCTTTTTTAAAAGTTTACAGGAAGAATGATATACTGGAATGTCAA
>CM037789.1:62824213-62873408 GCA_021229015.1 Solen grandis | reverse complement strand
AACAAAGTGGACCAGATGAGGCATCATCCTTGTTGAAACATGGTTGGACATGTTGCTATACCATGGCTGTTTCAGGTAAAATAAAAACAAAAAAGGGTGTGTTAAATCAATCAGATTTCATTTTTTACAGCAATGACAATGGACATAACATAATTGAATTTTATACAGCATTCAATATTAAAAATTCCAAGTCAAAGGCAGCAGTTGGTCATGAACTAATATTCAGTTAGAAATTCTTATAGATGTAGGAGTATAATGGTCTAACAAGTTTTCAGGGTACTAACGAGATCGATCCATATTTGCATATCAAATATCATTACAATTTTCTTTTAATTAGAATAAAGGGGTGCAAAAACAAATTTTGTCACTCCCTATACGCATTTGCGATCTTAAATTCATCTCGATCAAAACAGAGTAGCGTTCATTCCAATGCAGGTCAACAGTGATGACATAAAAAGTTACTAACAAGTTTTTGGGGTATTTTCAAATTAAGCTCAACATACTCTGTTAGTTAAATATGCATCAAAATTTCTGAGCACTTTGTGCTCAAGGTGAGCTATTATGATCGCCCTGTGTTCGGCGTCTGTCGGCGTCCGTCGTCAACAATTTTCTTTATATTACATCTCCTCTGAAACTGCTGGACAGAATTTAATAAAACTTGGCAGGAATGTTCCTTGGGTGAGGCTCTACAAAAGTTGCTAAAATAAAGTTGATCCATGAAGAACTCTGGTTGCCATGGCAACAAATAGAAAAATAATTTGAAAACTTTAAAAATCATCTCCTTCAAAACTACTGGCCAGATTTCAAAATAATTTGGTACAGATGTTCCTTGGGTCAACCTCTACCAAAGTTGCTAAAATTATTCCAATCTGTAAAAAAACATGGCCGCTAGGTGCGGGGCTTATTTACCTTATATGTATATAGAGAAACCTTTAAACAACATCTCCTCTGAAACCACTGGACAGAATTTGATTAAACTTGGCAGGGATGATCCTTGGGTCAACCTTCACAAAAGTTGCAAAAATAAACTTGATCCATGTAGAACTCTGGTTGCCATGGCAACAAAAAGAAAAAAAAATATGAAAACTTTAAAAATAATCTTCTTCAAAACTACTGGCAAGATTTTAAAATAAATTGGTACAGATGTTCCTTGGGTCAACCTCTACCAAAGTTGCTAAAATTTTTCCGATCCGTAAAAAACATGGCCGCCAGTTAGGGCCATCATGGCCCTCTTGTTTTAATACAGATTGAAGTTCCTTGGGTAACCCTATATTCAGGTGAGCGATCCAGGGCCATCATGGCCCTCTTGTTTTAAATTCCTGAAAGGTTAATTTGCACATAGCGTACAAAAATATATATTCTGGGAAGCAAATAAAAGAATTAGATTCAACTGAACATTGTAAGAATTGTATTATACCAACTGATAAACACATCGAAGGGCAGAAAATAAACTACTTGCCATTTTCACAGGCAGCAAATTCACATAATTTTTAGCTTGACTATTCGTAGAATATGAGAGCTATTGTAGTCACCCTGGCATTGGCGTTGCAGCTTTTGGTTAAAGTTTTGCGTGCAAGTTACTATCAACCTTATATCTCAATAACCATTTATGGTATTGACTTGAAAGTTTATAAATATGTTCAGGGGCATCAGACAACCAAGGTAGATAATTCTTGACTGAATTTAATATGAATTATGGCCCCTTTTTAACTTAGAAATTTTGGTTAAAGTTTTGCATGCAATAGAAAATTTGGTTAAAGTTTTGCTGCAAGTACTATCCAGTTTATCTCAATAACCATTATGGTATTGACTTGAAAGTTTATAATATGTTAGGGGCATCAACAACCAAGGTAGTAATCTTGATGAATTATAAATTATGGCCCCTTTTTAACTTAGAAATTTTGGTTAAAGTTTTGCATGGAAGATACTCTCATGCTTATATCTCAGTATCAAGCATGCATTTGATTTGAAACATCTTTTATATGTTTAGGGGTATCATACTTTCATGGTAGACAACTTTTGATGGAATATATTACAAGTTATGGCCCCTTTTTTAACTTAGAAATTTTGGTTAAAGTTTTGCATGCAAGTTACTTTCATGCTTATATCTCAGTATCCAGGCATGGGATTGATTTGCAATATCTTTAATATGTTTAGGAGTATCATACTATCAAGGTAGATAACTTTTTATGGAATATATTACAAGTTATGGCCCCTTTTTTAACTTAGAAATTTTGGTTTAAGTTTTGCATGCAAGGTACGTTCATGCTTATATCTCAGAGTCCAGGCATGGAATTGATTTGAAACGTCTTTAATATGTTTAGGGGTATCATACTATAAAGGAAGATAACACTTGATGGAATAAATTAAAAATTATGACCCCCTTTTAACTTAGAATTATGGTTAAATTTTTGCATTCAATCTACTATCCAGCTTATATCTCAGAAATGCTTGTGGAATTGACTAGATTCAAGGGCATCAGAAAACAGGAGGATAACTTTTGGCCTGATGCAAATTATGGCCCTTTTCTAACTTGGATTTTTGGTTTAAGTTTTGCATGTACTGTATTATTGTGCTTATGTCTCAGTAACTAGGCATGGGATTGATTTTAGACATCATAAAAATATTAAGGTGTATCAGACTATCAAGGTATATCATTTTTAGCTCACCCGAGCACTTGTGCTCGGGTGAGCTTTTGTGATCACCTTTTGTTCATCGTGTGTCGTCCATCGTCCGTCGTCAACAATTGCTTGTGAACACTCTAGTTTTGGCCCAATTAAACTTGGTCAAGAGGTTCTCTTGATTATGGACATGTGGGGTCCAAAACTAGGTCACCAGGAAATCGATGAGTTTGAAATTGGGTCATGTGGGGTCAAAAACTAGGTCACCAGGTCAAATCTTAGAAAAACCTTGTTAACACTCTAGAGGCCACAGTTTTGGCCCAGTCTTCATGAAACTTGGTCAGGATGTTTGCCTACATGATATCTCAGATGAGTTTGAAATTGGGTCATGTGGGGTCAAAAACAAGGTCACAAGGTCAAATTTTAGAAAAACCTTGTGAACACTCTAGAGGCCACAGTTTTGGCCCAATCTTCATGAAACTTGGTCAGGATGTTTGTCTACATGATATCTTGGATGAATTTGAAAATGGGTCATGTGGGGTCAAAACAGGTCACAGGTCAAATTTAGAAAAACCTTGTGAAACTCTAAGGCCACAGTTTTGGCCCAATCTTCATGAAACTTGGTCAGGATATTTGTCTACATGATATCTCAGATGAATTCGAAATTGGGTCATATGGGGTCAAAAACTAGGTCACCAGGTCAAAATTTAGAAAAACCTTGTGAACACTCTAGAGGCCACAGTTTTGGCCCAATCTTCATGAAACTTGGTCAGATGTTTGTCTACATAATATCTGGATGAGTTTGAAATTGGTCATGTGGGGTCAAAACTAGGTCACCAGGTCAAATTTAGAAAAACCTTGTGAACACTCTAGAGGCCACAGTTTTGGCCCAATCTTCATGAAACTTGGTCAGGATGTTTGTCTACATGATATCTCAGATGAGTTTGAAAATGGGTCATGTGGGGTCAAAAACTAGGTCACCAGATCAGATCTTAGAGAAACATTGTGAACACTCTAGAGGCCACAGCTTTGGCCCAATCTTCATGAAACTCGGTCAGGATGTTTGTCTACATGATATCTCGGATGAGTTAGAAATTGGGTCATGTGGGGTCAAAAACTAGGTCACCAGGTAAATTCAGGTAGGATCAAAATGTAGGCCACTTAGTCAAATGTTAGAAAAACACTTTAGATGCCAGATTTTTTGTCATTTTGCCTAACACAGTCATCTTAATCAGGTGAGCGATACAGGGCCATCTTGGCCCTCTTTTTATTCTTTCCCTTTCACCTCCCACAATAAAATGTTGCTATTCTCTAATTTGAGTCTTTAGTTGTTTCAACTTTTCCTTTAGGGCAGCACACTCCTAGTCTTTTTCTTGTGGTCTTTTCTATATAAAACCCCAGTCTTACTTTTGTTGGTCCATCTCTTATGACTACAAATGAAAACTAGAGTTGCATCCGCAACATCATCGGTTTTCTCACTTAGATAAGCTTCATACAATGCTATTGTTACTTATTCTATCATTCCTTTCACTTTTTATATGAAATTGTACCTCTTTTTTATAAAGCTAAATAAACTGTGTCCTACATTTGTAAAACAACCAATAAAGGTTAACATCATCCCGGCCGTGGTATACAGACACGTATGGCCAATACACTGAGAACTATACACACCCCCAGTTCACCAGTACAGGTAGACCAGCATTAGACTGCAGGAAAGTCACTTGACCGCGAGTTGTTTACATCATCCCAGCTACGCTGTGGTCAAATGGCCAATAATACACTGAGAAATATACACACCCCAGTACAAGTAAGATAAGCGTTGGACTGAAATATTTTAAAAATTGGGCTTTCGCTACGTATGGGAAATCTAACATAACTCGACCATTTTTTACCCGATCTTCAAAAACTGCATATCGTTAGAAAGGTAAATAAACATTCTATAAATCTGATAATAAAATTATAATGATATGTGATTAACCTCTGAGATAAATGCAGAAAACCACTGTGTGTACCTATAATTGAGTTTTTTCATAATTATTTTTTTCATTTGATGTCTGACTTTTAAAATTTTGGTACCGTTAGAAAGGTCTCTTAAAGCATAACATTTTATACCCGTTATGTCTCGATAGAATATTTACCGTTTTTGAGCTATATGAGGTCAAAGAAAAAATCGATATTGCTGATATGACCTTGACCTTTACTACCTTTTATTATTTTAAAGTATAAGCTGATTAAGAACATCATACTGCACATTCAGTGAAAATTTCATGAAAATCGAACAAGAAATAAATACAGGAGAACGAAAAAACATGAAAAAATGACGAAAAATGAAATATTTTAAAAACTTGAAATTTTTATTTTTTCCGTATTCAGTGATCTTTGAACGCCTCTAGCGGATAAACGGTGCATTTCCTGAAATTGCCACACTATATATTTTGTGCGGCTAGGTCTTGCGAATCTGTTTAAACAAACAAAATTCTTCTATCTTATCAAAGTCGGCCAATATTTCTGTTTAAAGGGACCTACCATATTTTCTCTTAAAAAACGCGTTATTTCCAAGATTCGAACTTTGGTCCCCTCCTGAACAGGAAATGATATCTTTTTTGAACTTCTAGACCTATATATTTTGTTGGGGTGCCAATAAGGAACAGAATAAAAAAAAACGTATCTAAATCCGACTTTGGATTTTGGAGATTTTTCAATACAATCAATTACATAATAAACGCCACCTAGCGGCACAATGGGAGACAAATCTGAAAAAATGGCTCCTAAGGATCTAAGTCAGGACAATGTGAATAAGTGTTAAAAATTTCATGGTCGTAGCTTAATCCTACGTTACTGTAGGCTCGGGACAAATTTTTGACAGAAGAAGAAAAATAAAAAACTAGAACCGCAAGCGGTATCTTGGTTTTCGCTTTTAACCTAATCAACTTGAACACTTTATTTCAACTCAGCCACAATTTTCAATATGAAACAGAACGCAAAGGTTTTTTGAAGACCTACTCTCATTTGCACAGTTTTTTTTGTGTTTTTTTTAACGTTAGAACATTCAAACTCCTCTAGCGCAAATATTTCCCCATACCCTATACTTTGAAATCATCACATTCTGTGGTACAAGGAACAAAATGCTGAAAACCGCATTTCAATTAGACTTTAACGTTTTGAGTTATAGTTTAAGCAAAGCACCGTCTAGTGGCAAAATGAGAAAAAAATTGATAAAAATTTTACAATTAGGTAACTAGAAATTCAGCAAATAGTTCAAACAAGTATATAAGTCGCACTAATCGAACATTCTTTTTCTTTTATAACACAATTTTAAGCATAAAAACTGAATAACAATTATTCCAAAAAAAGGATCAAACTTTGGATTGTCGTAAAATGAAAAGATCAAGTCCGATCTTCAAAAACTAAACATTATACGGAAGAACTATTTAGAACTAAAACTTTTGTTCATATACTCTCAATGAAATATTTTTAGATTTGGAGCACTTGGGGGCCGAAAAAAAAAACACAATTATCGTAATATGACCTTGACCTTTTCAATGTTTTTTTAACTTTTTAATTGTGAGGCCCTTTCAAACATAACAATACATAACTTGTGAAAATTTCATGAAGAATGAACAGAAAATAAAGTCAGGGGCGACAAAAAAACATGTTTTTGAAATTTTAATTTTTCCTAAAATTTAGTGAAGTTTGACCTTTTCTAGAGGACAAACCATGCATTTCTTGAATTCGCCACCCCATATATTTTGTGCGTATATGTCTTGCAAATCATTTGCAGCAAACAGAATTCTTCTATCTGATTTCTAACAAAAATGGATAGGTTTTTCGTAGACCTACCCTCATTTGCAGTTTTTTACGAGATTCGAACTTTCAACCTTCCGTTACTTGCTCAAAAAGTTTCAGCCACTCATATCTAGAAACTATCATATTTTAATAGGCTATCAACAAGGAACATAATTCAATTAACCGCATTTGGATCAGGCTTCAACTTTTTGAGTTATAAGCAAAAGAATGATTTCAAGAAAAGCGCCCCCTAGCGGCAAAATGAGAAAGAAAATTGATTAAAATTTTACTGTTTGGTACCTAGCAAAGCAGCAAATAGTTCAATCAAGTATACTAGTCGCACAAGTCAAACTTTTTATTCTTAAAAATCAGAATTTGAAGCATAAAACCTGATTTACAATTATTCCAAAAAAGGATCAAACTTTGGACTGCCGTATAATGACCAAATCAAGTCCGATCTTCAAAAACTCAACATCACTGGAAAGAGCTCTTTAAGAACTAAAACTTTTGTTCATATACTCTCAATGAAATATTTTTAGTTTTGGAGCTATTTGTGGCCGAATAAAAAAACTATTATTGTAATATGACCTTGACCTTTTCAATGTTTTTTTTAATTTTTTTATTGTGAGGCCCTTTCAAACATAACAGTACATATCGTGTAAAAATTTCATGAAGAATGAACAGAAAATAAAGTCAGGAGCGACAAAAACATGTTTTTGAAATTTTAATTTTTCCTAAAATTTAGTGAAGTTTGACCTTTTCTAGAGGACAAACCACGCATTTCCTTAACTCGCCACCCCATATATTTTGTGCGTATATGTCTTGCAAATCGTATGCAGCAAACAGAATTCTTCTATCTGATCTCTAACAAAAGTGGGAAGGTTTTTCGTAGACCTACCCTCGTTATTTCACTTTTTTCCAAGGTTCGAACATTCAACCTCTCCTAGAACAATTTTTTTCCCGTACTCGATGATGAGATTTCCATCATATTTGATTGGGCTGTCAACAAGGAACATTATGTAAAAAACCGCATCTAAATCAGGTTTCAAATTTTTGAGTTATTAGCAAGAGAGTGATTACATGCATTGCGCCCCCTAGTGGCTAAATCAGAAACAAAAGTGAAACCTTTGACCATTTAGGCACATATTCAGATAAAGATGACTCCATGCCCAAAATTTCATAGCTGTAGCTTTTTTCATCTGGTCGCTAGGCTGGACACAAAAATGGGTGGAATTGGAAAAATAATAAAAATAAAAAAAAAAACAAATCAACAGAAGAAGAACAATAGGTTTTCGCCCTGCAGAGGCGAAAACCTAAAAAAAAAATGACAAATAAACACAACGAGAACAATAGGTTTTCGCACTTCGCAGTTGTGCGAAAACCTAAAAAAGAATAAATAATAAAAAGACTAAAAATCTTTGACACAGGAGTCTTTAGTTAACAATGCTGCCCCAGCAGAGCTGCCTATATTAAACACCTACTAGTCAATAGAAACAGGGCAGCAGAACTTTCTTGGCCAGAGTGAGTGAGCTGAATGTAAGCAGACTAGAAAACATAGGAATATTGCTTCAGTGTCTGGGGATAGTATCAACAGAAGGTCTGACACAGCTGAGAATTTTTTGCAAAGAATTCTATGAAATCTAAAATATGGTAAACAAAATGAAACAAAGGTTAAACCAATGTTAACCACCATATTGAGGAATGTGGGCTCATAATTAACAATGCATTTCCTTTTTCTGGAGCAACACATAATGACAAAGTGTGTGAAAAGGGTAAAACTTAAATTAAGAACCCACTCATTAGTGTAGGGCACATAGTTTTAAACAAAATGCATGTAATAATGCGGCCTTTTATATAGAAAAAAACAATCAAGAAATAAAACTGAAAAATAAGTCATGCCTATCATATGCATGTCCAAGTCCATTAATTTGATAGATTTCATTTTCTTACCAAAGTATGTAAAGGATGTAACATGTACCGTATTTACTCGACTATAAGACGGGTTTTTTGGGGTCTGATCAGGGTTTAAAAGTTGGGGGGTCGTCTTATAGGCGGGGTCCACCAGTCTAGTAAAGTTTCCCCAACTTTAGTTGCCGTATGAATGAAGCTTCGTAGCGGTATGCAATTATGCAGCCGTATATTCTTCTCATTTTCAATCGTTAGATAAATATTAGAAATGAATTGCATGATATAAATGACTAAATATTATTGTAAGATTGTTTAATCAAAAGTTTTTTGCACCAATATAAATTTACTGGAACATTTTAAGCATTTTATCTTTTCTGGAAGCGGTTTCGGGGAAACACACGGTGCTCATTAGAACTGCTTGTTCATAAAATCTTCTCGGCACCTCGACGTAAATAAAGCATTGAAATACACAAGATGTTTTCGTTATGATTAGTTTAATTTATGCTTTTTTTAATAAGTTAATTAACATTTACAATGAAAAAAAAAAAAAAAAATGGTATTGATTAACAATCCAGAAAAATTGGTAAGAAAATTGGTCTAGTTTCACACTAACGGTTCTCACGGGCACCGTCAAACCCCGTACATACCAGACCGTACACAACCATAACATTACAAGTTCTGAAAATGAAAATGAGTTGTTTTCGAGATTTATTATGAAAATTAATATTAAGGTAATGCATTTAATCAAAAGTTTGTTTCATTTTTTGTGAAATTATTCCGAACTTAGCGAGATTTTCATGGTATACTTTAAAAAAAATTCGGCGGTAAATTACCGTTCGTCGAACTGCATTTGAATTTTTTTACCCCGTCTTATAATCGGTTCAAAGCAAAATACTACAGATTTGGGGATTGGAAAGGGGGCCCCGTCTTATAGGAGAATAGTCTTATAGTCGAGTAAATACGGTACCTTTTGTCTGACACCAATAATCATGGCAATTGAATATGGGCTCTATCTATGGGTAGTTTCTTCTGGGATCATGATCCTGAAAATCATTGTTTATTATTATTTATTATCATTTCTATTGTTGAGCAAAATATTTTTCTATCAATCAGTTTGCCATGTCTTTAGTATGATTTGGTGCATAACACAGGAATGCATTGTTCATGATTAATTAGAAAAAATCTATTGATATGTAACCTCAGTACTTCTCTCCCTCTCTCTCATTATTATAACTCAAACTTGGTATATTGATTTGCTATATGGGAAGAAAATGTAAGACTAAAGAATAAAGCCAGAAGCTTACTCTGTCTTGTCATTGATTTGATCCAGTATAAACTGCTCATTCAGGTGATGGAAAGTGTCCACTTTTTTCCATCAGTTGGTATGGGGTCTGGGAAAAGATCTGTAGGACACTTCTCTCCAACAAAGTGCTGAAAATTGCATGTGACTTTCAGTATAATGAAATATACTTATATTTCTTTTACAATTATATTATTAAAATATAGAATATATATTAGATCTACCAGAGGAACAGATAAGAAATGGTTTCAATTGAGTGATCATTCCCTGTTTTTGTACTGTTTGAGTGAAACCCGTTTCTTATGAGTACTTTTTACTGTAAATATTTCAACTTTTTGAGTGAAACTTTTTCTTACCTTAAAAAGGTGGCTTAATCTACCTGAGAATGATAGTTTGGTTACTTGTGAGGGATGGTTTCCTAGAACTTGATTTTCTACCTCGAAGTGACATTTTGTTTTTCTCACCAGAAGGTAAAGATAACAAGGTCTAATTCACGAGACAAATATGGCATAATTGAAAATAAAGAAATAATCTTTTTCTATGAAAAAGGATATATATTCTCATGTTATAATTATTTTATTCTTTGCTTTGCATATAATTAATTTCTAAGTTGCATAAACGTCTTAATGTTAAAAAAAGATAACCCAACAAAGATGATATTGTGCATATTAGCCCAGTCCCCTATTGATGGGCTGGGGTACTATTGACAACACTGTTAAGTCATCAAGGTGCACCAGATGCTCTTGAAATTTTGAATGTACAAACGTCAAATTATCAATGGATCTTGAAGGCAATCACTTTAAAGCAGGAATGACAAGCTGTTTTTTCATGCGTAAATGGTACACACAGAATTGAAATGTATAGCGTATTGGTCCATTTTATTTGCGTAAAATATGCAGATATGGAGCTTATCTGTTCTTCTGGATCTATTCATTATTTTGTTGTGCTTCTGTGATACTACAATAAACAACAGTCAGTGTAAGAATTTCACACGTGATACTTATGATAAAGTGGAATGTCATTCATTTCATTTGAAAATTGAGCAAATGGTTAAAAAAATTTAATTGAAAATGTACAAACGTTACATTCATAAGAAATAATTTTTCATTCATCTATCCATCTCTGCAAATTGCCAAACTCTCTCGTGAGTGTTAAAGGCAGCAATTAATTTTTGTTTCGGTTGATTGCTAAACAACTCACCTCCGAGCAGAATAACCTGTTTTCATTGGGGGCTAGAAGATGTTCAAAGTCACTTGCCCCCTGGACACGTGAAAGTCAAATCCTTAAGTAAACCCCTGTACCGGTACTTACATTGTATTAATAATATATAGCATGTTTAATACCATGTATATAAACACACAGGTATATTGATTTAATGGAGAAAACAGTTATTACATGTATTATATATCAGCATAATACTTTTTATTCATTGCTATTAAAATATTTTTAAACCATATAACTAGAAATTACTAAATAATTAAATAGTTCCACACAAAATAATCAGTAAATACTGGTTTAATTCAACTCAACTCAAATAGTTTATTTTCAAATTCAACAGTGCAGTTCTCTTTGGCAAATACATCAATAATTACAATGAATTGATAATGCACGAACAACAAGAAATGATATCCAGATTCTATCATAGATGAGTTACAAGCACATAATCCATTTTTCCATTTGTTTCATCATACCTTAATATTTAGTTCATGGCTAGATAAACGAAATTTACTTAATATCTTTGATAATAGTAGTATACAGACAGGGTTCGACATTAAGGCCTGACCGAACAACATTCACTAGTTGATTGATGGTCCAGTCCAGCTAGGTCCTAGGCTAACAAAACCGACTGGTCGTGTTCTAAATTGGTCAACATTTGCAGAAATTTTATCTATTGACACATCAAAAGCACAAAAATAACTGTAATGGCCAAACTATTGACCCTTGTTGAAACAGTTTCTTGGAAAACCCATGTGTGCTATATTTTAGCGGCATTTTCAGTAACAACCTTGACACGCGTTCACTCATTGGTTTGTGTTTTCAGAATGACGCTTTTTCCCCCCATGCATTTGCCAAGTTCAATGTCGTAATACTAAGCTAAGAATGCTTATTTCTTCATCTAACTTTTCATTTTATAATTGTTACAAAATCTTCGTATCATAATGAATAAATTTTAATTTAAAAATGCTAGAGTTGCAAGTTAATGCATGCATGCTAATCTTTTTTATTTATGCTGGGATCCCATATATAACAACAATAGACCTTTTAACGATTTGTTTTTACCGCAATGTGCAGCCGATATGAAAAATGTCAAATAGTCTTTTCATCCGACAAAAAAGATAATATCAGTAATGAACGAAAAAGGTAAAGAGGAATCAAAGAAACTGTATGAATAGATGGCAAGAAACAGATTGGTTTGTTTTAAATGGAATTGCTTGAAAATCATTAAACATTAGACATTATCCGTAACTCACATACATGGGGATTTCCATGTAAGTACAATCAAGGTGTTCATGCAATGTTAATGAAAAGCATGTAACACAAGAGTAATTCTAGTATTATCTTTGTAGACCTTTATTCATTTCTGAAGGTAAACATGAAAAAAAAAAAAAAAAAAAAAAAAAAAATCACTGTTAGGTATTCCAAAGTAAGTATATTGATCTATATGTGTTTTAACTTCGGTTGTTAGTTAAGGTCAGGTCTAGTAAGTTTTCTAAGTTACTGGACCACTGGTCCAGCTCTTAAAAAAAATAATGTTGAACCCTGACAGAGTGGGAGTTCTGGACCACTTTTGTACTGAATGACCTTAAAGATCTTTTTTAAGGCTTAATGGACGCCATTGAGCCTCCCAGGAGTCACTTTATCTCTTAAAGATCTGTGACCACGGGCAGAGTCTGGACCAGGGCCAGCCCCACCCCCCTGGCATTTAGAGATATTATATACATTGAGTATACCAATGCATCATGGTGAAAGGACACAACACGTGTAAGTGGTTATATTGATTTTTTTACTTATCTTTGGAGGCTTGATGGGCCCTGTTATACTCCAATAAAGTGGTCCGGAGATCATTTGAGGCCACCAGGGAGGCTCGATGGTTATACTCCAATAAAGTGGACCAGAATTCATTTGGAGGCTTTTTGGGCCTTTTTTACGTCCGCGAGCTCATCTTGGAACAAGATCACAAGAATGACTTTTGTGACTGAAAGTTTGGTTTTGATCAAGTCTGCTATTGTTGGTGGGCACATTCTGTGTATAAAGAAGGTGGGTCTGAATCTCTAATACACACACAGCTCCACATTTTGGTCTCAAGTGTTACACACAGCTGTGTTATTACTTGTCAATGAGCGCAGTGTACACAAGAATGTTTGCATTCGCAGTGTATTTAGGCAAGGTCAAGAATGGCTTATAGATTTTTAAAAAAAAATTTAAAAAAAAGACGCTGCTTTTTGGTTGAAATTTTGTCCGAGTCAAAAAACTCGAGATTCGAACCTGTGGCTCGATCACCTGTTTTTTTAAAAAATACATATATATTTTTTTAAAAAGAGCAAAACTGCCGCACGGACGTCAGCTGGCAAGCCTTATAATATTGGCAGAAACGGATTTCACTCATACTCTCTCTCACTCAACCTTTTGGCTTGCCAGCTCTTGTTGACCACTTTGACTTTTTAACCTTTGGTGGTCATACATATATCAGAATCACATTAAACCCTATGCGGACATATGTCCGAAATCTATTTGAAATTAAAGCGTCTGTGCCAGCCTGGCCGAAATGGCATCTGTTTGTTCTTTGATGGGCCCGATGTTCATGAACTGGCCCCCCTCCAAGTCTACATGGCCATCCTTTGTCTTCTTTAGATACTGAGACTGATCAGGGGGCGAAGCCACTGCATCAACGTTCATTTTATTTCAAGCACGACACTCACCGGCAAACCGTGGTTGTCTATGACAGAGTCCCGCTCGTCTGTAATGGAGAGAGCGAGCTCTGAAAGGGTGCCCGCCTGCAGCGCCTTGAACTTGGGGTTTCGGAAATACAGAGGATTTGATCTCCTCATATGACCAGCCGCCAATGGCGACAACAGCTAGTAGATTACTATGAGCCCCGTCTGAGGAGTTCTCAGAGGTGTTCAGCTGTGGAAAAATAACAGCTTGTTCAGGCTCAAATCTACCAGTCTGTCTCCTTCTACAGAACCCTCCAACCATTTTATCTTTAAAACCTTGAAGATCGCACATCACATGGAGATAATAGATTCTTGTGTCGTACAGCATCGTAATAGAAGCCTTCCCCGTTTGTTTGTTTACTGTGAGGGACATCCTTACGTTTTAAGTGCCGTAGCAAGAGTGTTGAAGGTCCACAAGCCTGGCTGGATGGCATCGGCTACCGGCTTGTGGATGTTGTACCACCCCATGGTATTTATGATCGACCTCAACCCAATCTGGAGATGTCCGCCTCTGTTGTTGATTGCCTGTTGAAGGGAGGTCGGCCCTTTCGTAATATCGGTAATTGTGTGAAACATTATATCAGTATTGCAATGCAGGCTTTTACCTTCAACTCGGGAGCAATCTATAAGACGGGATCAGTATATCCACGAAAGTTGAGACAATTTAGTGATCTCTGTAGCCCACAACATCTTTTTCACTAAAATGCCCGATATCTGGACAAACTATAGATTGCCCCAAGTTAAAAAAGAGGCTACAGCTTTAGCTTGGACAAGCATCCCTATGCAGTTTTGGCAGAATCAACTCAACTTTGCCATGTGGTGTGCCAAGGCGGGTTGTGGAGTTTCGTTTAACGACCACTTGAATGGGGCAAGGCGCATAATTACCCCTTCCTCCAATCGGCCTACTTCTTCCATGTTTATTATTGTTGTATTTTTGTTGTATTGGGGTTTGCCATTGCTGCTATAGTATTTCAATCATAAAGCGACATCCAGCTAATTACAGGTGGAGGAAGACCCCGAGTACACAGAGGTACCCGGGTAAAACCACCGACCTACCGCAAGCCAGCTGGAAGGCTTCCTTACATGAAAAATCTGAAGTCCCTACCGGGATTCAAACCCACAGCGGTGAGGGGCTGAGAGATTTGTAGTCCACAACTGTAACCAATCGGCCACGGCAGCCCCTCCCAGGTTTATTATACGAGGCTAGTTTTGGAAGAAATGAAAGTAGCCCTCCTCCAGGATCCTTCCTGGAACCCGGTTAACAACACGTATGATAGGAGAGCTTTTGAACGAATTTGCCAGGAATTTAGGGTCGATTTTCAGACAGACTGAGTCAGTCAGAAAGAGTTCACTAACAGTCTGATAGTCTAGACATGGAGGCCGCAATTACGGCGTATCGTCGTGCAACTGGCGCCCCCCCCCCCCAAGAAGGCACAAATTGAGTTCATCGAGCAAGATCCTGGCGTCAATAGCACTTGGAGCACATTCGTGCTTGATAACTCGAAAGGCTTCACTCAAGCCGGCATGGATCGCATTAACGACTTGATCCGTATCTATGTGTGGGCTCTGCTCGGGGCTCAGGCGCAGACCAAGTCTAAGATCGATGGGAGCTTTGATGAGCGGAAGCAGTTCTTAGCCAATGTGGAAGATGCGATTAACTCCCCTGTGGACATACCCTTTTCAATAACATGCTATCAGAATGTGCTGCAGTACGCCGGGAGCAAGCTAAACATGGTCTTTGGAACGGGGTTATACATGACCCCAAGCAACATGGCCCTGAACATTAATTCCGGCATCGCGGGATACAACAATGAGACCCAGAAAGCTACAACCGACCTCCAAGTCGGCATGGTGGATGTAAACCACCGCTGCGTGTGCCTCAGACTGGTATCTTCCAAGACGGTTATATTTCAGGGCCTGACCAGAAACCAGCCGGGACACTGGTGGCATGTAGTGCCAGTGCAGGCCATGAAGAGGAAAAGAAAGCTCTAGCCAGCTGGGGTTGCAGCAGGGTTACTAGCCATCTGGTTAGTGCTTAAATAGCCAATTACGGGAACCAGGAGCAAACCTCTGACGGCAAGGAACAGAGCCCAAGTGTGTTTGACAAGCCAGCCGACTGCATTGCCAGCTGTTGACAACAGGCAGGAGACAATGCTGCCTATAATGCCGGGGATGGTAGCCGTGGCCTTGCCCGCTAGTTTTGCTAGTAGCCTGCCGAGAGCTTTGAGCTGTTTTTTTACCCATTCTCCAACTCCCTTGGATGGGGGATTTTGTAGAGGTGCTCCACCCTTCCTCCAGTTAATGCTTCAACAATGAAGCCAAATGTCATTCCAATTGCTGTAATAATTGAAGCGATGGTGATCCCTTGCTCCCAGAGTCTTAATCCGCTCAGCCAGGGTGGTGTCCTCGTTCAAGATTCTCCAAAAGGTTTCCCTAATTCGACTGATCTGTGACCTGGGGGCTTCCCAATTGGTTGAAGCCGCCTCTAGCCGCATAGACCCCTCGAGCTTGAGATCTTGGAGCTGCTGTCTGATCTCCTGCTTTATGCCATCGTCATCTGTTTCCTGGAGTTTCCTTTCCTCATTAGCAGTTTGTTTATCGAGCTCGGAGAGCTTTGCCAGGTTGTTCACAAGCTCGCAGCCCTGGGTCTGCATTGCTTTATCTAGGCCTTGAAGCTCACGATACCGATACATCAGGTCAGACCTATCTAAGTCCGTTGTATCCATGGGTGGATTATGGATGGTCTTTAGCAGAGTCTCCTCCGCTTGAGATGTAATGGAGCCTGAAAGACTTCTGACAGACGCTTCCTCAATTGACATCGATGCAAGTGACATTGACGTTTCCGCAAGTTCTCTATCTGCTTGTCTTATACTAGCTACAGTCTTGGTGGGTAGCTTCCGATTCCAGTCTGAGAAACCGAGCTGATCTCTGATAATGCCCCCACCGCCCCTCCGGCTAGCAATAGTGGATAATGCCAAAGGTTTTTCAGTTAGCCTATTAATAAGATCGACATCCGGGTGGCTCTTCAGGTGAAGCTGCCCCTTTTTGTCCAACTCAAACTTATTGTTGTCCCTTCCTATGGTGGGATCACCCAAAGCATTATAGTAATCATCGACGGCGGGGTTTAACAGCTGAGTGGATAAAGAGGATTCGGCGACATAATCATCAAATTGCTGCTCAGTACCACCAAAATCCACAAGCGGTATATCCTCATCCATTTTAGACTCTATGTTATTGTATCATACAGCATAAATATGCACCAGCTTCAATATGTCGCAATACGGTTTACACAGTGTAAACTGCTCCTCAACCAACATCATCAGCATGGAGTCCGCTGTCATTGAGTGTTTTGACCCTTAAATCCATGATCACTATCGTGACGGGTAGGCCCACAGTGAAAATCACTGTGTTGGTTGATTGCATCCAGCTCTTCTCCTCACGTCTAAACCACATCCAACTAGACGCTCTGGATAGCCTGCCATTTTTCTCTGCCAAGTCATCAGTCAGCAGACGGACTGCAAACAGAACTCCTACTTCAACAGGGAACAGCCAAGTACGCCAATCTTGTTGCCTACAAAGGTCTAGAAGCTTTGTACTTTGCCTTCTTCCTCTCATAGGCCTCCTCACATCTTGTTTCCCATGGTACTGTAAGCTCAATGAGGATGAGCTTCTTCCCCGTCTTGGACCACAGGACAATGTCTTGTCTCAAAGTGGTCTGGACTATGTCTGGGAAAATAAGCCTCTTCTTGAGGTCAACTTCAATGATCCATCTGGTGGTGCCATCCAGGATCGATGCTTGTTGTGGTTTTCCTCTCTTCGTGGGTTCATCCGGCTTGACAAAGGCAATTTGGGGGTTACTTCTTCCATGTTCCTTCTTTTTCTCTCTTTCCAGCCAGTCAGCCAACTCTCTGAGGACTCAGTCATGTTTCCATCTATATCTCCTTTGTGTCAGTGAGTCAGTGATGTTGAATAGGATGAAAGAACATGCTCAAGTGTGCCTGGTCTGTCAGAAAGGCTGCATTTAGGGTCGGCTTAGGTCCCCATCAACAGAGATTCGCTGGTGATGGTATGAGATCATAGACAGATATGATGGGAAATGACAGTTACTTCCAGATTTCTCCCCAGGTCAACTTCCTGTCTGTGGTGTTTCATGTAGTCCATTTTCCATGTGATCCCATCTCCACCGCTCTTGCCTGTCTTGCATGTTCTTCTACTTTCCTGACCTCTGACTAGGTCATGGTTCGCCTCTCTTTCTGGTCTGACCTGCTCCACAGTAATGTCTTGGTGGTGCCGACGTCCGACTGTAGTCATCCCAACAACGTCTTTACGCTTGATCAGTGAGCTCTCTGCCTGGTTCACGGTCTCTGTTGCATTTCCTGCTAGTACAGGTTACAATCCCTGTATCATGGATAAGTTCGTCCGAAGAATAGAGTTAAGTTTTCTAATTAAAATTTAAGTTTGAAATTATGACTAGTCCTTAATGTGAATTCTGACCCACCCAATGGTCTTATGAACTGAATCAACAGTTCAAATATTAGTGCCCTAATTATCTAAAACCTAATTATACTTTGGAATTAAAAGGAATAAAAATGTTTTATAGATTCATTACCTTGACATAATACAACAGTCCTATTTTGTACAAAAATAATACTTTACTGAAAAGTATCCTTTTTGTTGGTCATACATTCCTCTCTTGATTATGATTGTAGAAACGTATATGACTGGCTGTCAAGTATGAAAAATGCTTGTATTCAAGCACTCTAAATACATTTTATGAATTGAAACAGAGAAAATATACACAAATCAATGATTCTGTTTCTTTACTGCCTGAGTATATAACGATGTTTATAATAAGATAACAGATATATGAAATTTTAGGTAGTTTGACATTTGAATCAATTCGAACATGACTTTTAAATGGTCAGAAATTTAAAAAAGTTTTAAACCTTTTATAATGCATAATCTATGGTAAACAACATTATCAACAAACATTTTAAAATGAAAGTGTGATGTATACATTTAGCCATATTCAATTTTATAAAGAAACATATCTCTTTATAAAAAGCATGGATGAAGAGAAAAAAGATTGGTGGGGATATCTTTTTTTTTTTCGGGGTATTAAACTATGCATTCAACAATGAAATGACCTTGAACTTGATCTTTTATAGGCTATAGTTGAAGCTCTGAATTTACAAACAAGAAAGATGCTAAGAGGATAATCAATTCAAAGATTCCATAAATTAAACTTCCAGTGAACATTGAAACATACAATGAAATATCATATGATGACTGACTTCGATAATAAGAATATAAAAGTACACATATTTCTATATTACAAAAGGGAATTTTAAAAGGGCATGAATCTTTCTTTTACAAATAAATAATTCAAATAAAAAACTTAAAATGAGAACAATTAGGGAGACAAATTAAATTTTGGGGATAATTTATTTTTTGACCTTGGAAGACAATCAAATTGGTAAGTTTTACATGCAAAATTAAAGTAATTTCTTTCAAACACTTAAGATTGACCTTTATATATTATGACATTTATCAATGAAACATCCAATGATCATTGATACAGCAATTGAATGGCGGCCATCTTGGATTATGTTTATGTGTGTAAACTACCAAAGTTTATACATAATCTAAACACAGATATCATACAAAACAGTTTTAAATGAAAATACACACATAACAGTATTTCTATCACTAAAAGTTATCCATTTGAGTATAAAAAATGCATAAAATGAGAAAAAGTAGGTAGAAAATATCAAATTTTGTGGTATTTTTTTAACTTTGACCCTGAAATGACCTTGACCTTGAATTTGCCATTTTTGTGTATGATTTTGATGAACATTATGGAAGGAGTAATAATCATGCAAATGCTTTGAACTACCTCTGTAAATAAACCTGTAACAAGCAGATAAATTATTTTCACTGAGCTTGCGATTTATGGCGGCCATCTTGAACGCCATCTTGGATTTCCGAGTCCGAACCAGGCATTGGCAGTTTATGCGGGCAGTTTCATATAGTACAGAATTGGCAAACATTTTGGTATATAACATTGCTTGTTCTACTTTTTGGCCACCTACTCCTTAAATAAGCTACTTTTTGGCTGATTGCCACCCCACTATTAGACAACACCATAGCTAACTGTAAGCAACTGGTTGCATATGGTTTGTCATACTGAATGCATGCCTGATGGTAATTTCTTCCTGTGTGTAGAGTGGATGTCACGCAAGGTGAAATCAGTGGAGGGGACACAGAGGGGTGCATTTGGTGACACTTTTGCAAGCATTCCTTTCAGGATAATTGACAGCTTCTCTCTCCATTATTAATTCACTAACTTTCCAAATCTACTCATCCTTTTGACACAGCTTTTCACCATTACCTGGACCATATTGCACCTTATTAAGGTTTAGTTTATGTGCTGATAAGAATATGTGACACCATAGCCCTCTGTCCCTGACCCCACCAAGTTTTGGGAGTATGATAGAATGAGATAACGAAAAGAAACTGGTAAGAAACGCACACTAATTATTAAGTCTCCCAAACGAAATTTGGAGACTTATTGTTGTCTTCTTTCTTTTTATGGACCATATCTTTGAGACTGCTCGACCTATCTCTACATATAGTCCTCAATGAGAAGTAGTGCCTCCCTAATTTTTGTAAATGGGGGTCAGGCCCCACCCCCTCAAAGGTGTTGTTTTTTTTCATAAAAAATGTATTTTGCTTAAATATTTCAAATTATTCGACCTTGAATCATATATTTTTTTTGTTCTTCATAATGAGAAAAATTGAATAGTACTACTTTGGTGTCCCCCCCGCCCCCCGAGGTCACCCAGGGGCTAGGCCCCACCCCCTGATATTTACTTAAAAATAACCTAATATCTGAAAAACTGTTCAGATCCTCACCCCTTAACCATACATATTCTTGTTTCTCATGGTGAGATGGACAGATTGAATGTTACTTCTTTAGTGTTCCCGGGGGGTCACAAATGGGTCTGGACCCACCCCGTCAGTTTTACTTCTGACCTTTATTTCAAAAACCATAGAAATCCCCACCCATAAGCCATATAATATTCTTTTTCTCATGATGAGATGAATTGAATGGTACATCTTTGATATTCACATGGGTCACTAAGGAGTCACGCCCCACCCTCTAAATTTTACTCATGAGCTTATAGCTCAAAAAATGTTCAGGTTCCCACCCCTAAACCATATAATATTCTTGTTCCTCTTGATGAGATGGAGCCCCACCCTAAACCATATATATTCTTGTTCCTCACTATGAGACAGATTGAATGGTACTTCTTTAGTATCTCCAGTGGGTCACAAAGGGGTCTGGCCCCACACCCTCAATTTTACTTATGACCTTTTTTCTCAAAAAACATTTGTGTATGATTGTCTAAGGAGAAACTTTGTTTGGGTAACTTAGTAACAGTTCACCATTACAATTATTACTTGTTTAAAGCATGTTTTTTATTAGCACACCTGAGCACAACATGCTCATGGTGAGCTATCGTGGTCGCCGTTTGTCCAGCATCCGTCATCCGTGCATGTGTCCGGCATCAACAATTTCCTTTAAACACCATCTCCTCCTAAACCACTTGGCCATATTTGATGAAAATTGACTGGGATGTTCCTTTCATGAATCTCTACCAAAGTTGTTCAGATGGTTCCAGACAGTTGCATATCTAGGTCACACGAGCTAAAAATAGATTTTTAAAGTGAAATCTTTAAAGATCTTCTTCTCCGAAACCGCAAGGCCTAGAGCTTAGATATTTGGTCTGTAGCATTGTCTTATGGACCATTACCAAGTTTGTTCAAATCATGACCCTGGGTTCAAAATTGGCCCCGCCCCAGGGGTCACTTTATATTACATAGACTTATGTAAGAAAAACTAGAAAAAACTTCATGTCAGAAACTAGAAAGCCTTGAGTTTAGATATTTGGTACATTGCAGTGTCTTATGGACCATTACCAAATTTGTTCAAAACATTACCCTGGGGTCAAGATTGGCCCTGCCCTAGGGGTCACTTGATTTTATATAGACTTATTTAAGAAAAAACTAGAAAAATCTTCTAATCAGAAACAACAAGGCGTAGAGTTAAGATATTTTGTTAGTAGCATGGCCTAGTGAACATCTATAAATTTTGATCAAATCTTGGCCCTGGTGTCAAAATTGGCCCCGTCCTAGCAGTCTCAGCTGCCAATGAGTTTTCTTTAAAATTGAGTTAGATATGATGTCATGCATGCTGTCCTAATATATTTTTTAGGTCAAGTGAGTGCACCATCCACATCAGGGGATTTTGTCATTAATGGCTACTTCTTCCATGGCTGTATCTCACCAAAACCAGATTGCAGACCCGAACTTCTGTAACTGGGTCAAGGCGGGGCTTGCTCTGAAGTACACTAAAGAAGGATTAGAATCCTTCATTGATGATGAAACAAGAGAGTTCCACACATCCCTGCTGAAGCAACTTGGTCAGCAGCCACCACAGAACTGTGGCCAGTGTACCATAGACAACTTGCTGCCTCATCAAAAAGCAGCATGTCCAGGATGGAAGCAGACTTGTTATATATGTTCAAAAGCTGCTAGAAACCGTCGTAAGTGCGCCAAAAATATATGTGGGACACTCTACAATGCTATAATATCAGCACACAGGTTTAAGGGACCTGCATGGAAGAATTCTCACATGTCCCAGTGGGTCACAGACCACTGGGAGATGGGGAAAAACTATCTTCCCATTACAGGAGGGTACATAGATATAACATCTGCCAAGAACACAGACTTAAGTGGACTAGTGAACATTGGGATAAACTTGGAGGATATAACAACAAAACACACATTTCCAAATCTTGACCGCGATGGTGCTCCAGATGTTTTTTGTCAGGTAATCTAGAGGTGTATTTTATGAAATTATTGTTTGGCAATATTTCTAAGGTTTGGCCAGTAGTATGGTAAATCAAGTTTGCTAGTTATACCCCCACAAATGAAATTTGGGGGGGTATATAGGAGTCACCCTGTCGGTCGGTCGGTCGGTTGGTCTGTCGGTCCGGTGGTTGGTCTACAAATATTTGTCCGGAGCATTTCTCCAAAACTACTGTACCTATGTTGATAGATAGACCTTGATGAGAGGAAGTGCAGTGCATAAGAACCATAACTCTGCATGTATTTTGAAAGGAGTTATTGCCCTTTGTCATTTTTAATCTTTTGATTTTGTCCGGAGCATAACTCCAATACTAAAGTAGCTAGGTTGATGAAACTTCATATGTAGATTGATCTTGATGAGAGGAAGTGCAGTGCATAAGAAAACCACAATGTAAATTCTTAAAGACAGGTTTTTGCAAACAATAAATATTGATGTGAACCATAATTAGACTGCATTTTTATTCTCCTCAGCTACAGATCTTGGGGGCAAATTGTTTTCTTCTGTGTGTCTGTATGTGTGTCTCTCTGTCTATCTGTCTGTCTGTCAAAACTTTTTAGCATTGTCCAAAACTTTTGAACCATTGCTCACACTAACTTTTAACCTTACATACATGTAGTCTTTCACTCACGCAAACTTTTGAAACTGTATTCCTACACATGACAGACTTCCGGTGTGGGTATTGATCACCTTTAGTGATAATATTTTTTTTTGGTATGCTTATAAGCCCAAATCCTATGTGTGAACATTCGTTTTATGTGTCATGTGAATACATCCTGTGTCAAAGATGGGGGTGGGGGTATGAATCACCTTCAGTGATAGTTCTAGTTTTGTCATCAATGAAATATGATGTCATCAATATTCTAGAAGAAAATACATATTTGTTCTTTAAACATGCATGGCTCAAAAAAAGAAAGACTTGTAAACATAAGTGTTTGGATGCCAAGGATTTCAAATGTGTGATGTCATGTTTGCTTATACAGCAGGGCTGGAAATAAATGGTATCTGGTTGACTTGGTTTTGAAAACCTGGTTTTGCGTCATTTGACATATTTTTTGTTTATTGATGTGAAGGTGTCATTGCTAGTCTTGTTGTCTGGTTACAGTGTAGAAATGCAAGAAATACGATCCTGCACAGTGCAAGTCAGGCCCTGACTGATGATGAGCTGAGGGACTATCTCAGTGTTATGAGGGCCACACTACAGTGTACAACTGCCCTCTACAAATACCCTTCAGCACAGAAGTCTCTCAGCAAACTGTCACAGGTAAGGCTAGGGTGGTCCACATGGAAAACTTACTCATACTTGGTCCAGCAGTCATATATCCCACCATAAACCATTTCAAGGAAGATGGGCTCGAACTATAGTTAATATTTAGCTCACCTGAGCACAAAGTGCTGAAGGTGAGCTTTTGTGATCACCCTGTGTCCGTCGTTCGTCGTCAACAATTTACTTTAAACATTTTTACATCTCCTCTGAAACCGCTGAAAAATAAACTTGATCCATGTGGAACTCTGGTTACCATGGCAACAGAAAAAAATATTATGAACATCTCCTTCAAAACTATTGGCCAGATTTCAAAATAATTTGGTACAGATGTTCCTTGCGTAACTCTCTACCAAGATTGCTAAAATTATTCCGATTGGGGAAAAAAACATGGCCACCAGGGTCTAATTTGCCTTATATGTGTATAGTGAAATATTTAAACGACATCTCTGAAACCGCTTGACAGAATTTGATTAGGATCCTAAAAAAACATGGCAAGGGGCGGGGCTAATTTCCTTATATGTATATATTGAAATCTTGAAACGACATACGTGTATAGTGAAATCTCTAAATGACATCTCCTCTGAAACTGCTGAACAGAATTTGATTTAAGTTGCAGGGATGATCCTTGAGTGAAACTGCACATAAATTGCTAAATTTTTTTAATTTAAACCCCAAAACCGCTGGACAGAATTTGATAAAATGAAGCAGGGATGATCCTTGGGTGAAGCTTCACAAAAGTTGCTAAAATGATTCCAATCCGTAAAAAACATGGCCGCGAGGGGCGGGGCTAATTTGAATATAGTGAAATCTTTAAACGACATCTCCTCTGAAACTGCTGGACAAAATTTGATTAAATTTGGCAGGGAGGATCATTTGGTGAAGCTTCACAAAAGTTGCTAAAATTATTCCGATACGTAAAAAGACATGGCCGCCATGGGCGGGGCTAATTTGCCTTAAATGTGTATAGTGAAATTTCTAAATGACATCTCCTCTGAAACCGCTGGATAGAATTGATTTTATATGGCAGGGATGATCCTTGGGTGAAGCTTCACGAAAGTTGCTAAAATTATTCCGATCCGTAAAAAAACATGGCCGCCAAAGGCGGGGCTTATTTGCCTTATATGTATATATTGAAAACTTAAAATGACTTCTCCTCTGAAACTGCTAGACAGAATTTGATAAAACTTTGCAGGGATCATCTCCTTTAAAACTATTGGCCAGATTTCAAAATGTTTTTATACAGACTGATGTTCCTTGAGTAACCCTATACTCAAGTGATTGATCTAGGGCCATTATGGCCTTCTTTTTCTATATTTTTCTCTTAGCAAACCTGCACAGAAATTAAACTTTAAAAAGCCATCTCACCCACATCTGTTGGAGCTATAATAGAGATCAAATCTGCTAGCTGCAAACTTGCTGTTTACCGGCCACTTTAGAGCTGTCTATCCTCTCAACACTGCTCATTTTCTCAGCTGAACTCACAAAAGGTCTTCATGATTGACACCCCCTCCTCCCCATTTCAACTATGTTCTATATGATTAAATCATTTTTTCAGCTCACCTGAGCATGTACTGCTCATGTGAGCCTTTAGGATCAATTTGTATCCGGCAGCGTCCATGATTGTTTCAAACGACATCTCCTCTGAAACCAATGGGTCAAATTTGATGAAACTTGCCTGTGATTTTTCTTGCATGAAGCTCTACCAAAGTTGTTCAAATGGTCCCTGTCCAATGCATATTTAAGTCACATGAGCTTAAAAATATATTTTTAAAGTGATATATTTCTATCTCGACTATTCGAAGAGGAGCTATCCTACTCACCCTGGCGTCAGCGTAACACTCAAGGTTGAGGTGTTTTGCATATAAGTTTTTAACCAGATTTTTCAAAGAAAAATTCTGGTAATTAGATTGGCGAATGTTGTTGAACGGGCGGGCGGTCAGGCAGGCAGCGTCAAACTTTTGTTTCCAGATGATAACTTGAGTCATACATGACATATCAATACTAAACATTTTGTACAGGTAGCTTATATAAAGAGCTTGCTTGGTACTGTATTTCAAGTCAGCCAGGTCAAGGTCAAGGTCACTGTGACTAAAAATAGAAAATAAGTCTCCAGATGAAAACTTGAGTCAAAGATAACATATGTATACCAAACTTTATGTACAGCTAGCTTATATTAAGGGCTTGCTTGGTACTGCATTTGAAGTCAGCTGGGTCAAGTCAAGGTCACTTTGTCTAAAATTAAAAAATATAGGGAAAATTTTATAACTGGAGTCAAAGAGAATATATCAATACCAAACTTCATATATAGCTACCTTATAGGAAGAGCTTGCTTGTTATTGTATTTCAAAGGAAGGACTAAAAAAAAAGTTTCCGGATGATAACTTGAGTCAGAGATACAAATCAATACCAAACTTTATGTACTTAAAGTTGTTTGTATTGCATTTGAAGTCAACTGGGTCAAGGTCACTGTGTCTAAAAATAGAAAAAACAAAAACAAGAAAAACTTTTGTTTCCAGATGATAACTTGAGTCAGAGATGACATAGCAATACCAAACTTTATATACACAGTGCTCCAGATAATTTTCCAATCAGTACGGTACTGATTAAAATCAAAACATATCAGTACCGACCAACTTCCATCAGTACCACTTGTACAATAGAGAGAACACAATGTTAATCACAAACACTTTTAATTTCATATTCTAAAGACAAACATGTTACACTTTTTTATAATGAAAATACTATATTTTTTTTTCATTTTATAAAAATCTGTATCTTTTTAAATATATTTTGCAAAAGTTTATGGACAATCCTTCATCTGCATGAAGAGGTCACATGACTGTCATATGTGTTCTATGTAATCAAGTGTTGAAAATAAGTCAATGTATTCTGAAAGAGCAGACTTCTATACATTTCTTGTTAAATTTGTCCTCAGAGAGTAAACTTTAGTTTGATAAAAAAAAGTGCAAGCAAAGGATTTACTACGAATAAACTAAAAAGTGAATAAATTCATTTTTAGCACGTTTGTTCTGTCCCATTTGTTCTGTTTTTACAAGGAGATCTCCAAAATTATATCTCGTCAAACTATGATACAATAATCGATCTCTATTTCTAAATTATAGTTTTAAATCATACTTCTTTCTTAAAAAAACAAGCAAGTAACAAGTTAATTACAATTTGTTGACACTGAAAACATTTAAGTATAAGTACACATGTACAACATTTCTACCTGCACGTGGTTATCAATCACCTCGATGTCAGCGATTTTAGTTTATCACATTTTCGGGCGCGTATTATGCCAACTTATTTGTGTGGTTGTGTGTTTTTGGTGCTACAACTGATTTGATGATATCTTCCAGTAACGCTGCAACGAATTCATTTGCCTGTTTGTGCAGCACATCAGGCAGTGACTGCGATTTTGAATAGTGAAAATAATTAGTAATTTCTGATTGCTTCGCCATATTTGCGCATTTGAGAGTGACTTCCCTTGAATGTTACATTCAATCGTAACTACAGTACTTGGCATTGTCCGCGCTATATCGGTACATACCTATGGTTTCCATTAATAAAAGCCGATAAATCTCGTTTTTTATGCACTCTAGACGTAACATCTACAGAATATCGGTACTGACAGAACTCAAATTTGTTGCGTACACGGATTTTTCCCACGTATTTGGTACGATGGATTTTGAAAATTCTAGCGTACTGCATATTTTTGCCGCGTATTTTACGTGGATACGCGGCCTATCTGGAGCACTGCCTATGTATCTGTATCACACAGATCAGGTTTAGAATAGAAATATTTTATTTTATTTTTGTAATTTGTATAGGTATTTATTGGATAGATTATGCAAAATTTAATAACAAATATGGTACCTGGTATATTGAAGGACTAAAAAATCAAAACCACATGGTAAAAGTCTTTAATGTGGCAAGACCAACCAAAATAGGAAATTCGGGTAAACTTTGAAATATGTCTCTCAGTTATGGATTAACAGTTAAGCGATATAGGGCGTATTTTGAACATATATATATATATATATATATATATATAAATATATATATATATATATATATATAAAAAGGAAAGAAGAAAAAAAATAAACAGTGTGTAAGATGGGTTTGGTATAGTAAGAATTTATTACATGTATTTTTAGTGGAAACAACCAGAGCTTGTTTGCCGAATGCCATTTTGTTTAAAATCAGTAGCAAAATATTTTTCGTAATATTTATTTATCTAAAAATGTTACCTTTAGATAAAAAAAAACAGGACAGTAAATTTTGTTTGCATAGAGGTGTACGTATAGGCATACAACACAATATTTGTTTTCTCAATTTTTCATATTGACCATTCAGGTGTAACTCCCTTAAAGTTAGATAATATATATACTGAAACTTGAAAGCAGTGGATCTAAGCCTTGAGCGATATAATAATATTTTTATTAGCTCACCTGAGCACAACGTGCTCATGGTGGGCTATTGTGATGGTCCGCCGTCCGGCATCCGTCGTGCTTCGTGCGTCGTCAACTTTTTAATTCAAACGACTTCTCCTCCTAAACTACTGGGCAGATTTCAATAAAACTTTACACAAATGACCCTTGGGTGACCCTCTTTCAAGTTTGTTCAAATGGTTCCAGTCTGTTGAATAACTAGGTCACAGGAGCTAAAAATAGACAAAAAAATTGCAATCTTTAAAAATCTTCTTCTCTGAAACCAAAAGGCACAGAGCTTTGATATTTGGTATGTAGCATCATCTGATGGTCCTCTACCAAGTTTGTTCAAATTATGGCCCTGGGGTCAAAATTGGCCCCGCCCTGGGGGTCACTTTATTTACATAGGCTTATATAGGGAAAACTTAGAAAAATCTTCTTCTCCGAAACCGTATGGCCTAGAGCTAAGATATTTGGCATGTAGCATTGTCTAGTGGATCTCTACCAAGATTGTTCAAATCATGGCCCTGGGGTCAAAATTGGCCCCGCCCCGGGGGTCACTTTCTTTAACATAGGCTAATATTGGAACAAATCAAGAAAAATCTTCTTCTCTGGAACCATTTGGCCTAGAGCTAAGATATTTGGCATGTAGCATTGTCTAGTGGATCTCTACCAAGATTGTTCAAATCATGGCCCTGGGGTCAAAATTGGCCCCGCCCTGGGGGTCACTTTCTTTAACATAGGCTAATATAGGAATATCGCTAGTAAAATTTTCTTCTCTGGAACCTTATGGCCGGGAGCTTAGATATTTGGCATGTAGCATTGTCTAGTGGATCTCTACCAAGTTTGTTCAGATAATGGCCCTGGGGTCAAAATTGGCCCTGCCCAGGGGGTTTCTTTCTTCAACATAGGCTAATAAAGGAAAAAATCTAGAAAATTTTCTTCTCTGAAATCATATGGCCGGAAGCTTTGATATTTGGCATGCAGCATTGTTACCTTGATCTTTAACCTATCTTTTGTAACTTTATGATGGGACATTTTATCTTTACTCAGGTGAGCGGATTAGAGCCCTCGGGCTCTTGTTTTTACTTTATCCTATAGCTGTGTATTGTTGTTATTTACCAATAAAAAACACATTTGTGTTTTATATGGTGCTACCTACAATCTTTTATGCAGCACACTGCAAAGCTAGTTTGCATGTTTGAATCCAGCTAGAGAACTTAGTGATATTAAAATTTCAATAAACCTATGAAAATAAATAAACAAAATGGAAAAGGGAAGAAAATATCATACATAAATAAAATTAATTTATAAGGCTATCATTTCCTATGCACAATGCAGTAATGAAGTTTTGTCCTCTATTTAAAAAACAACAACAACATTATCGGGTTATATTCTTATTAGATTTAAACAACATTGATTAAACTATTCTTGTGCATTTGTTATTTCAGATTTGCTTTTTTTAGCTCACCTGAGCCAGAGGCTCAAGGTGAGCTATTGTGACCGGTCTTCGTCCGTCGTCCGTCCGTCCGTCGTCCGTCGTCCGTCCGTCCGTCGTCCGTCCGTCCGTCGTCCGTCAACATTTTGCTTCAAACGACATCTCCTCCTTAACCGCTTGGTCAATTTTGATAAAACTTCACAGGAATGTTCATTATGGGGCCCTTATCCGAAGTTGTTAAAATTATTTTGATTGGTCAAAAATCTAGGTCACAGGAGCTAAAAATAGATTTTAAAAATGAAAATTTTAAAAATCTTCTTCTCCGAAACCACAAGGCCTAGCCTTTTGATTTTTGGTATGTAGCATGATCTTATGACTCTCTACCAAGATTGTTCAAATCATGGCCCTGGGGTCAAAATTGGCCCCGCCCCAGGGGTCACCTGATTTTACATAGGCTAATATAGAAAATACTTGAAAAAATCTTCTTCTCAGAAACCACAAGGCATAGAGTTAAGATATTTGGTGTGTAGCATTGTCTGGTGGATCTCTACCAAGATTGTTCAAATTATGACCCTGGGGTCAAATTTGGCCCTGCCCCAGGGGTCACTTGATTTAACATAAGCTAATATAGGAAATACTTGAAAAAATCTTCTTCTCAGAAACCACAAGGCCTGGAGTTTAGATATTTGGTATGTAGCATGATCTTATGACTCTCTACCAAGATTGTTCAAATTATGACCCTGGGGTCAAAATTGGCCCCACCCCCAGGGGTCACTTGATTTAACATAGGCTAATATAGGAAAAACTTGAAAAATCTTCTTCTCAGAAACCACAAGGCCTAGGGTTTAGATATTTGGTGTGCAGCATTGTCTAGTAGATCACTACCAAGTTTGTTCAAATCATGCCCCTGGGGTCAAATTTGGCCCCGCCCCAGGGGTCACATGATTTTACATAGGCTAATATAGAAATAACTTGAAAATTCTTCTTTTTAGGAAACTAGAAAACACATGGCCTGGCATTTAGATATTTGGTGAAAATATTGGCCCCTCCCCAGGGATCACTTGATTTTACATAGACTTATTTTGGAAAAAAATCTAGAAAAATTTCTTCTCAAAAACCACAAGGTCTGGAGTTTAGATATTTGGTATGTAACATGGGCTAATAGACCTCTACCCAGTTTGTTCAAATCATGACCCTGGGGTCAAAATTGGCTCTGCCCCAGGGGTCACTTGATTTTACATAGCCTACTGATATCAGGTGAGCGATCCAGGGCCATCATGGCCCTCTTGTCTATTTAAATACATACTCATGTCAATCTTAAACATTGTAGGAGAGAGAGCAATATGCTTATTGTAATATTAAGTAAAATGTGTCATGATTTTCTTTTTAATAAAAAAAAATAGACATACCCGGTAAAATCATTTAAAGAACCTGTCGTGCTTTAATTTACATCTGTGACATTCAGGCGCTTAATTGTAATATACTCTATAAAGCTGCGTCTGACTGATTCAGATTAAAGCAGTCACAGTCACTATGTTGCCGACAGCGAATGCTCTATCAGTAGGGTGTCTTGGAAACCGCAGGTGACTGGTCAGGTGAGGAACAAGGGGCTCACAATGGGGATTTCCACTACAGAGCACAAAAATTAACCAAAATCACAACAATTTTGTCGAAATATAGCCTAGAAAATTGTATGACCAAGCCAGCTGGGGGAGGGGGCATGTGTCCCCTGTGCCCCCCGGTGAATCCAGGCCTGTGGAGGGCAGACTGCCATTAAGTCGACCCCAAATCATAACTACCAACATTGTACAAGAAGTGTCCATTCCTTAATGGTGAAAGGATAAATGAACCACTCTGCATCCGTTGTCCGTCATCACCGATTTGCATAAAATGACATCTCCTCTGAAACCACTGGACAGAATTTGATTAAACTTGGCAGGGATGATCCTTGCGTGACCCTTTACAAAAGTTTCTAACATAAACTTGATCCATGTAGAACTCTGGTTGCCATGGCAACGAAAAGGAAAAAATATGAAAACTTAAGAAATCATCTTTCAAAACTACTGGCCAGATTTCAAAATGTTTTGGTACAGATGTTCCTCGGGTAACAATTTACCAAGATTGCTAAAATTAATCAAATCAGTAAAAAAAATATGGCCTCCAGGGGCAGGGCAATTTGCCTTATATGTATATAGTGAAACCGTTAAATGACATCTCCTCTAAAACCACTGGACAGAATTTGATTAAACCTGGCAGAGATGATCCTTTGGTTAGCTTTCATAAAAGTGGCTGAAATAAAATTGATCCATGTAGAACTCTGGTTGCCTTGGTAATGGAAAGAAAATAAAATGAAAACGTTAAAATCATTTCCTTCAAAACTACAGGCCAAATTTCAAAATGTTTAAGTTCAGATGTTCCTTGGGTAAACCTCTATCAAGATTGCTAAAATTATTCCGATATGAAAAAAAAAAACATGGCCGCCAGGGGCGGGGCTAATTTGCCTAATATATATATAGTGAAATCTTTAAACGACATCTCCTCTGAAACTGCTGAACAGAATTTGATTAAACTTGGCAGGGATGATCTTTGGGTGAACAATCACAGAAATTGCTAAAATAAACTTGATCTATTTAGAACTCTGGTTGCCATGGCAATGGAAAAAAAAAATGAAAACTTTAAAAATCATCTCCTTTAAAACTACTGGCCAGATTTCAAAATGTTTTAGTACAGAATGATGTTCCTTGGCTAAACCTCTACCAAGATTGCTAAAATTATTTTGATCTGTAAAAAAACATGGCCGCCAGGGGCGGGGCTAATTTGCCTTTTATGTATATAGTGAAAACTTTATTTACAAGAATTATGCAGTCAGAAGTGGTGGGTCACTTGCTTGAATTTTTACCCTTTAACTCATACAGACTCCTTTTGATTGACAAATAGAGGAGACTGGTAGGATGTGCCAGATCAGGATCTCCACTGTATTCTTGTACAATATTCTAGCTCTTATCCTACACAAACAGCACTGCAAATTAAAAATCTTGTTTCATCTACCATTCATAGTTTTGTTATAAATTGATATTCATCAAGTCATAAACATAAAGGGTTAAGCATTAAGGTAGTCACCCTGAAAAAATAACAATATAGTTGTGTTATATGTCGAAAAGGATACATGTATGCAAAATGTAAAAGCAATTTACCATCCAGTTTTAATGCTATCATATTTTTCTGGACAGTATTCAGTACTGTATATACATTACTGTTATTTAGTACTGTATTTATATTAGTATGTCCAATTAAATGGGTTTACACTTCGTTTGCACATGTGCAAAATTGATATTGCAGTCGAATGTAAGTTGTGATAGTAATAATTTTCAGTGACTGATATTTTTCTATGTGATTCTTTAGGGGTTTCAATACGTGATTTGTGTTAGTTTTAAATAGTTTCCAGTGTAATTTATCATTTTTTATAGATTGTTAGTCAGTAGATGTATGTATTTTAATGATGTTTACATACATATCGGTCATGACCTACTTCTCGCTTTGCTTATCGGTCTGGACATTGCACATTTCATGTCCCCTGTATTGAGCTTGTAATTATACATAGTAGTTAATTATTACATGATGGGTGGGATAAGTAATGAGTATTGTTAGCTCACCTCAGCACAATGTGCTCAAGGTGAGCTATTTTGACCGATGAATGTCCAGCGTCCGTCGTCAACATTTAACTTAAAATGACATTTTCTCCTAATGCACTGGGCCAATTTGAAAGAAACTTCACAAGAATGTTCCTTGGGTGAAGCCCTTTCATAGTTGCTCAAAGAATTTGATTCCATGCAGAACTCTGGTTGCCATGGCAATGGAAAGAAAAAAATATAGGAAAATTTTTAAAATCTTCTCCAAAACTACTGGCAAGATATTCAAGTTATTTGGGCTCTACCAAGATTGTTCAAATTACTTTGATCTGTTGAAAAATATGGCCCCCAGAGAGCGGAGCTTGTTTTCCTTATAAGCATATAGTAAAAACTTCAAATAGCTTCTCCTCCGAAAGTACTGGCTGGATTTCAAAGTTATTTGGCACAGATGTTCCCTTAGGGCACTCTTTACCAAGATTGTTCAAATTATTTTGATTCGTTGAAAAACATGGATGCCATGCGGCGGAGCCCGTTTCCCTTATCTGAATATAGTACAAATTTGAAAAATCTTCTCGGCCAAAAGTACTGGCTGGTTTTCAAAGTTATTTGGCACAGATGTTCCTTAGGTCACTCTCTACCAAGATTGTTCAAATTATTTTGATCCGTTAAAAACCATGGCTGCCAGGGGGGCAGAGCCCGTTTTCCTTATATCAGTGTTCCAGCTAGCCCTGAATAGCAGGGCGGATCGCCCGTTCCCCAAAACCTCCCACCCTGTTGCCCTTTGATCTACCCTGTCTTAGATCTAACCGCCCTCCTGCCCTTTGATCCAACTGTCCCTTTGTTTCAAATAGGATATTTGTTACATCAGTTCATTACTCATCATTTGCACAGTTGCAGCTTGCCAGTATTGATTAACTGTCGTGTGGTAGCTCCGCCCTGACATACAATCCGACCAATCAGACGCTAAGCTGCTTGTCATTAGGATTCGGGAGCTATTACCTTGCGTAATCACAAAGTGAGTGTAATTATAAACAATCAAACTGATGAAAACAAGTACTTAAGGAAATAAGCAGGTAATTAATGCAGTTACTGAAAGGAAAAATGGTTTGTATTTCAAAACATCAAATGATATGTCTGTGATTATATTGAATCGTAAAATGATTTTGAATCATTTTATTTCGATAGGTTATGATATACGAACCCAATCTCTTTAATACGATTAAAAATGCCATCGGTGAAAAGAAGATTAGCTCAGCTAGAAAAGGCAAATACTAAAGTCGCCCGTTCGAATCGCACTATATCCTCGTTCTTCACACGACATACGGAAACAACCGAACGATGCAGGTATATTATTTAAATATATATAAACTTACAATGACGAAGGCATTTTTTTTTTTTTTTAGAATTAATGATAAATATTCATTCTAAATGTAAATAATGCCATCATTTTTACAACACCGGCCGATTATTTTGCTAGTTGTACTGTGCAGTGCACAAATTTGGAGGAAAAAATACCGGCGAATTCCCCGCAATCATGTCAGACACGAACAACTCATTATATTCAATCTACTGGTTTTAACTAAATGATTTATAACATTAGTACAATTTTTTTTTTCAATTAACATGACATGAAAAGAAGAAAAAACGAGAACATTCCAGAATTGATGGGAGATTTATTTAAAATGCAAGCGTGGGTAACCTTTTAAGGTACTGTACTGCACTACACTGTACACTATTAATCATAACTATTTTTTTGAGAACTTTTTTTCTGTTTTGGCTTTTCAGTTTTTGAAAAAAAATTCTGTTATGACATTTCACAGTTATAAAAAGTTTCCAAGGAAAAAATGACCTCTAAATGCACGTAACAAAGTTGCAGAAAATAAATTATTGCAATTGATTGGTCTTTTAAAAAAAGGAAACTGATAGTAATAATTGCAACTAAGTAAATCTACTATAACTTATAATGACCATAATAATTATCATAGATATCAAGATCTAACTATTCATTATCTATTTTTCACATTTTCTTATTACATTCTTTATTCATTATTAATTTTCTCTACACTAAAGATAACTAAATATTTTTCTTCTATCTGTCATTCCAAAAATAAGACCTGGGTTTGAACTATTGAGCACTTTTTCCAGTCTGCATGGTAAAATTGAAATTTTATTTTTTAATAAAAAATAATGCTAGGCTACATTATGCCCTGCTGTCTTGTATGGCACTTTAATAAATGCAACAGCTGGTAGTTCACATTAAATGAATGCATGCCCATTGGATTTTGTATTGTTCATCAATAAAAAATATTTAGACATGTGTGTCTCATATTATGTAGGAGCTATTTTGTTTTACTTTTATATTTCATGCAGCAATTGAAAAAAAGAAAGGGAAAATAAAAAAAAAAAGGAAATTAAATAAAGTGGATAGATCTAGTGAAGCTTTTCTTTCTTATTTTATAACACCTTCTTTTCAGATATGCATTAAGTATGACAGACAATGAGCAATCAAACAAGGAAAACACACACACACATACACACCTGCTTAAACTCCATAAAAATAGAAAGCAATATTTTTCAGATCCCTAATTTGAGTGTGTGTTTGAAAAAGACTGGAAGATGACTGAATGATAAAAAGGGTGAAAGGGAGATTAAATAGTGTTACTGATTTTGTCAAATAAGTATTCATTAAAATGATCTAAAACCTGAAGGACACACACACACACACACACACACTTGTTTCATAAAAAAAAACCTGCCAATAATAAATTTTTAATCAAAGTAAGGTCTGAGTTTGGCTGTAGCAGAGAGAAGCAATTCAAAATTTTCTCATTAAAATTCATACTTTTTTTTAAACCTATAGTCCCCTCCGACTTTGCCGGTAGGGGACTAATAAAACAGCTTGTTGACTGGTATTCATATATTTTTTTCTGAGGTTAGATACTGGATGAAGAGAATCTAAAAAAGAAATCATATCCTTGATAAAAAAAAAATTGCTCAAATACATAAAAGAATCAGACTATGTTTCATTATTTGCAAAATACAGCCAGAAAACCCTCCAAATGCCATATTTAATGGGTAAATTTTTCTTGCAGGAGGGGGTTCCCCCTCCGCACCTACCCCCTTCTCATCGCTGAGCAACTCGAAGTGCCCTTCTGAGGTACTAGCACCCTGCCCCTTTCAAATCCTAGCTGGAACACTGTATATGTATATAGTACAAATTTGAAAGATCTTCTTGGCCAAAAGTACTGGCTGGATTTCAAAGTTATTTGGCACAGATATTCCTTAGGTCACTCTCTACCAAGATTATTCAAATTAATTTGATCTGTTGAAAACCATGGCTGCCATGGGGCATAGCCCGTTTTCATTATATGTATATAGTAAAAACTTCAAAAATCTTTTCCTCCAAAAGTACTGGCTGGATTTGAAAGTTACTTGGCACAGATGTTCCTTGGGTCTCTACCAAGTTTGTTCAAATAATGGCCCTGGGATCAAAATTGGCCCCACCCAGGGGATTTCTTTCTTCAGCATAGGCTAATAAAGGAAAAAATCTAGAAAATTTTCTTCTCTGAAATCATATGGCCGGAAGCTTTGATATTTGGCATGCAGCATTGTTACCTTGATCTTTAACCTATCTTTTGTAACTTTATGGTGGGACATTTTATCTTTACTCAGGTGAGCGGATTAAAGCCCTCGGGCTCTTGTTTGTTTAGTTTGTTGTTTCGACTGACTAGAATCAGGCGACACATAGGGGTTACTTTTGTCGGCGGCGGTGGCATCCCCATCTGCTTGCCCAGAGCATAACTTTGTTATCATAACTTGGAATGACTTGAGACTTGATATTTATGTTTCTTGCAATAACCGGAGTGCAGTGCACAAGAACCATAACTCTACCATGTGCGCTTTTTAGCTCACCTGAGCACAACGTGCTCATGGTGAGCTTTTGTGATCGCCTTTTGTCCGTCGTCCGTGCGTGCGTGCGTCCGTCGTCAACAATTTGCTTTAAACAACCTCTCCTCATGAACCGCTGAAGGGATTTTGACCAAACTTCACAGGAATCATCCTTATGATGCCCTCTATCAAAGTTGTACAAGAAAAATCTTCTTCTCCGAAACCGTATGACCTAGAGCTAAGATATTTGGCATGAAGCATTGTCCAGTGGATCTCTACCAAGTTTGTTCAAATCATGGCCCTGGGGTCAAAATTGGCCCCGCCCCGGGGGTCACTTTATTTACATAGGCTTATATAGGGAAAACTTAGAAAAATCTTCTTCTCCGAAACCGTATGGCCTAGAGCTAAGATATTTGGCATGTAGCATTGTCTAGTGGATCTCTACCAAGATTGTTCAAATCATGGCCCTGGGGTCAAAATTGGCCCCGCCCCGGGGGTCACTTTATTTAACATAGGCTTATACAGTACAGCTCCGCTATATTGCGGACTGCTATTTCGCGTTGACCAATATATCGCGGTTGATCTATGGACCCCAAAAATATATCGCGTTATTTGCATAGGCTTACCGCGAAACTAATCTATCTCCTTCTTTATCTATGTGTATTTAAAAGAGTTTCGCGGTCAGTATTTAACATGCTACTGCACTGACACGCAGAAGTGATAACAATTAAACACCCCAGGTGGTAAGCTATTGTGTTTGGGGGCAGTTGATGATTACGCAATCGAGTGTTAATGATCGGCAACAATGCAGGTTTGTAGGTATAATTATCCAACCACAGTAATCAGCAATTAATTGGTATGGACATTCAATACCAAGCAGATACTCGATAAAATACACAAACATTGTCTAAAATCCACTGCATAAACCTTAGTAATGGTATTTTTGTTTATTATGCTAGCGTACATAATTTTACCATGGATTAAAAAGTCTTGGAAAATAGCCAATCTTTTTCACCGGAAGTAAACAATAAATGATAATTAGATCAGCGTTACCTGGTAATTTGTTTCATTTCAACATTAACAGGGCTCCTCATATCAATACATAATAATAAGTTCACCTCAGCTTAATTTGAAATAGCGATGAATTGTAGTGGAATGGCAATTTTCACACCGACATTGTTTTGACAAACAATGAACGGCGTATAATTTATTATAATGAGATATGCTGAAGAGTTTCGTAATCGCTTCACATCACCATACCGTACACACTACTCTCTGAATCTGAATCATCGGCAATTATAGTGCAAAAAAAAAAAAAGAATCAATGATTATGGAATTATTTAAAATAAGTACATAAGTATATAAACAAAATAATGTTTATTTCTTTATATTAGTTTTTTTTAAGAATTTATGACTATCACAAAGACACATATAGCATTCTCAAACCTACTTCGCGGTCCACTATATCGCGGTATTTGGGCTTGGACCCCAAGAACCGCGATAAAGCGGAGTTGTACTGTATAGGGAAAACTAAGAAAAATCTTCTTCTCCGAAACCGTATGGCCTAGAGCTAAGATATTTGGCATGAAGCATTGTCTAGTGGATCTCTTCCAAGATTGTTCAAATCATGGCCCTGGGATCAAAATTGGCCCCACCCTGGGGCTCACTTTCTTTAACATAGGCTAATATTGGAACAAATCAAGAAAAATCTTCTTCTCCGAAACCGTATGGCCTAGACACATAGGGGTTACTTTTGTCGGCGGCGGTGGCATCCCCATCTGCTTGCCCAGAGCATAACTTTGTTATCATAACTTGGAATGACTTGAGACTTGATATTTATGTTTCTTGCAATAACCGGAGTGCAGTGCACAAGAACCATAACTCTACCATGTGCGCTTTTTAGCTCACCTGAGCACAACGTGCTCATGGTGAGCTTTTGTGATCGCCTTTTGTCCGTCGTCCGTGCGTGCGTGCGTCCGTCGTCAACAATTTGCTTTAAACAACCTCTCCTCATGAACCGCTGAAGGGATTTTGACCAAACTTCACAGGAATCATCCTTATGATGCCCTCTATCAAAGTTGTACAAATTATTCAGATTGGTTAAAAAAGTAGGTCACAGGAGCTAAAAATAGATTTTAAAAATGCAAATTTTGAAAATCTTCTTCTGCAAAACTGCAAGGCCTAGAGCTTAGATATTTGGTATGTAGCATCATCTTATGGGCCATTATCAAGATTGTACAAATCATAGCCCTACGGTGATAAATGCCCCCGCACCAGGGGTCACTTGTTTTACATAGAGTTATATAGGAAAATCTTTAAAAATCTTCTTCTCTGAATCCCTAAGGCCTAGAGATTAGATATTTGGTATGTAGCATCATCTTATGGTTCATTACCAAGATTGTACAAATCATGACCCTATGGTGATAAATGCCCCCGCACCATGGGTCACTTGTTTTACATAGAGTTATATAGGAAAATCTTTAAAAATCTTCTTCTATGAATCCATAAGGCCTAGAGATTAGATATTTGGTATGTAGCATCATCTTATGGTTCATTACCAAGATTGTACAAATCATGACCCTATGGTGATAAATGACCCCGCAACAGGGGTCACTTGTTTTACATAGAGTTACATAGGAAAATCTTTAAAAATCTTCTTCCATGAATCCATTAGACCTACAGATTAGATATTTGGTATGTAGCATCATCTTATGGTTCATTACCAAGATTGTACAAATCATGACCCTATGGTGATAAATGCCCCCGCACCATGGGTCACTTGTTTTACATAGAGTTATATAGGAAAATCTTTAAAAATCTTCTTTTATGATTCCATTAGGCCTAGAGCTTAGATATTTGCTTTGTAGCATCATCTTATGGTTCATTACCAAGATTGTTCAAATCATAGCCCTATGGTGATAAATGCCCCCACACCAGGGTTCACTTGTTTTACATAGATTTATATAGAAAAAACTTTAAAAATCTTCTTCTATGAATCCATAAGGCCTAGAGCTTAGATATTTCATATTTAGCATCATCTAATGGTTCATTACCAAGATTGTTCAAATCATAGCCCTATGGTGATAAATGACCCCGCACCAGGGGTCACTTGTTTTACATAGAGTTAAATAGAAAAATCTTTAAAAATCTTCTTCTATGAATCCATAAGGCCTAGAGCTTAGATATTTGGTATGTAGCATCATCTTATGGTTCATTACCAAGATTGTACAAATCATAGCCCTACGGTGATAAATGCCCCCGCACCACGGTTCACTTGTTTTACATAGATTTATATAGAAAAAACTTTAAAAATCTTCTTCTATGAATCCATAAGGCCTAGAGCTTAGATATTTCATATGTAGCATCATCTAATGGTTCATTACCAAGATTGTTCAAATCATGACCCTATGGTGATAAATGCTCCCGCACCAGGGGACACTTGTTAGCTCACATGAGCACAACGTGCTCAAGGTGAGCTTTTCTGATCGCCTTTTGTCCGGCGTCCGTCGTCCGTGCGTGCGTCCGGCGTCAAGAATTGCTTCAAACAACATCTCCTCCTAAATGGCTTGGCCAATTTGAAAAATATTTTGCAGGAATGTTCCTTGGATGAAGCTCTACTAAAGTTGTATAAATGGTTCTGGTCCATTGCATAATTAGGTCACAGGAGCTAAAAATAGATTTTAAAAATGCAAACTTTGAAAACCTTCTTCTGCAAAACTGCAAGGCCTAGAGCTTAGATATTTGGTTTGTAGCATCATCTTATGGGCCACTACCAAGATTGTACAAATCATAGCCCTATGATGATAAATGACCCCGCACCAGGGGTCACTTGTTTTACATAGAGTTATATAGGAAAATCTTAAAAAATCTTCTTCTATGAATCCATATGGCTCATTGCTTAGATATTTGGTGTGTAGTATTGTCAGGGGTAAAATGTTTTAGATTAAGTTATATCAGAATCCTTGTCTGTTTAAAAACCTTGACATCAGTTGAAGCAATGGTACTCAGGTGAGCGATTCAGGGCCATCATGGCCCTCTTGTTTTACATAGAGTTATTTAGGAAAATCTTTAAAAATCTTCTTCTATGATTCCATAAGGCCTTGAGATTAGATATTTGGTATGTAGTTTCATCTTATAGTTCATTACCAAGATTGTACAAATCATGACCTCATGGTGATAAATGCCCCTGCACCAGGGGTCACTTGTTAGCTCACCTGAGCACAACGTGCTCATTGTGAGCTTTTGTGATCGCCTTTTGTCCGTCGTCCGTGCGTGCATGCGTCCGTCGTCAACAATTTGCTTTAAACAACATCTCCTCATGAACCGCTGAAGGGATTTTGACCAAACTTCACAGGAATCATCCTTATGATGCCCTCTATCAAAGTTGTACAAATTATTCAGATTGGTTAAAAAAGTAGGTCACAGGAGCTAAAAATAGATTTTAAAAATGCAAATTTTGAAAATCTGCTTCTGCAAAACTGCAAGGCCTAGAGCTTAGATATTTGGTATGTAGCATCATCTTGTGAGCCATTACCAAGATTGTACAAATCATAGTCCTACGGTGATAAATGCCCCCGCACCAGGGGTCACTTGTTTTACATAGAGTTATATAGGAAAATCTTTAAAAATCTTCTTCTATGAATCCATTAGGCCTAGAGCTTAGATATTTGGTATGTAGCATCATCTTATGGTTCATTACCAAGATTGTACAAATCATGACCCTATGGTGATAAATGCCCCCGCACCATGGGTCACTTGTTTTACATAGAGTTATATAGGAAAATCTTTGAAAATCTTCTTCTATGAATTCATAAGGCCTAGAGCTTAGATATTTGGTATGTAGCATCATCTTATGGTTCATTACCAAGATTGTACAAATCATGACCCTATAGTGATAAATGTCCCCCCACCAGGGGTCACTTGTTTTACATAGAGTTGTATAGGAAAATCTTTAAAAATCTTCTTCTATGAATTCATAAGGCCTAGAGCTTAGATATTTGGTATGTAGCATCATCTAATGGTTCATTACCAAGATTGTTCAAATCATAGCCCTATGGTGATAAATGCCCCCCCACCAGGGGTCACTTGTTTAAAGTGTATAGGAAAATCTTTAAAAATCTTCTTCTATGAATTCATAAGGCCTAGAGCTTAGATATTTGGTATGTAGCATCATCTTATGGTTCATTACCAAGATTGTACAAATCATGACCCTATGGTGATAAATGCCCCCGCACCATGGGTCACTTGTTTTACATAGAGTTATATAGGAAAATCTTTAAAAATCTTCTTCTATGAATCCATAAGGCCTAGAGCTTAGATATTTGGTATGTAGCATCATCTTATGGTTCATTACCAAGATTGTACAAATCATGACCCTATGGTGATAAATGCCCCTGCACCATGGGTCACTTGTTTTACATAGAGTTATATAGGAAAATCTTTAAAAATCTTCTTCTATGAATCTATAAGGCCTAGAGCTTAGATATTTGGTATGTAGCATCATCTTATGGTTCATTACCAAGATTGTACAAATTATGACCCTATAGTGATAAATGCCCCTGCACCATGGGTCACTTGTTTTACATAGAGTTGTATAGGAAAATCTTTAAAAATCTTCTTCTATGAATTCATAAGGCCTAGAGCTTAGATATTTGGTATGTAGCATCATCTTATGGTTCATTACCAAGATTGTACAAATAATGACCCTATGGTGATAATGGCCCCTGCACCATGGGTCACTTGTTTTACATAGAGTTATATAGGAAAATTTTTGAAAATCTTCTTCTATGAATTCATAAGGCCTAGAGCTTAGATATTTGGTATGTAGCATCATCTTATGGTTCATTACCAAGATTGTACAAATCATGACCCTATAGTGATAAATGCCCCTGCACCATGGGTCACTTGTTTTACATAGAGTTGTATAGGAAAATCTTTAAAAATCTTCTTCTATGAATTCATAAGGCCTAGAGCTTAGATATTTGGTATGTAGCATCATCTAATGGTTCATTACCAAGATTATTCAAATCATAGCCCTATGGTGATAAATGCCCCCCCACCAGGGGTCACTTGTTTTACATAGAGTTATATAGGAAACTCTTTAAAAATCTTCTTCTGTGAATCCATAAGGCCTAGAGCTTAGATATTTGGTATGTAGCATCATCTTATGGTTCATTACCAAGATTGTACAAATCATGACCCTATGGTGATAAATGCCCCCCCACCAGGGGTCACTTGTTTTACATAGAGTTATATAGGAAAATCTTTAAAAATCTTCTTCTATGAATCCATAAGGCCTAGAGCTTAGATATTTGGTATGTAGCATCATCTTATGGTTCATTATCAAGATTGTACAAAATATGACCCTATGGTGATAAATGCCCCTGCACCATGGGTCACTTGTTTTACATAGAGTTATATAGGAAAATCTTTAAAAATCTTCTTCTTTGAATCCATAAGGCCTAGAGCTTAGATATTTGGTATGTACAAGAACCATAACTCTACCTTGTGCGCTTTTGAGTTATTCTCCTTTGATGGATTTTCTTTGAGTATTTCTTGTCCGGAGCATAACTTTTCACCATAAGTTTGAATGACTTGATATTTGATATGTATGTTTGGGGCAATGACCTGAAGTGCAGTGTGCAAGAACCATAACTGTACCATATGCACTTTTGGAGTTATTCCCCTTTGATTTTATTAGTGTATTTCAAGTTAGAATGAGATGCATAGTTGAGGGAATGAGAATCTTACAAACCCGTAAGAGCTGAACGAATATTATGTGTTGAAGTAATCATATTTCATTATACTTGTTAATATGTTTATGGTATAATAGTCCTTACATTTTTAGCTCACCTGAGCACAACGTGCTCATGGTGAGCTATTGTGATGGTCCGCAGTCCGGCGTCCGTCGTCCGTCATGCGTCGTGCGTCGTTAACTTTTTAATACAAATGACTTCTCCTCCTAAACTACTGGGCAGATTTCAATAAAACTTTACACAAATGACCCTTGGGTGACCCTCTTTCAAGTTTGTTCAAATGGTTCCAGTCTGTTGAATAACTAGGTCACAGTAGCTAAAAATAGACAAAAAAATTGCAATCTTTAAAAATCTTCTTCTCTGAAACCAAAAGGCTGAGAGCTTTGATATTTGGTATGTAGCATCATCTTATGGTACTCTACCAAGTTTGTTCAAATTATGGCCCTGGGGTCAAAATTGGCCCCGCCCTGGGGGTCACTTTATTTACATAGGCTTATATAGGGAAAACTTAGAAAAATCTTCTTCTCCGAAACCGTATGGCTGAGAGCTTTGATATTTGGTATGTAGCATCATCTTATGGTACTCTACCAAGTTTGTTCAAATTATGGCCCTGGGGTCAAAATTGGCCCCGCCCCGGGGGTCACTTTATTTACATAGGCTTATATAGGGAAAACTTAGAAAAATCTTCTTCTCCGAAACCGTATGGCCTAGAGCTAAGATATTGGCATGAAGCATTTCTTGGATCTCTACCAAGTTTGTTCAAATTATGGCCCTGGGGTCAAAATTGGCCCCGCCCGGGGGTCACTTTCTTTAAGGGAAATTGGAAAAAAAGAAAAATCTTCTTCTCCAAACCGTATGGCCTAGAGCTAAGATATTTGGCATGAAGCATTTCTATGAATCTCTACCAAGTTTGTTCAAATATGGCCCTGGGGTCAAAATTGGCCCCGCCCCGGGGGTCACTTTATTTACATAGGCTTATATAGGGAAAACTTAGAAAAATCTTCTTCTCCGAAACCGTATGGCCTAGAGCTAAGATATTTGGCTAAAGCATTGTCTAGTGGATCTCTACCAAGATTGTTCAAATCATGGCCCTGGGGTCAAAATTGGCCCCGCCCCGGGGGTCACTTTATTTACATAGGCTTATATAGGGAAAACTTAGAAAAATCTTCTTCTCCGAAACCGTATGGCCTAGAGCTAAGATATTTGGCATGAAGCATTGTCTAGTGGATCTCTACCAAGATTGTTCAAATCATGGCCCTGGGGTCAAAATTGGCCCCACCCTGGGGGTCACTTTATTTAACATAGGCTAATATTGGAACAAATCTAGAAAAATTTTCTTCTCTGGAACCTTATGGCCGGGAGCTTTGATATTTGGCATGTAGCATTGTCTAATGATCTCTACCAAGTTTGTTCAAATAATGGCCCTGGGGTCAAAATTGGCCCTGCCCAGGGGGTTTCTTTCTTCAGTATAGGCTAATAAAGGAAAAAATCTACAAAATTTTCTTCTCTGAAATCATATGGCCGGAAAACTTTGATATTTGGCATGCAGCATTGTTACCTTGATCTTTAACCTATCTTTTGTAACTTTATGGTTACATTTTATCTTTACTCAGGTGAGCGGATTAGAGCCCTCAGGCTCTTGTTTAGTTTATCTTTATAAGTCTTTCTCTGATGGCATCATCATTGTGTATTAATACCCCATCCTTAAAAGAAAGTGACAAACTTGCAAACTGGCATCTTTACTGTCAACAGATAAGTCATCATCAGGTGACACATCCGACTCACGGAGTTCTAGTTTTAAATAGTAATTTTATACATCCTTTATTTTGCTTAATTTGTATTCGCTTCCTTTTGATTTAAACATTAAAAATAACCAAAAAATAAAAAATATATAAAAAGACGGTCTCTGTATGTAAAAATAATTCAGTTGAACCCCGGCTATTCGAAGTCCTGGGGATCAACGTATAATCTGGAGTAAGGCATGTTTTCAAATAACCCAATTCACGTCGACCGTAGAGACACAAACCCATTCCACCCACTTTGTCATGCAGTGAACTTAATATATAATGTTCTCTTACAAAAGTATGTTATTTTGATTTAGGAACATAAATGAAACCGACTATAGATAATTATTTTTTATTTTACAACTTTCATCTTTTTATGCATAAATGATATCGATACATAGATAAACAATGCCTACGTCGATAACAAAGATACATACATACATTTATCAGGTCTGACTAAAGCACAAGCGACTTCTTGTATCCAATATCAATGTCGTTAAAACAGCAATGGATATTTGATATTTATTTAACAACATTCATCTATTTCTGCATAAATGATACATGTTCAGTGCATATATCCACTCATCAGGTCTGAACTACAGTCATGTATCAACGTGATATCAACGTCAGCTCGAAATGTTCATTTAAACAAGGATGTAATCGTGGTCTGCTTGTTACACTTGTTGAAATCTTCCTTTCCCAGCGTATCTGAAATACACATCACATACCTATAAAATCATCTATCATCACCTTTATCTTTATGATCGAACTGGACAAACATCCAATCAATTAACAACTTATGCAAACTATAAGCGGCCGTCTCCCACCCATTTTGGTAATTAATTGATGTTTGCGCCTTTCCATTGTTTGTTTTCAAAATGTCCCCGGTAATTAATGCTCATCAATGACTTCGGATAAGGATAAATAATATGAATTGATTGGCACGGCCCAAAGAGTATTTTCAGATGAGCCAGGCACAGATTTGAATAACCCAGATATTTTTTATATAGAAATAAGAAGGAGAGTGATCGGGACCAACGAAGTATTTCGAATGACGCCAGGTATTTGAATGAAAGGTGGTGGAGTAACCAGGGTTCGACTGTATATAGAGAGGTCGATTTTTTAGCTCACCTGAGCACAAAGTGCTCAAGGTGAGCTTTTGTGATTGCCCTTTGTCCGGCGTCCGTCGTCGTGCGTCGTCCGTCGTCCGTCGTCAACAATTTGCTTTAAACGACATCTCCTCTGAAACCGCTGGACAGAATTTTATGAAACTTGGCAGGAATGTTCCTTGGGTGAGACTCTACAAAAGTTGCTAAAATAAAGTTGATCCATGAAGAACTCTGGTTGCCATGGCTACAAAAAGAAAAATAATTTGAAAACTTTAAAAATCATCTCCTTCAAAACTACTGGCCAGATTTCAAAATATTTTGGTACAGATGTTCCTTGGGTCAACCTCTACCAAAGTTGCTAAAATTATTCCGATCCGTAAAAAAACATGGCCGCCAGGGGCGGGGCTTATTTGCCTTATATGTATATAGAGAAACCTTTAAACAACATCTCCTCTGAAACCACTGGACAGAATTTGATTAAACTTGGCAGGGATGATCCTTGGGTCAACCTTCACAAAAGTTGCTAAAATAAACTTGATCCATGTAGAACTCTGGTTGCCATGGCAACAAAAAGAGAAAAAAATAAAAAACTTTAAAAATCATCTTCTTCAAAACTACTGGCCAGATTTTAAAATAAATTGGTACAGATGTTCCTTGGGTCAACCTCTATCAAAGTTGCTAAAATTATTCCGATCCGTAAAAAAACATGGCCGCCAGGGGCGGGGCTTATTTGCCTTATATGTATATAGAGAAACCTTTAAACAACATCTCCTCTGAAACCACTGGACAGAATTTGATTAAACTTTGCAGGGATGATCCTTGGGTCAACCTTCACAAAAGTTGCTAAAATAAACTTGAACCATGTAGAACTCTGGTTGCCATGGCAACAAAAAAAAAAAATGAAAACTTTAAAAATCATTTTCTTCAAAACTACTGGCCAGATTTTAAAATAAATTGGTACAGATGTTCCTTGGGTCAACCTCTACCAAAGTTGCTAAAAAGATTTCCGATCCGTAAAAAACATGGCCGCCAGGGGTGGGGCTTATTTGCCTTATACGTATATAGGGAAAACTTTAATCAACATTTTCTCTGAAACCACTGGACAGAATTTGATTAAACTTAGCAGGAATGATCCTTGGGTCAACCTTCACAAAAGTTGCTAAAATAAAGTTGATCCATATAGAACTCTGGTTGCCATGGCTACAAAAAGAAAAAAAAAATGAAAACTTTAAAAATCATCTTCTTCAAAACTACTGGCCAGATTTTAAAATAAATTGGAACAGATGTTCCTTGGGTCAACCTATTTATCTCAGGTGAGCGATTTAGGGCCATCATGGGCCTCTTGTTTAAAATTTTAATGCCTAGGTTTAAAAAAAAGTTAAAAATGACCACTCCAATTATTTTTTTACCCATGCACTTTTCATCTTAGATGTAATGTTTTCGCTGTCAGGATTCACAGTTTAAATTTCAATGCATCCACAAGATGCCATGAAATATATGGAAAATGCTACTTAATTGGGAGTTATATTTTTAAGCCTAGAGAGTCTCTGGACTCATGCAGGGAAAATTATAAAATAATAACAGCCTCTCTATATATAAATAATATTAAGACAGGTCATTATTATTATTAGTTATCTATTTCTATTTTTATTTTATATTTAATATAAAGGTCCTGTGCATAGACAGGTTAGGTTATTAGGTCAAAACAATAGGAAAGAGAAATAGAGGGGTACAGTATGCTTATTATAAGCCGTCCATTAAAACATTTTGTTTTAATCTTTTCTTATTTCTTTTTTCAACCTCCAATTTCAAAGAAGTTGTATTGGTTGATTCTAGCCAATTATGAATGCTCTTTAATTGGAGATATTTTTTTTTTGGTGTGACTACCTTTACAGTCTTACTGTTTGTGTAGTATGGAAGGGCATTTATGTAAATAATCAGTTGATGCATATGTGTAACTGTATTCGTCTAAATGCTTACTGCTAAGAGACTAGCCACTGGACATTAGATTTACAAGTGATGCATAGAATACATTGTCATTTACTAACTTGCATAGATGCACCTTAAAGCTGTATACATAGATTTATAAGTAGTGAGAAGAAACAACTCGATAACACAAATGAAATAGTCAATAGAAAGCATACCCTTGTACCCTTGGCATGTATACGCAGGCACTTCTCATTAAGAAACAACTCTATAACACAAATGAAATAGTCAATAGAAATCATATCCATTGCATGTATACGCATGCACTTCTCATTTAGATGAATGCATGTGTAAATTACATCAACGGATTTTTTACGTAAATGCCCTTCCATAGTGTAGTACATGTTCATTTTCAATTTTTAGTTTCAAAGAAAAAAATATGAGCTATTGTAGTATCTCCGGCCTCTGTTTCTGAGGCGGACACTCT
>CM037789.1:62806232-62824113 GCA_021229015.1 Solen grandis | reverse complement strand
GAACGTAACCGGAGTTGGTTCACAAGGCTGCAATATCAATCAGCTACAGAGACTTAGTTTCAAGGGACACAAATCTTGTAAAAATCAATGAACCGGAAAATAGCCACTTCATGCACATCTACCCATTATAGTTATGACATTGACCAAGTTTTGAAAAGATTCACTCAGAAACAAAGGAGGAGTTGTGTTCACAAGATATGGACATACGGACGGACGGAGAAGATGACGCCAATATACGACCGCCTTAAGCGGCATATAAAAACGGCTCTGCACCCACCGTAACCATGTCAGTATCAGTGTCAAAATAGACTAGAGAAACACACAGTACATTGAAATAACTCCATGTTGTTTTATTAGGATTCTTCTAAAACAAACCAGAGACTTCCAGGAAAACCTTTGACATCATAAATGACGTTCACAGTATTTAACATAAAATAAATAATAAATAAGGTAAATATTATAACTGTCGGCAACTGCCAACTGTCGCTACTATCTGTCATTGCTCTATATCTTCATGTTTTTGGGGTTTTTTTTCAATATGAATATGAATTGCCAAAACTTTATACTACAAGTTTACATTTTACACCACATTGAGTTATGAATAAGTTTGACCATGCAGATCCCCCTCCATAGAATATTGGTGAAATGTCAATTATTTAGCTCTTTTGTCTTGAAATCTAAAACAATTCTGTCGTTGCATTAATCAATTTGAGCCAATTTAAAACTAACCAGAAAGTATGTACGATTGTGAAAAGATAGAGAACACACAGAGAACACAAACCCATGGGATCCCAGTGAATATAACCAGGAAGTTTAAATAATAATCACAATATACACGGATTCTCAAAATTATTTTGGCTTACATGGAAAGAATATAAGCTAAATAATAATCTCTACAATAATGCTTACCTTTCTCTTTGAACAGATTTAGAGGAAGACACAAGTTTTCTGGCCCGTTTCTCATGCAAATCATTTTAAGTGATTAACTGCGCATGCCATCTGTAGATCACGTGCCTGTTGGAAACGTCATGTACTTGAAATAAACCAATCTATAAATAGAGACTGTGACGTCACTAGCTAGCAAGTCATTCAGACCGGTGTTGACACATTGGAAATATATATACAACATACTCATTTTATGTATGGCATGTCAGACGTTGCAATATTCAATCAGGCCCGGATCCAGATTTTTTCTGCTGGGGGGAGGGGTAGGGGGCCAAAATCTGAATTTAAACTTGAAGACCATGGATCTAATGCCTAGGTTCCATTGGAGCGTTGTGGAATTTCTCCCGATGGCATCAGATGTTTGAGCCAAAAAGACGGGGCAATCTCATGAAAAGCTTCGGGACTGGTCCGTTGAAACGTTCACTGATGTTTCGGAAGGGTTGGACCCCTTCTGCATGTTGATTTTTTGTACATTTTTTTTCTAAATGTTAAATCATTGACCAAATTAAAAATTATAAAAGCAGTTGATATTTAAAATAAAATCTTTAATATCCGTTTTATTTCGCGCAAAAATCGACCTACTGTTTGTATTTATTCCTTTCAGGAACAATATTTAGAGGAGTTAGTATCATACAAAATAATAATTAAAAAGTTATGTAAGAATAGTAAAGCTGATGACATTTAGAAACACAACCTATTTCTGATTAAGTTTAATTTGCAAGGCTAGCAGTTGGTAAGCATCTTCTCAGCAGAATACTAAGATTTTTTTTTGCTACAGCAATTTGGTAATCGCCTATTTTTCCCAATTGTAAGACCGCTCGGCAGACGACGTAAATGTCTCTCAATCAGTGAAACGTGCTTACGCAATACCCTATAAACACATGCTTATCACACAGTATGGACGACTGCCGATTTGGATTACCTACACAGCAGGGAGCCATAAGACAATAGGAATCTGGCTGGTAAGGTGGTTACGCGGGTGGTGGATTTTATAGCCTAGAAAAATGTATGACCAGGGCAGCTGGGGGGTGGGCAAGGCCCCCTCGCTCCACCCCCCCCCCCCCGGCTGGATCCGGGCCTGCTATGAATCATAAAATTCTGCTTGAAAAGCATGATTGTGATGTTCCGCATCTGTGCCATGAGTTACTCTGCATAAATGTGGAACACTTTAGACTTGAGCCCCATGATATGAACATGAGACAGCAGATTTGTATTAATAAGGGGAGATGTTTAGCTCATGATGGCTATCATGAATGCCGTGATAGCTACTAGTGTAAGTATTTGGCAAATTTTCTTTCTTCTTATTTATTTATTTTATTTTTTGGTTATGTGATTCTTTGTTTAAGGGATTGTGCTGTCTTTGGGGGACCATGTGTTTGTAGTGTTTTCATGCTTATATGTATATACTCCTCTCTCTCTCTCTTTATATATATTTCTCTCACTCTTTATCTCTCTCTCTCTCCCCCCCTCTCTCTTTCTCTCTCTGAAAAAGAATCAAAACAAAAAACTCAAATACACTATATTTTTAAGACAGAACAGTGTCGCTTTAATAAAAGTGGTTAGTTTTCATGGTGTAGACAAATATGTACATATTTTTTCTTCATCATGTGAACTGGAAACTGCAATTAAAAGGCTCATTCACTGCTATAATGTAAAACTCAGTGACACATTCCAGCATCTTATTTACAGGCACTTATGAAAACAATAATGTTCAAATAAAGGACAAGCAAGAGCTTCCATTTATTATAAAGCATTTATTTTTACTCTAGGAATGCAGTTCTGTTCAACAGAATTCATCAGTGTTGTTAAGAACTTAAATTTGCTCTTTTATATATCATTTAGCAAAAGGAAGATAACTCGTGAAATTATTTCTAGCTCATAGGAATGGTTATCTCCCCTTATTGATGTTTTTTTTTTTTATTTAGTTTGCTTTTTTATCTGTTGTCTCATTTAATGATTTATATTTTATGATACTCTGTGCACTGGATTGGCAGCCATTTCTCATTCAGGTCCTGGATAGCCATGCCTATTCTATCAGCTGCTTTTTGCTCTTAGCTGGAGGTCAAATATGTCCATTTTAGCTAATATGTACCAGCATCGCCAGTCACCCATTTAGGCATCATTTCACTCTTCTGCCAGTCCATGATCATGCTGGGATGTTTGACACATGGTAAGGAGTTTGAACCTTATGATACAGCTTGTTTTGGGTGTGATTTAATGTGAGATGTAGTTGCAGTTAGTGCATTTCAAGGCAGGAGGTGCCTTTTTTCTCCTTCCCACCCATAAATTAGGCTGATCACAGCTGATTGACTCTTGATTATGACCTTAACATACATCATCATAGCCCATGGAAGTCATCTCACCTTCCACAAGTCTTATGCCCAAAGTTAATGCTGCATTCTGCTGTTTCTGATGAGAGGCCTAGATGTGGGCTCATGTTAGCCAAAGGCGCCTGTGCTGTTTTAAAAGTGGACTTACTTGGCCTTACAGATTGACCCTCAGTCTCAAAGGCCTCTCTGCTGCAGTCAGTATGTAACATGTAGGTGTCCATAGATGAAGAGTCAGTCAGTTTCAAGCCTTTGCTCTGTGGAATATGGCCAGTTTTTAAGTGTGCAGCCATGTCACCTCTCATTGTGTTGATGAAAGTTTTTTTGCTTAAATGTTGATATTTTTATCAGGATTTCGGTGAAAATCAGCCCTATATATACTGAGAATGGTCTCCAGAGAATGCAGTCATCTTCCAGGGATGCTGACAATGGCACATGAAAGATACAATGACAACTGCATGTCACCCTTTGAAGTTTTGTGTTACCCCGGTGAGATGGGGCCATCTGGCATTTGGCCATCCAGACCCCCTGAAGTGCCTGCAGAGGTCTGTTTCATAACAAGATATCTACACAGTCTTTTATATTAGAATGGTCAACTATGTCTCATTTTAAAGACAAAAGTGCACTCTTTCAGATGAACTAAAATTTGACAGGGTGAGACTTTTAAAAATTTTATATTGTTGTTGTTTTTTCAACAATTTAAAAAATCCAAAAATGTTACTAAAAATAGTAACAAGTTTATTGAGTAAGGAATAAGTTTTTATTTTCAGTTGTTTTACATTTTTTAATGCAGATAAGTTTATAGAACACATTTTTTTTTTTATTTCTTAGAAAAATTCCCATAAATTAAAGAAATTATTAAAATTTCAGTGTTGACCATGTAAGCTAGACTGCATTTGTAACTGCAGTTATTTTGGGTATACACCTATCTTACATAAAATGCTGTATTTTGATAAAATGACGGAATATTTTGCTACAAATTCATACAATGGCTCAGTATACATTGTGCATCACTTTTAGACACTTTTTGAATTTTTTTGTACTAAATAGGACTAAGACCACAATTACCTGCCCTTGGTTACCCTGTATCCGGATGTGCCTACACAGAAAATAGTGACCCTATTTAATGCTGAATTAAGGTGAGTTTTTGACTGAAAGACATGCAATAAAGGATTAAATTCTATAGAATACAGTTAAAATAGTCATAAAATGCCCAATTTGGAGGCCTTATTGCACAACAACCTTAAAAGTTGAGCATTACTGAGAGGGGAATTTTTGAGAGAATTGGTGTGAAATGGCCGACTGGTTCACTAAATTCATACGAATGTTATTTGGCCTTAAATAGGTCAAAAAGTAGTCGGGTGACCCCATGTTTAAAATGTACAGAATTATTTCTCTTGAATAGATCTATCTAATCAGGGTAAGTTTGGGTGTCAATTTCCCTTACAGAAATTGTCATTTGCATATATGCTTATATAGAATATATAGTAAAATTAATTGTGGTCTTAGTCCAGCGAACATCACAGGTAGGGAGGTTCGACTGATAGGTGTGAAATACATAGCACTTTTAATATGGGGCCGGAAATTTAGTTTGAGAGTTCCAGCCATCAGTGTTCGACACATCCCAGGTCGAACAATATAGAATTAAGAACAGTTTATGCCAGGACCGTGAAATGTGTTCGAGTCAAGTATGGTGTTCCAGTTTTCAGTGTTTGAGTCACCGAAGTTTAACTGTATTTCAGTTATAGAGCGACGTCCAGCTAATTAGAGGTGGAGGAAGACCCCAAATGCATGGAGGCATCCTGGTAGAACCACCAACCTACCGCAAGCCAGCTGGAAGGCTTCCTCACATGAAAATCCGAATAATCCTGCCGGGATTCGAACCAACGCAGTGAGGGGCTGAGTGAGTGTTAAAGTATGCGACTTTACCCTCTCGACAACAGAAGCCCCTATATATGAGTAACTTAAAGGAAAAAGAGAGAGGTGTGAAACACAAAAGGAAAGAAGGCCTGGATTTTACTGTCTATGTATGATGTATGACGAGAAAAAAAAAATGCATTTCAGACAAACGGTTGAACAGAACCAAGTTGTGGGACCGTGACAGTATAGTTCTCAATTATGTACTGCCTTTCTCAGATAATCTGAAAAGTGTTTTAAGAATCACAGAACATTTGGTCTTGTAATTTTACAAGATTTACAGGACCAAAATTGTTCACAGGACCAAACTCTAAACAACTAGATTTCATTACTGCTTAATTTTATCTTTTATTTCACTGAATTTAATAAGTTTAAGCACTTTATTAGCATGATATCTTAATGTATTAGCACTCAAATCGCCATATTCTATAATCATCTTGCCTTTGTCTGGTAATATTTCTATAAAACTTTGTCACTTTGAAGACATTCAAAAATAAATATATTTCACTGAGACTTTTTTCAAGTTTGATCTAATTTGGGGGAGATATTCTTCACATATAAGATAACACTGAAACCTATTGGAAATATACATTTTATATGAATATTAAAGACTGAATTTGACTTATGAGAAAAACTCATAGTAGAAAGATGTATCATTGATTCTGTTTCAACTTTCATGAAAAAACAACAACTAAACTTTACCATAAGAAGATGGAAAAAGTCACTTTTTTAGTTTTCAGGGGAGATTACTCATGGCAACAAAATCATCAAGGGGAGGTTATAAAATAACTTCTGTCACATGTCATAACATGTTTATTTGCCCCTAAGATTACCATTGTTTTACATTTTAAAAGCTTATGTTGTGAAGTTATATGGATGGCTTTGATGGTTGCCTCCCTTGGTCCTCCTATATTATGTTCTCTTTTCTTGATACATAACAATGGACAGTTCCTAAACTGTCAATCAAGTATGTTTACAGTAACAGTCTTATCCAACCAGAGTAAGTGTGAAGCACATAATAGCATCTGTTGGTAGCATGTCAGGGATGTGGTATAATATCATATGTGTGGTAGCATGTCAGGGATGTGGTATAATATCATGTGTGTGGTAGCATGTCAGGGATGTGGTATAATATCATGTGTGTGGTAGCATGTCTGCGATGTATAATATCATGTGTGGTAGCATGTTAGGGATGTTGTATATGTGTGTGGTACCATGTCAGGGATGTTATATAATATATGTGTGGTAGCATGTCAGGGATGTTATATAATAGCATATGTGTGATACCATGTTAAGAATGTTGTATAATGTAATGTGTGTGGTATTATGTCAGGGATATTGTATAATATCATGTGTGTGGTAGCATGTCAAGGATGTGGTATAATATCATTTTTTGGTAGTATATCAGGGATATGGTATTATATATGTGAGGTAATTTGTCAGTTTTGAAAGATATCATGGGGGGATGTATATCATATATTGGTAGCAAATTTGTCAGGGTTGTGGTATTATACATGTGTGTGATATCTGCATTGGTATCAAATAATTAATATGACATCATTTAATGCAGATATTGTTATATCATTGTGATATACGAAGAACTCATATCACAAATAAGGTATCAAATCATTTCCAGTTGTACCATGCCATCATTGTGGTGTAAGTTTGACAGTGTTGTCACTTCGCATTTGTGGTTTTGTGCTTTGTGGTAATAGTTTGTTATTGTCATGTCGATGTGTGGTACCATGTGAAATATGTGGTATCAGTTTGATGATATTGTCATATCACATCTGTCAATATCACAAGTGTGATATCATGTGAACTGTGTTGTCATACCACGTGTGGTACCATGTGAGTTATGTGGTATTAGTTTGGCAGTGTTGTCATGTCACATGTGTTATACCATTTGAACTATGTGGTATTAGTTTAGCAGTGTTGTCATATCACATGTGTGATACCATGTGAGTTATGTGGTATCGGTTTGACAGTGTTGTCATATCATGTGTGATACCATGTGAACTATGTGGTATCAGTTTGACAGTGTTGTCATGTCACATGTATGATACCTTGTGAACTATGTGGTATCAATTTGGAAGTGTTGTCACATCACATGTGTAATACCTTGTGAACTATGTGGTATCAGTTTGGAAGTGTTGTCCCATCACGTATGATACCATGTGAACTATGTGTTATCAGTGTGTCAGTGTTGTCATATCACATGTGTGATACCATGTGAACTATGTGGTGTCAGTATGACAGTGTTGTCATATCACATGTGTGGTACCTTGTGAACTATGTGGTATCAGTATGACAGTGTTGTCACATCACATGTGTGATACCTTGTGAACTATGTGGTGTCAGTATGACAGTGTTGTCATATCACATGTGTGGTACCTTGTGAACTATGTGGTATCAGTATGACAGTGTTGTCATATCACATGTGTGATACCATGTGACATAATTGATATTAGTTTGGCAGTGTTGTCATGTCACATGTGTGATACCATGTGACATGTGGTATTAGTTTTGCTGTGTTGTCATGTCACATGTGTGATACCATGTGAACTATGTGATATTAGTTTGACAGTGTTGTCATGTCACATGTGTGATACCATGTGAACTATGTGATATTAGTTTGACAGTGTTGTCATGTCACATGTGTGATACCATGTGACATATGTGGTATTAGTTTGGCTGTTGTCATGTCACATGTTTGAAACCATGTGACATATGTGATATTAGTTTGGCAGTGTTGTCATGTCACATGTGTGATACCATGTGAACTATGTGGTATTAGTTTGACAGTGTTGTCATGTCCCATGTGTGATACCATGTGACATATGTGGTATTAGTATGACAGTGTTGTCATGTCACATGTGTGGTACCCATGTGTACTATGTGATATTAGTATGACAGTGTTGTCATGTCACATGTGTGGAACCATGCAGACTGTGGTATTAGTCTGTGTGTTATCATGTTTTTATTTTGATTTCATGCCATTTTTCTGGTACCCATCTACTCTCTATGGTATCATGCCACTTGTCAGTGGGATCCATTGATACTGTAGAGTGGCAATACTATATCTGTCTCTGGTTGATCAAGACCCCAAATGACTAAAATACTATTCGTGGGACATCAAAACTGTGTCAGTTTTCAAATATAGCCTTGATTAACAATATGGACCTGACCTATTGCAGGCTGATCAGGTGTTTTATGGGTGCAGACTTTGTATCATCATAAGCTACGTCAAGTATGTGGTATCAGTGTGTCAGTGTTGTCATGTCACAAGTGTGATACCATGTGACATATGTGATATTAGTTTGGCAGTGTTGTCATTCACATGTGTGATACCATGTGAAACACATGTATGTGGTATCAGTATGACAGTGTTGTCACATCACATGTGTGGTACCATGTGACATAATTGATATTAGTTTGGCAGTGTTGTCATGTCACATGTGTGATACCATGTGACATGTGGTATTAGTTTTGCTGTGTTGTCATGTCACATGTGTGATACCATGTGAACTATGTGATATTAGTTTGACAGTGTTGTCATGTCACATGTGTGATACCGTGTGACATATGTGGTATTAGTTTTGCTGTGTTGTCATGTCACATGTGTGATACCATGTGAACTATGTGGTATTAGTTTGACAGTGTTGTCATGTCACATGTGTGATACCATGTGACATATGTGGTATTAGTTTGGCTGTTGTCATGTCACATGTTTGAAACCATGTGACATATGTGATATTAGTTTGGCAGTGTTGTCATGTCACATGTGTGATACCATGTGAACTATGTGGTATTAGTTTGACAGTGTTGTCATGTCCCATGTGTGATACCATGTGAACTATGTGTATTAGTTTGACAGTGTTGTCATGTCAACCTTGACAGTTGTTATTAGTCTGTGTGTTATCATGTTTTTATTTTGATTTCATGCCATTTTTCTGGTACCCATCTACTCTCTATGGTATCATGCCACTTGTCAGTGGGATCCATTGATACTGTAGAGTGGCAATACTATATCTGTCTCTGGTTGATCAAGACCCCAAATGACTAAAATACTATTCGTGGGACATCAAAACTGTGTCAGTTTTCAAATATAGCCTTGATTAACAATATGGACCTGACCTATTGCAGGCTGATCAGGTGTTTTATGGGTGCAGACTTTGTATCATCATAAGCTACGTCATCACACATTATTTTCAATGATATTTGCTCTTTTTAAGACATATATCAACACATTATTGTTTAAGAGAGATGGGAGAAACAGAATAAATATCTAATTGCACTGCATAGAGTTGTGAGCAGCAACTTTTGCTTCATTTCAGCCTTCAGTGTAGAATCAGAAATATTTAGGCTGCTCATGCAGATGTGAGAAAACAATCAGGAACAATAAAAGGACTTGTGTAATTGTGACATCCTTTAACTTCACAATTACTGTCAGAATCCCGGGAAAGATGAACTTGCTATCTGTTAGTCTTTGATGGCAAAAAATGGTGTAAAATGATTCAAATGAAATCAAATATACCAAGTTTAACACAGAAAAAGAAGAACATAAAATTAAAAAGGACTCATTGCTGTCACGTTTAAAGGTGTGTGTTTTTATTTTTACAGGGGAAGGATAATAATTGCAGCATTTGAACATATTACAGAATTAATGAATTAATGAAAACTTTCAATTGCTGTAAACAATTATAGTTCTTTTGCGAGGATTATTGTGGTTTTGTCAAACTACTGGTTTGACATTATGAACAAAACAGGGTGTGGCAATTATGGGTTATTATAGCCGTATAAATTCATCATCATCATCATCATCATAACGGGGATCAAACTTCTGTTTGTTGGTAAATCAATATTTTTTTATTGTTTAAATACTTCATGTAGGCAAAATTGGGCCAGAATAACAATAAATGGACGGACAAACCTCAGCCGCTTCTACAGAAAAGTGCTGAATACAAGTCTTGTGAATCTATTTATAATAGACATATCACAACAGATATAACACAAACATAAAAAAGTAGAAATACTTTAGATGGATATGAATGAATTCCTATTATTACACAATGGCTAAAATTGAAAGCAAACAAAATATAGCTTTACTGTTAATAGAGTAAACTGTAGTCAAAATTAGAGTAAACAAATAATTTCCAAGCATAACAACCTCGCTGCTCATAAAACAACTAACTATATATGAGAATAATAGACAGTAACCTCATTTGTAAAAATAATAACATAGTATGGTAGTTATGGACCCTGTTGCAGAGGAAAACCCCAGGGAAATGCTCCATGCTCCAGAGAATTTGTTTGATGCCAAAAATGAACTGACTGATACTCCCCACCTTCTCACCGTAAAAACCGTACTTACCACTTGTAAGTTCGCACATAGGTCCCAATCCTACCCTCACAAGCCTCTAATGGCCAATGCACTCACCAGCATATGATGACCTATGCCCTCACCAGGCTCCAATGGCCGATGCCCTCACCAGGCTCTAATGGCCGATGCCCTCACCAGCATATGATGACCTATGCCCTCACTGGCCTCTAATGGCCGATGCCCTCACCAGGCTCTAATGGCCGATACCCTCACCAGGCTCTAATGGCCGATGTCCTCACCAGGCTCTAATGGCCGATGTCCTCACCAGCCTCTAATGGCCGATACCCTCACCAGCCTCTAATGACCTATGCCCTCACCAGGCTCTAATGGCCGATGCCCTCACCAGGCTCTAATGGCCGATGTCCTCACCAGGCTCTAATGGCCGATGTCCTCACCAGCCTCTAATGGCCGATACCCTCACCAGCCTCTAATGACCTATGCCCTCACCAGGCTCTAATGGCCGATGTCCTCACCAGCCTCCAATGGCCGATGTCCTCACCAGCCTCTAATGGCCGATGCCCTCACCAGCCTCTAATGGCCGATACCCTCACCAGGCTCTAATGGCCGATGCCCTCACTGGCCTCTAATGGCCGATGTCCTCACCAGGCTCTAATGGCCGATGTCCTCACCAGGCTCCAATGGCCGATGCCCTCACAAGCCTCTAATGGCCAATGCACTCACCAGCATATGATGACCTATGCCCTCACTGGCCTCTAATGGCCGATGCCCTCACCAGGCTCTAATGGCCGATACCCTCACCAGCCTCTAATGGCCGATGCCCTCACCAGGCTCTAATGGCCGATGCCCTCACTAGGCTCTAATGGCCGATATCCTCACCAGCCTCCAATGACCGATGCCCTCACCAGCCTCCAATGACCTATGCCCTCACCAGCCTCCAATGACTTATGCCCTCACCAGGCTCTAATGGCCGATGCCCTCACCAGCCTCCAATGGCCGATGTCCTCACCAGCCTCCAATGACCTATGCCCTCACCAGCCTCCAATGACCTATGCCCTCACCAGGCTCTAATGGCCGATGCCCTCACCAGCCTCCAATGACCTATGCCCTCACCAGGCTCTAATGGCCGATGCCCTCACCAGCCTCCAATGACCGATGCCCTCACCAGGCTCTAAAGGCCGATGTCCTCACTGGCCTCTAATGGCCGATGCCCTCACTGGCCTCTAATGGCCGATGCCCTCACCAGGCTCTAATGGCCGATGCCCTCACCAGCCTCCAATGACCGATGCCCTCACCAGCCTCCAATGACCTATGCCCTCACCAGGCTCTAATAGCCGATGCCCTCACCAGGCTCTAATGGCCGATGCCCTCACCAGCCTCCAATGGCCGATGCCCTCACCAGCCTCCAATGGCCGATGCCCTCACCAGCCTCCAATGACCTATGCCCTCACCAGGCTCTAATGGCTGATGCCCTCACCAGGCTCTAATGGCCGATGCCCTCACCAGGCTCTAATGGCCGATGCCCTCACCAGCCTCCAATGGCCGATGCCCTCACCAGCCTCCAATGGCCGATGCCCTCACCAGCCTCCAATGGCCGATGCCCTCACCAGCCTCCAATGGCCGATGCCCTCACCAGCCTCCAATGACCGATGCCCTCACCAGCCTCCAATGACCTATGCCCTCACCAGGCTCTAATGGCCGATGCCCTCACCAGGCTCCAATGACCTATGCCCTCACCAGCCTCCAATGACCTATGCCCTCACCAGGCTCTAATGGCCGATGTCCTCACCAGGCTCCAATGGCCGATGCCCTCACCAGCCTCCAATGGCCGATGCCCTCACCAGCCTCCAATGACCGATGCCCTCACCAGCCTCCAATGACCTATGCCCTCACCAGGCTCTAATGGCCGATGTCCTCACCAGGCTCTAATGGCCGATGCCCTCACCAGGCTCCAATGACCTATGCCCTCACCAGCCTCCAATGACCTATGCCCTCACCAGGCTCTAATGGCCGATGTCCTCACCAGGCTCCAATGGCCGATGCCCTCACCAGCCTCCAATGGCCGATGCCCTCACCAGCCTCCAATGACCGATGCCCTCACCAGCCTCCAATGACCTATGCCCTCACCAGGCTCTAATGGCCGATGTCCTCACCAGGCTCTAATGGCCGATGCCCTCACCAGGCTCCAATGACCTATGCCCTCACCAGCCTCCAATGACCGATGCCCTCACCAGGCTCTAATGGCCGATGCCCTCACCAGGCTCCAATGGCCGATGCCCTCACCAGCCTCCAATGACCGATGTCCTCACCAGCCTCCAATGGCCGATGCCCTCACCAGCCTCCAATGGCCGATGCCCTCACCAGCCTCCAATGGCCGATGCCCTCACCAGCCTCCAATGACCTATGCCCTCACCAGCCTCTAATGGCTGATGCCCTCACCAGCATCTGATGGCCAATGCCCTCACCAGCATCTGATGGCCAATGCTCTAACAAGCCTCCAATGGCAGATGCCCTCACCGGCCTCTAATGGCCAATGCCCTCACCAGCATCTAATGGCCTATGCCCTCACTGGCCTTTAATGGCCAATGCCCTCACAAGCCTCCAATGGCAGATGCCCTCACAAGCCTCCAATGGCCGATGCCCTCGCCAGCAACTAATGGCAGATGCCCTCACTGGCCTCTAATGGCCGATGCCCTCACCAGCATCTAATGGCCTATGCCCTCACTGGCCTTTAATGGCCGATGCTCTTACAAGCCTCCAATGGCAGGCACCCACACCAGATGCGTATGGTTGGTGAAAACCCACCAACACCACAGCAGATGCCTATAATATTTGTTGGCGCAACCCCCCACCATCAATAGCTGATGCATATGGTTGGTGAAAGCTATGAAATCAATTGTGGACTGGACAGCAGTCAGTTCTTTATACCCTTGTCATTTAAAGCATTTACCTGGAATTTTCAAGGACACAAACCAAGTTCGCCCCAAAATTCCGCTATTAATTTCTAAATTCAAGTACATTATATTACCACGAAGCCATGTATTATTATCTCTGATATTACTTGAATTTGTATGTGATATTTATAAATTATAAATATAAATCTTTAATGTTTAATTCCGTTTCCGATAACGTGCGACAAACACTCCGCAAATATAACATACCAACTGCGGCGTCTAATATTATTCCACTATATAAAATTAATATCATTTTGACAAAACCACTTTTTGCCTACTATATGTTATCAGTTTGGCGAACCGGTAGTTTGACGAAACTACCAACACCCCTTTTGTGACCTGCATAGCAGAATTAAACAAATTCTAAAAAAAAAACATCAAAACAAAACATATCTAAGACGTATGATATGGTGCTAGCAAAATGCAAAGGTTAAATCTGATGCCTGTTATTTGTGTGGTAATATTAACAATGCATCGGATATAAATGACTCTAAAAGCCCCACATAATACTGCATACGGCTATGAAGTTGTCTTAGCCTAGTGCCATATACTATGCTTTTCGAGTATACCTTATGCCGTATGAATATAAGTTTATAAGACAACAGCTTCTTCCTTCCGAGTGTAAACGCCACACAACATAAACTCAAAAGATAATTGGATAACTCTAAGTTATGAATAATATGACCTGTGTAGTTAAAATGGGGTCACAAAACCAATTTCGTTGCTTTGTAACACTCTTTGAATGTGGCTGCCAGGGTAGTCAAGGTTCCCCCAGAAGAGTAGACATATTTTTGAACAATACGAAGAACAGACTGTTCCCCAGAAGAGTTACTATTTATAGATTTTTCCTATTTCCATGGATTCACCATAAATTCTCGCAAACCGTGCAATTTCATTTAATTTTAAACACAAATAACACAACTACTGAATGGTTACTGAATAACCATGATACTCTGTATATACATATACATAGTGTTGTTTCATAACGGCGCCGAATATAGATGTGAAGAGAGAGAGAGGAAGAGAGAGAGAGAGAGAGATTTTTATATGCTGTTACAGTATTTAGAAACAAAATTTTTCTTATTTTTTAATGTCGTATTTTTTCAAAAAATGTTAGCAAATAGTGATGCTCTACAAAAAGCTTGATCTCTAAAACAAGCATGGCCCCCCTTTTTTTAAAAAAAAAATTTAAAATTTAAAATGTACAAATACATGATATCAGATTTTTGAGATTGGGTTTAAATGTTAACCCATCAGAAAATTGTCGAAGATTGTATCTTACATTTGTTGTATTTTATTCAGTGCAACAAGGTTGTAACTCAAGATACAACCTTGTTTCATAAGGTTGGCTTTGGAGGGCTCCTACATTTTTTTAAGTTTTGATATTATAAAGTTGCAATGCCCTTTTATCTACCACAAGGAAACCATTATTTGTAGAGAGACTTCACAGGCAACATCAAATTATCCTATTTCTGAATTAGAAACAGGGATTTAGAATGTATTTCTAGTGATACCTATAATATTATTTACCTGCATGGCTCAAAACCTCCAAACAATCAGTGTGAAAATATTGTTTTTGAGTGCTGTTTGGTTTATCAATAGAATAATCTCTGAAAAATGATACTTTTTATACACATTCCTTGGAAAAACTTTTTGTAGTATATGAAATTTGCTTTATTTAAATACAGTCACATTTGATAACTTGTATTAATATGAAAATAAATTAGTTGAGTGACTACAACTAAGAAAACTGTTGTTAAATATAAGTAATAATGTAAAGTAACACAATTTACAGATATAATTATATCAAATCTGTAAACAATCATTAAAAATAGTTAAAATACAAAACTTCATATTCATGTCAAAACTTTCTTGCACAAAAATATCGATGAAATTCTCCACATTTCAGTGCAACATGGTTATTTGGTTTCCATACCACAACCAAACTACTGATCCAATCTGATTGTAACCTTGATTTTGACTTTCTTCTTCACATTGTGACCATGTGGTATTTATCATGTGGTATCAATGTGAGGGTTTGATGTAGTGTGGTATCAATGTGAGGATCAATGTAGTGTGGTATCATTTGGTTATGTGGTATTTATCATGTGGTATCAATGTGAGGGTCAATGTAGTGTTGTATCATTTGGTTATGTGGTATTTATCATATGGTATCAATGTGAGGGTCAGTGTAGTGTGGTATCATTTGGTTATGTGGTATTTATCATGTGGTATCAATGTGAGGGTCATTGTAGTTTATCATTTGGTTTATGTGGTATTTATCATGAGGTATCAATGTGAGGGTCAATGTAGTGTGGTATCATTTGGTTATGTGGTATTTATCATGTGGTATCAATGTGAGGGTCATTGTAGTATATCATTTGGTTTATGTGGTATTTATCATGAGGTATCAATGTGAGGGTCAATGTAGTGTTGTATCATTTGGTTATGTGGTATTTATCATGTGGTATCAATGTGAGGGTCAATGTAGTGTTGTATCATTTGGTTATGTGGTATTTATCATGTGGTATCAATGTGAGGGTCAATGTAGTGTTATCATTTGGTTTATGTGGTATTTATCATGAGGTATCAATGTGAGGGTCAATGTAGTGTTGTATCATTTGGTTATGTGGTATTTATCATGTGGTATCAATGTGAGGGTCAATGTAGTGTGGTATCATTTGGTTATGTGGTATTTATCATGTGGTATCAATGTGAGGGTCATTGTAGTATATCATTTGGTTTATGTGGTATTTATCATGAGGTATCAATGTGAGGGTCAATGTAGTGTTGTATCATTTGGTTATGTGGTATTTATCATGATGGTATCAATGTGAGGGTCAATGTAGTGTGGTATCATTTGGTTATGTGGTATTTATCATGTGGTATCAATGTGAGGGTCAATGTAGCATGGTATCATTTAGTATAGGTCAGAATAATGTATGGTATCATGGCGCCTAAAATGACAGAAAATATCCATGGATTAATTAAACATAGGTGATTCAGCTAGAGCAAATATCATTGGCTGCTGCGAATTTATCTGGGAAGAAATAAACAAGAAAAGCAATTTAGGACATATATCACATAGGGTGTTTATTTCCAAAATAATTCTATTTTATTTTATAGAGGTGAAAAAGTACTGTTACATAGTACACCTGACCTGGTTATGAAACATTACACTGTAGAAGGAAATCCCTATTCTAAGAATGACTTGTTTACTAGTATTGTTCTGGAGTGTTCAATGAAAGAGATCCCTTTTCTGAAAAACAAGAGGGCCATGATGGCCCTGAATCGCTCACCTGAGAAATATTGCCTTCATTGTCTTTTATAACACAGTGATGCCGAAGACAAAATCTATGCAGAAGAACAGCAAAACAATCGTAATTCCACACAAAAACTGTATATGTGGTCCAAATTTTGATGGTTATAGCTATAAAATCAAGTGACCTCTAGGGGGGACCAATTTTGACCCAAGATGCCTGATATGAAACTTGATTCTGGTCCACAAGGCCATGTTACATGCCAAAAATCTAACCCCATGATCTTGTGGTTTCTGACAAGAAGATCTTTTAAAGACTCCCCTTATTTAAGTCTTTGTAAAATCAAGTGACACCTGGGGCGGGGCCAATTTTGACCCAAGGACCATGATTTGAACAAACTTGGTAGATGTCTATTAGGCAATGTTACACACCAAATATCTTAACTCGAGGCCTTGTGGTTTCTTAGAAGAAGATTTTTCTAGATTTCCTATTTTAGCCTATGTAAAATCAAGTGACCCCTGGGGAGGGGCCAATTTTGACCCCAGGGCAATGATTTAAACAAAGCTGGTAGATACTCATAAGGCCATGTTACACAAAAAGTATCTTAACACTAGGCCTTATGGTTTCTGAGAAGATTTTCTAGATGTTATTTTTTCTTCACAAGTCTATGTTAAATCAAGTGACCCCAGGGGCGGGGCCAATTTTGAACTTAAGCCATAATTTAAACAAACTTTGAAGAGATCCACTAGACAATGCTACACACCATATATCTAAACTCCAGGCCTTGTGGTTTCTGAGAAGATTTTTATAGTTTTTTTCCTTATATAAGCCTATGTAAAATCAAGTGACCCCTGGGGCGGGGTCAACTTTGACCCCAGGGTCATGATTTGAACAAACTTTGTAGAGGTTCACTAGACAATGCTCTAGGCCTTGCAGTTTTGCAGAAGAAGATTTTCAAAGTTTGCATTTTTAAAATCTATTTTTAGCTCCTGTGACCTTCTTTTTCAACCAATCAAAATAATTTGAACAACTTTGATAGAGGACATCATAAGGATGATTCCTGTGAAGTTTGGTCAAAATCAATTCAGCGTTTAGGAGGAGATGTTGTTTAAGGAATTGTTGCGCGGACCACGCACA
>CM037789.1:62756132-62806132 GCA_021229015.1 Solen grandis | reverse complement strand
ATGTCTCGAAGGTTCGGCGACCCTTCTGTGACACATTCCAGATCTTGTGATAGAATCTCAGAATATTCACAAAAAATTCGGCAAGCGCATTCTAAAATTTGTTGCATTTTTGGTCACCCTTAGACGGTAAAAAAAGCCATGGGACTTTGCTGGGGCATCCTCATAAACCCCCAAAAGTCTACCCTTGATTTTGTCTCTTAATTTCATCACCAAATTCTCACAATCTCCACAATCTTCCCCGAGCCATCTAGGGTGGTTCAATACAACGATACATTCCCTAATCTACGGGGATATTCCCCCGATGATGTTCGCTTGTGCTTCGGGGCACCTTCCCCAATCATCGGAGAAATTTTCCGATCATCGGGAGCCATTCCCGATAATATAAGGCCATTGTACCATAGCCTCGGAGGGGTTAGTTCCAGCACTGCCAACATCAGATTTTGTGAAATTCACCAGACCTAAAAGGACAATAAAAACAAAAAATAATAATGGCTGCGAAACATCAAATATATTAGAAAAACGCATTTGCAAAATTCAAAGGGTCTGGAAATACCATCATCAAACTCTAAACAATATGAAAATTCATTCTTTGTGGACACTGTGATTCACTGGAATCATCTCCCTGATAATATAGTGCATGCTGGCTCTGTTGAGGCATTCAAAAATGCCTTAAAGAGCCATCGTCAATAGTGCGGAGCTCTTCTTCCGTTGTGTAAAACCCAGTATTGGGATCTACAACGTATTTGTTTCAGATTCAGATTCAGATAGCCGAAACATCAGTGAACGTTTCAACGGACCAGTCCCGAAGCTTTTCATGAGATTGCCCCGTCTTTTTGGCTCAAACATCTGATGCCATCGGGAGAAATTCCACAACGCTCCAATGGAACCTAGGCATTAGTTCTATGGTCTTCAAGTTTAAATTCAGATTTTGTTTGGCCCCCTAGCTAGTGACGTCACAGTCTCTATTTATAGATTGGTTTATTTCAAGTACATGACGTTTCCAACAGGCACGTGATCTACAGATGGCATGCGCAGTTAATCACTTAAAATGGTTTGCATGAGAAACGGGCCAGAAAACTTGTGTCTTCCTCTAAATCTGTCCAAAGAGAAAGGTAAGCAATATTGTAGAGATTATTATTTAACTTATATTTCTTCCATGTAAGCCAAAATAATTGAGAATCCGTGTATCTTGTTATTACTCTTTTATTTAAACTTCCTGGTTATATTCACTGGGATCCCATGGGTTTGTGTTCTCTTTGGTCTCATATCTTTTCACAATCGTACATACGTTCTGGTTAGTTTTAAATTGTCTCAAATTGATTAATGCAACAACATAATTGTTTTAGATTTCAAGCCAAAATATCTAAATAATTGACATTTCACCAATATTCTATGGAGGGGGATCTGCATGATCAAACTTATTCATAACTAAATGTGGTGTAAAATGTAAACTTGTAAAGTTTTGGCAATTCATATTCATATTGAAAAAAAACAACATGAAGATATAGAGCAATGACAGATAGTAGCGACAGTTGGCAGTTGCCGACAGTTATAATATTTACCTTATTTATTTATATTAAATACTGTGAACGTCATTTATGATGTCAAAGGTTTTCCTGGAAGTCTCTGGTTTGTTTTAGAAGAATCCTGCATAATACAATATGGAGTTATTTCAATGTACTGTGTGTTTCTCTAGTCTATTTTGACACTGATATTGACATGGTTACGGTGGGTGCAGAGCCTTTTTTATATGCCGCTTGAGGCGGTCGTATATGAATCAGGGTCAACTCGGCCTAATTACCAAGTCGGCCCGGTCCAAGTCGGCCTAATTTGATTATCATTATGATGTATATTACCTGCCAGTAATACCCGAAAGGGGAGTTTGTGCAGTATATATAGATAGATAGATATCCCTGTAGTCCTGTATCCCCAGCCTTGTTGTTAACATCAACTAAGCCTAAAAAGTTACTTACATTAGTTGGTACACTAAGTTCAAAAGTTGGCATCTGCATCACTGTTCCACTTCAGTCTTCTTCGGGACGCAGCATGCTTTGTTCCAATGTGAGCATCTCTAGTCGTCGTCATGCTAGCTCTTCTTCCAGACAAGGCCGACCCAATTTGTTAATAATATATATAATTTTACCCTTTCTAATTAGCATTTGATTGATTTTAATGAAACCAAAGTTAATCCGCTTATTGTTAAATGTGAAAGTTTTCTTTGAACAGTAAGATACAACAAAATCGAACACGTTTGAAGTTTATTTCAGAGGGATACCATTTAATGATTATGAAAGTGATAAATTAATTTGCTATTTCTTTTGAAGTTTAATACTCTTCTAATTAATTACTGTGTAACACTTTCATCATTTTTAACACCTTTATTATTCGTTGAGAAATTAAAGGATGTTTGTCTCACGTAGGTATTACCGGGAACACCTTGTATCATTATTCATAGTAGGCCGACTTGGACCAAGCCGACTTGGACTAGACTGATTAGGTTTTTAGGCCGAGTTGACCCGACACCTCGTATATTGGCGTCATCTCCGTCCGTCCGTATGTCCATATCTTGTGAACCCAACTCCTCCTTTGTTTCTAAGTGAATCTTTTTCAAAACTTGGTCAATGTCATTACTATAATGGGTAGTTGTGCACGAAGTGGCGATTTTCCAGTTCATTGATTTTTGTCCCTTGAAACTTAGCTCTAAAAAGATTATAGAGGCCTTTTCTGTAAAAAAAAAAAAAAAAATAGCATTATAAATCTAAATCTATCTATTCAATTGTTTGTTGTTCTTTTTTTTTCTTCATATATTTAGTATCTTTATTAGTTTATAATAATTCACTGATATGATAATTACATAGATTATTATAAATAATGTGCTTAATGATATCTGAGTTGTATCAAGCACTCTATATTGAATGTGTTCGGTTTGCACACATGATAAAATTCAACTGCTTGTTATTCCAAACATGCATTTAACTTGCTTAACAGTTACCTAAATGACTGGTTGAGTTGTTTCCCCTAAAGCAATACATGCATTTACATAAAAAATGACACGAAACATATGAGCTAACTACAACACGTAACTATACAATCTTATAATGTTGTGCGTCTATATATAGAAAAAGTGTAAGAGAATACTTTATTTATGAGCGCTGAGATATTTTTCATTTTAAAAATGCCCATTTCATAAAATGTCACAATTAAAATATATATATCAGGAAAGGAAGTGACACCATTCTCATGACATCTTGATCTTATTCGAGCAATAATTAGAAAAGTTATGGCAAAAAGAAAAGTAAGTTTGGTAATACAAGCATGTTCGGCAATACCCTCACCCACTCTAAGATTTTTTTTAGCTCAGTGGTTTTTTGTTCAGGATGATTTTTAGCTCACCTGAACACAACGTGCTCATGCTGAGCTATTGTGATCGCCTTTTGTCCAGCGTCCGTCCTGCATCAACAATTTTCTCTAAACATCTCTGAAACTACTGGGCCAAATTTGATAAAATTCTCCTGTGATGTTCCTTGCATGAAGCTCTACCAAAGTTGTTCAAATGGTTCCGGTCTGTTGCCTATCTGGGTCAAAGGAGCTAGAGATAGATTTTTTAAATGAAATCTTCAAAAACCTTCTTCTCCGAAACTGCAAGGCCTAGAGCTTAGATATTTCTTGTATGGCATTGTCTTATGAACCTCTACCAAGATTGTACAAATCTTGACCCTGGGGTCAAAATTGGCCCTGCATCAGGGGGCACTTCATTTTAATTAGGCTTATATCAGAAAATCTAGAAAAATCTTCTTGTCAGAAACCACAAGGCTTAGCATTGTCTAGTGGACCCCTACCAAGTTTGTTCAAATCATGGCCCTTGGGTCTAATTTGGCCCTGCCACAGGAGTTACTTAATTTTACATATACTTTAATTGTAAAACTAGAAAAACTTTATTGTCAGAAACTTAAAGGCCTGGAGTTAAGATATTTGGTACGTAATATGGCCTAGTGGACATCAACCAACTTTACATTATGGCCCTGGAATCAAATTTGGCCCCGCCCCTGGGGTCACTTTATTTTACACAGGCATATACATGAAAATCTAGAAAAATCTTATTGTCAGAAACCACAAGGCCTGGAGTTTAGATATTTAGTGTATTACATGGCCTTATAGACATGTACAAAGTTTGCTCAAATTATGGACCTTGGGTCAAAATTGGCCATGCCCCAGGGGTCACTTGAGTTTTTTTGATTGCCTTTAGCCCTATGGCATCTGTGTGTGCGTCCAGCGTCATTAATTTTCTTTAAACGACATCTCCCTCTTAACCATTGGGCCAATTTTGATGAAACTTTACAGGAATGTTCCTTGGGTGAAGCTCTACCAAAGTTGTTCCAATTGTTCCAGTCTATTGCATATCTGGATCACAGAAGCTAAAAATAGATTTTTAAAAGAGAAATTTTAATAATCTTCTCCGAAAGTGCAGGGCCTAGAGCTTAGATATTTGATGTGTAGCATTGTCTTATGGATCTCTAACAAGGATGTACAAATCATGGCCCTTGGGTTGAAATTAGCCCGCCCCAGGAGTCACTTGATTTTGCATAGATTTACAAAGGAAAGACTAAAGAAATCTTCTTCTCAGAAACAACAAGGCTTGGAGTTAAGACATTTGGTGTGTAACATAGCCTAGTAGACCTCTACCATGATTGTTCAAATCATGGCCCTGGGGTCAAAATTGACCCTGCTCCAGGGGTCACTTGATTTTACATAAACTTAAATCAGAAAAGCTAGATAAATCTTCTTGTCAGAAATCACAAGGCCTGGTGTTTAGATATTTGGTGTGTAACGTGGCGTAGTAGACATCTACCATGTTTGTTTGGCCCTGGGGTCAAAATTGTCACTTGATATAGATGAATCTTTAAATGATCTTGTCAGAAACCACAAGATCATGGGTTTAGATAATTGATATGTAACATGACCTAGTGGACCTGAACCAAGTTTCCAAATTATGGTTCTTTGGTATAAATTGGTCCCACCCTAGAAGTCACTTGATTTTATTGCTATGACCGTCAAAATTTGGACCACAGGTACATTTTTTGTGTGGAATTACGATTATTTTGCTGTACTTCTGTATGGATTTTGTATTCAGTATGACTGTTTTATATAAGGCATTGAAGGCGGCATCTTGGCCCTCTTGTTTTTAGCTCACCTGAGCACAATGTGCTCAAGGTGAGCTTTTGTGATCGCCCTTCGTCCGGCGTCCGTCGTCGTGCGGGGTGCGTCGTGCGGCGTCCGTCGTCAACAATTTGATTTAAACGACATCTCCTCTGAAACCGCTGGACAGAATTTAATGAAACTTGGCAGGAATGTTCCTTGGGTGAGGCTCTACAAAAGTTTCTAAAATAAAGTTGATCCATGAAGAAATCTGGTTGCCATGGCTACAAAAAGAAAAATAATTTGAAAACTTTAAAAATCATCTCCTTCAAAACTACTGGCCAGATTTCAAAATAATTTGGTACAGATATTCCTTGAGTCAACCTCTACCAAAGTTGCTAAAATTATTCCGATCCGTAAAAAAACATGGCCGCCAGGGACGGAGCTTATTTGCCTTATATGTATATAGAGAACCTTTAAACAACATCTCCTCTGAAACCACTGGACAGAATTTGATTAAACTTGGCAGGGATGATCCTTGGGTCAACCTTCACAAAAGTTGCTAAAATAAACTTGATCCATGTAGAACTCTGGTTGCCATGGCAACAAAAAGAAAAAAAATATGAAAACTTTAAAAATCATCTTCTTCAAAACTACAGGCCAGATTTTAAAATAAATTGGTACAGATGTTCCTTGGGTCAACCTCTACCAAAGTTGCTAAAATTATTCCGATCCGTAAAAAAACATGGCCGCCTGGGGCAGGGCTTATTTGCCTTATATGTATATAGAGAAACCTTTAAACAACATCTCCTGAAACCACTGGGCAGAATTTGATTAAACTTGGCAGGGATGATCCTTGGGTCAACCTTCACAAAAGTTGTTAAAATAAACTTGATCCATGTAGAACTCTGGTTGCCATGGCAACAAAAAGAAAAAAAATATGAAAACTTTAAAAATCATCTTCTTCAAAACAACTGGCCAGATTTTAAAATAAATTGGTACAGATGTTCCTTGGGTCAACCTCTACCAAAGTTGCTAAAATTTTTCCGATCCATAAAAAACATGGCCGCCAGGGTCGGGCTTATTTGCCTTTTATGTATATAGGGAAAACTTTAATCAACATTTCCTCTGAAACCACTGGACAGAATTTGATTAAACTTGGCAGGAATGATCCTTGGGTCAACCTTCACAAAAGTTCTTAAAATAAACTTGATCCATATAGAACTCTGGTTGCCATGGCAAAAAAAAAATGAAAACTTTAAAAATCACCTGTATCAAAACTACTGGCCAGATTTTAAAATAAATTGGTACAGATGTTCCTTGGGTCATCCTCTACCAAAGTTGCTAAAATTATTTCGATCCATTAAAAAACATGGCCGCCAGGGGCGGGGCTTATTTGCCTTTTATGTATATAGGGACAACTTTAATCAACATCTCTGAAACCACTGGAGAGAATTTGATTAAACTTGGCAGGGATGATCCTTGGGTCAACCTTCACAAAAGTTTCTAAAATAAACTTGATCCATTTAGAACTCTTGTCATCTGACGTCATGTGACGTCACAACATACAACTTAATTCTTATTATTTGGTCAATGATTTCGATATGATGTCGGTTGTTCAGAATGATAAAAATTTCATAGATAAGAGAGTAATGTATGTGCTTTAATGTATTAACCATTTCAGCATCCTATGACGTCACGTGACGTCAGAGCTAAAAATAGTGAAAAATATTGTACGCGCTCTATAGCCGCCATTTATGGTCTGAATTTCCTCAAATTTTCACAGATGCTATATCTCAAGACTTAGCTGTGCATATCCATTCAGCTGACCAAAATTCCGAAAGACCGAGGTTCTGTGGTTGAAGCAAGATTCAAACATAGGACCTAAATTTTCAGTATAGGATTATAGAGCTTTCAGATGAGACAAAAAACTGAAACTTACACAGTTTGCAGTTCTGCAGATTTTCTTTAGATATTTTGAGTCCTGACGTCATAAGACGTCATGTGATGTCACAGCATATTACTAATTTCTCTTTATTTGGGCAGTGATTTCGACATGATATCGGTTGTACAGAATGATGAACAATTAACAACTTTGACAGAAATGTATAAGTTTTTAAGCAATAGCATTTTCAGCATCCTATGACATCAGGTGACGTCAGCGCTAAAAATAGGAAACATTTTTGTTTGCGCTCTTCAGTCGCTATTTATTGTTGGATTTTCTTTAAATTTTCACAGAATGTACATCTCAAGCCTTAGCTATGTACAAAGTTGCAGTTCTGCAGATCTGCTTTAAATATTTTGAGTCCTGACGTCATATGGTGTCTTGTGACGTCACAGCATATTACTTAGTTCTCATATTTGGGCACTGTTTTCGACATGTCAGTTTTTCAGAATGATGAAAAATTTACGCTTTGCTGGATTTCAAAGTTATTTGGCACAGATGTTCCTTAGGTCACTCTTTACCAATATTGTTCAAATTATTTTGATCAGTTCCCTTTTTAAAAATTCTTCTTGTCCTAAAGTACTACCGATTTATGGCTGGCAGAGGGCAGAGCCCATTTTCCACAATATCATAAGATATTTGCTGTTTCTTTTCCTCCCACTAAAACCTGGTTTTCAGGTGAGCGACCCAGGGCCATCATTGCCCTCTTGTTTATGTAATTTTTGAAAACTTTAAAATGCCTGTCATTTCAGAACCGTTACCAACAGGGCACTTATATTTCACATGTGAATTCCTTGTGGCAAGACTTTTCCATCAATGTTACACTTTTGGACTTTGACCTTGACCTTTGAACTTTGACCTATTTTTGAAATGTTTAACAAAAAACTTTAATGTTGGCCATAACTTTTTACTATTTGACATACTTCTTTTATATTTAGTATGCATATTCATCATGACAATGGTTTTTCAGATATACCTCAGTATTTATCTATCGACCTTGACCTTTGACCTTATTTTGCCATAATTAAAAAAAATTTTTTTTTTTTTTTGTTTTTTATCAAAAACTCAATGGATTAGTAATTCTGAATTTTTGTTTATATATTTTACATCTTTGTGTTGTATATATTCTATTCCATGCATAGGTCAAGGTCATCCTTCAAGGTCAAAGGTCCAATTTAAAGGGTATGGTACTTTGCATTTAAAGGCTTACAGTTTTAGTTGTGATTTTCAAGGTCAACTTTTTTTAAAATGTGTAATGTGGCATTATCAGACGAGCGTTGGCACCTGCATGCAGTGCTGTTATTCCTACTTTGAAATAATTTTGATTTCAAACAATTTATCAACTGATGGTCCTGAACAAAGTTGATCCTTTAAAGGTGAGGTATAAGTGTGTGTGTGTGTGTGTGTGCGGGGGCTGATTTCTGTATAATTGTGTCACCTGTGTAGTATGACAGACATGGGGATCCTTTCTCTGCAATCAATTCAACTAAACATGTAACTTTATTTTAATATATTTTTAGACAATATCTCATATGAGTTTGATTGTTGGCAAAATCCATTCAGTATACCTAGAACTGGAGTTATTGGTTTCTTGATAAGTTTTAAGTTGTCCAATCTCTTATAGTAGGTCGCCAGGCCAGTCTAACTTCCTAATTGGTTGCTATCTGTAACGTTTGAGGGTGCTGTTCCAATTGCCCTGTGGAAGGTGCCGTTATAACTGTCTGCGAAGTCTTCCAACACCGATAAATAGGAATAGTCTTCTTTGTGCGAGAAGTAGCGATACAGCATTTGTTTTATGGTCAAAAAAGCTCTCTCAGAGGTGGACGCCTTTGTTTCGTTCTGCGTTGGAAAGTATTCGACGCCATATTCTTGCACCAAGGACTGCACCTTTTTGCTAGAAATTCTTGACCTAAAATACATTAGAATATATTGAAAATGTAAGCGTTTATAGTAAAATATAAAAAGTACATGTGATAACAAACATTATATGTAATTTAATAATACATAATGAACTATAAAATATATGTGTATGGTAATAAGATAAATTACCTTTGTCAGTAATTAACTTTGCTGGCGATCTGTTTGATTTTATAAAGATGTCCCGGAATACTCTTGCCACCTCTTCTCCCATTTTAGATTTCAGTATCCTAAGCCACACGTACTTTGAGAAAGTGTCGATCACCAATAAAATATATATCTGTAATGGTCGTTCCATTTCTCAAACTTCACCGTATCGATTAGATCAGCCATCCACAAATCGTCTTTTCTGGTGCTTATTAAGTGATTTCTTTTAAAGCATCTTCTTTCTGGCTTATGCAAACTGTAGGGTTCTTGATCATGCAAAAACTTGCGTATTTTGTGCATACCAATATTGTACTTGCCTTCATTCTTCACTATTTTGTAAAGCTTTTATTGGCCAGAGTAACTAGCCGGGTGAGCTGGATCGTAGTATATTTTCTTCCACTCATCACTCACTCCTCCTCCTCACTCATCACTCACTCCTCCTCACTCACTTCTCATTCACTTACTCATCACTCACTCCTCATCACTCACCCACTCCTCAATCACTCACTCACTCACTCACTCACTCACTCCTCATTCACTCACTCATCACTAACTTACTCACCCCTCCTCCTCCCTCCCTCACTCCTCCTCCTCACTAACTTCTCCTCCTTCCCCTCCTCTCTCTCTCTTCCTCTCTCTCTCTCTCATTGGACGAAATAGCTTTTGACCGGACAGTTAAACAGACTGACCTTTTTTATCTCTTCAGGTGAACAGGAAAATTTTCTAGTATTTGTCTCTCTCTATCCTAACTTATCACCGGACAGGTAAAGCCTAATTTAATCTCTTCAGGTGATCATGTAAAGGGGCAGTTGTGTTAGAAGTGTTTTTCTTTTGTGGTCCATACCACATGTTCAGTTCTACCACTCACCACCTCTACTCGCCATCACCACTCACTATTTCTACCACTCATCACCTCCACTCACCACTCGCTCAATTACTGACTCACTCAATTTCCCCTCTCAATCCTCACCACCCACTCATCACTCACCCCTCCTCCTCACTCACTAATCACTCACTCCTACTCACTCACTTCTCATTCATTCACTTCTCCTGCTCCTTTTCCTCACCCACTCATCACTCATTCCTCACCCACTCATCACTCACTCCTCCTCACCCACTCATGACTCACTCCTCCTACTCACTCCTCATCACTCACTCCTCATTCACTCAGTCACTCCTCACTGACTCCCTTATCAATCACTCCTCCTCACCCACTCATCACTCACTCATCACTCTCTCATCATTCACTCACTCCTCATCCACTCACTCACTCACTCACTCACTCCTCCTCCTCACCCACTCATCAGTCACTCCTCACTGACTCCCTTGTCACTCACTCTTCACTTACGTACTCACTCACTCACTCACTCACTCACTCACTTAGGAAATGAATGTAAAACATGTAAGAAGAGACCTATACCTCTACATTTATATATAGAAAAGTGTTATTACAATGAATTGTTCTACTTGCCGTCGTTCCTTTTCGAGAAAAGACAGTATGTTGAGACATATGCGTCAATTACACGGTGAGGGACAGATTGCTGATACGCGAAGCCTTTACCGCGCGCCTATTTCAACACCCGTTTTCCATGATGGTGTCTGGACCTAGCGGGAGTGGTAAAACGGAATGGGTAAAAGAGTTATTCTTTTCAAACCTGATACAACCCTCGCCGGAAAGAATAATCTGGTGTTTCAGCCAATGGCAACGGTTATACGAGGACCTACAGCGTCGTTTTCCAACGATCGCAGTATTCCTGACTATATAAACGAGCCTTAGTACGTAGACACGAAGAAAAGAAATTTGATCGTGTTTGACGACCTGATGACGGTAGCGAAATGCGATCAGAGAATAGCGGATCTTTTTACCAAGGGAAGGCATCACAGAAACTTATCCGTCATTTATTTAGCCCAAAATTTGTTTCCTCAAGGTAAGGCGTGCAGAGATATAGCGCTAAATACCCAGTACTTGGTCTTGTTCAATAATCCTATTGACAGACAGCAAGTTGTCCAGACGAATATGTCCTACACATAGCAATATTTTCATAAAAAGGTTTCAAGAGGCGACGTCTAAACCGTATGGATACTTGATAGTGGATTTGAGATCAAATATCCCGGAAGAAGAACGTTTATGCACTGACATATTCGAAACAAATTATCCTGTCAAAAGGTCTTGTTGGAAGGTTATGAGATAGAAAACAATGTGAGGATATATCGGATACTTAAACGGTAGATGATGATGATGATGATGATGATAAAGGGAGACTCAGCCCCCCCCCCCCACCCCCCCAGGGCAACGCTTGATAGATAACGAGGAAGAGGAATGTTTAAGACAAAATGTATGGGAGAAACGATTTAAACAACTTCTCAGGGACTCGTGAGCGAAGCAGTTTGAAGAAAGATTAGATATTTACTCGAACGAAGGTTTATCAGTCGACGAGGCTAGCCGCATGAGTGACAGTGAATCCATAAGACAAGCGATTAAACTCAGGAAAGACTCGTTCGTATTTCTGTGGCCTGACCAGGTCGTCGAAGAATCTGATAAAAGTATGTTGATCGATGTCACGCAACGCCAGATATTCGAAAAAAAATAATAAAGAAATGATTAGCTGTCTTTAAGCTTAAATCACAGATGACATCACTCTGATATTTCTTTGGATAAAAAATTCCCGAATTAATAACCTCATTTACCTCGGCGCTATAAAATCTTAAGCACGTGTCTAGCTCATTTACAAAACATGGAGAACGCAAATGTTTCTGTTCAAAAACCAGATATTTTAATATCGCTTACAGGAAAATTTCTGGTCACAGAACCGTATATGGAGAAATACATGAGCTGGTGGCAGAAGCCTATCCCCGAGAGAGGACCACGGCCAGAGCCAGTGGTAGAAAATCATTTCATTAGGGATGTGCGGGTGAATGTACCGAGCGATTCAACCCAGAGATTGGTGCACCCAAATATACCTAATATATACAGGCAAGAGACAGATTGGTTGTTAATAAAATTTACCAATCAAACACTCGATTTTCCGATGCGTTAAAAAAATACGTAAGAATGACCGATGGCATTAAACTAGAAACCAGCAAAAGAAGACATAATATGGGCTCCATAGAAGTGTACGATTATAAGCGACAAGAGTGGGTGCCTTACGTTGCCGACTACGACAACAGGTATCAACATTTTAAGGATTTGCGGGACGGTTTTGTTCAACCCAACCATCAGGGACGCTATGTTATCGGTTCCGGTAGCGAAAGCGGAAAAGTTAAATGGCTGGAAGCGGAACTAAAAGAGTCCCGGGATAAACTGAAAGAAGCGGAAGACAGGTTAAGGACTTCCCAACCTCCAGTAATGAAAATGGTTACGCCGGTAGCCCAAGCCTTGTACAATCCAACCTGTTCGGTGATAAGATATTTTGCTGGAGAGAGAGAGGAGGGGGGTGTTAATACTAGAATATTTACCTGTTGCCCTGAAGTGATTAAATTGGTCAGTCGGTATAGAAACCGTTTATAAGCTATTTAGCCTTAAGTGTGCGTGAGAGAGAGAGAGAGAGAGAGAATAAGCGAATACGATATTGGGACTACTTAGGAATGTTTACCTGTCTTTACCTGTTGCCCTGAAGCGATTAAAATAATCAGCTAGTAAAGAGACCGTTCTATACCTGTCCGGGGATAAGCTATTTCATTTCGCCTGAAGTGTGAGAGATTATCGGAGATGCAGAAATGTTTTACACAACGACTCTAGTAAACTTATATAACGATATTCATATAAACATTTACAAACACACGTACGCACACACGTACAGACGATAAAATATTAAGTGGTTTTGTATTCGCTAATGGTCAATTTCAAAGCAAGCTGACTGCGTGGTCATTGTTGACATAGGGAGATAATAGGAGATAAGTTTGAATGTTACACTGAAATGTATAGGTACGCACGGACAGTGGTTTAATTTCGTATATATACGGGTGTATGCCAATAAAATAGAAAGAAATAGAATATAGTTAGGATATGTTATAATTGCTAATTAATAAAAAAAAAATTAATTTAAAATGTATCGATATACTTATTCTTTATGTGTTGTTCCTTGTTTATTCGGGTTGATAGATACGGGTCACCAGCGTGAAGTGTGTGGTGATAAAAAATTGTGGACAGAGACAATGTTATGTTTAATGACTTTAAAATGTATAAAATTCGCTTCTATAAATTTCTATAAAATGCTGTATAAATTTATGAAGGAGTAAATATGAAAAGGAAACTTTTAAAATACTGATTATTTTTTAAAGATGGTCGGGAACACTGTATGTACAGTTCCATCTTTACATGATCACCTGAAGAGATTAAATTAGGCTTTTAATGTTTAAATGTCCGGTCAAAAGCTATTTCGTCCGATGTGAGGGGTGGGGGGGGGGGGGTTCGTATATAAACGTACATATGACTCTGGCGATTGAGTCTGAATATTAAAATAAAAAAATGTATTAATGCTAAAGTATTAGCGAATGCCGGTTTCAAAGGATGTCTCGCTAGATAAGACGCCGTCGGTGAATTGTTTGCATAGGATGATAACCACTCTACTTTAGAATGTATATACCTGCTTTAATCTTTAATTGATAAATGATTGGGAAATACCAAAATTTGAATGTTGAGGTGCGGCATATATTTGATTTACTGTCCGATATATAAATTATATTAATGATTGGGTAATGACGTTATTACTAAACGATAAAAAAATCGGATGTTGAGGTGCGGTGTATATTTGCTTTACTGTCCAATGTATATATTATATTGATTAAGGGTTTGGAAATGATGTCAATACTAAATGATAAAAAATTTGAATGTTGAGGCGCGGCTTCACCACTTATGACCTAAATAACGTGACCGATTTATGACGTCACTGATAAGGGCGGCAGGCAATGGCTCCATTCATTGATAATATTGATTAATGATGGAGAAAAATGTTTGCTTAACTGACGTGTATCGTTGATAAGATTGATTAATGATCGATGACGTCAAACTGATAAGATAAAACGATGACGTCAAACTGATAAGATAAGGTGGCAGGGCGGCAGGTAATCTGGTGTGGGGTCTTTCATATACTACTGATATTCCATCTAATGATTTAGTCAGAGTGTCAATGGACAACCCTGAACTGGACTTTCCTATTGTTTTACCTTTTATGCAAAAATCGTCACTTACAGTAGAGCGGAAATAGAAAGAGTTCTTCAGTCCTACGAACAATTTGTAATCGACTAGACATTGGGCATCGAATTAGTGCATGTTCAAACCGCATCTGGATCTGGCTACAAAAAGAATTGTGTTGATATTAAAAATTTGTTGGAGAAAAAGCAAAGTATTATTCAAATGAAAAATGAAGATGAATTATGCTGCGCCTGCGCGTTGGTATCGGCAATTGTACGTGTTGACAAAAATCCCAGATGGAATAGCAATAAAAATAGCCATCAAGATATAATCACCGAAAATTTCAAAGACATAAAACATTACGAAGCTTTGGTGAAATGTAAAGTGTTACCTCCGCTAAGATTTTACATCCCTGTTTTACCCGCAAAGTGCAATGGCAAGTTGTTATTTAGTCTTTGTCAAACATGCGGGGAAACTTATCAAAAATCGGCGTGCCAACATACGGTACAAGAGAGGTCAATAACTGGAACGTGGGTCACAGACGAGCTTCAAATGGCTGTCTCGCAAGCTTACAAGATGCTTAGGATATATGAGGTCTGGCATTTTAATGAGATATCACAATATGATCCTGTTACGAAATCAGGCGGTTTGTTTACCGCCTATGTCAATACATTTTTAAAGGTAAAACAGCAAGCAAGTGCCTGGCCAGCATGGTGAACTAAAGAGGAAGCCAAATAGCGCTATGTTCAAGATTACTATAACACAGAGGGTATACTTCTTGATTATGACAAGATTATGGAAAACCCAGGGTTACGTTCACTGGAAAAACTCATGTTGAATTCCTTTTGGGGAAATTTGGACAACGTACTAACTTGACTCAAACTAGGTTTGTCACTCAACCAGATAATATTTTGACATGTTGACTAGTGATGAGCAAGATGTAAAGAATATACGATTCATCAATAATGTATCAGTTCAAATAGACTGGGCCTCTAGGAGACCGTGTTTTGTACTGCGACACAGATTCTGTCGTATTTACTACAACCCAAGGTCAGTGGAAGCCTCCGCTTGAAGATTATTTTGGTGATCTGACGGACGAGGTCACGGCCAGTAACACGATTACGCGCTTTGTAGCCTAAAAACTACGCATAAACTTTATCAAAACCTAACAAAAAGGGTCAAACATCCATTTGTAAGGTACGAGGGATAACCTTAAATTTCAAAAACATATTGGACATTAACTTTAACACATTGCATCAAATAGCCACAAGAAAGGACAACGTGAACCGAATTAAGGTTGTGGATGAGTATAAGCTCGGAAGGAATCCTGACACATGTAACGTCATCACGAAAACTGAAACCATAGATTACAAAATTGTACTTGATAAACGTGTTATGACAACCAATTTTGATACATTGCCCTAAGGAATGTAATTGACCAATTCATGTACTTATTTGCCATCATATTGCGTATTGAACATTTGTTCTTGTAACTGTCGTGTTGATGTATTTTACATACTTTTATAGCTGTTGTACATATATCTGGTGAAACATTCTGTAAGCGTATGCATATGCATTATTAAATAAAGAAGTGTTTACTATTAAAATTGTTTGTGTTTTGAATAAAATGTAGACGCCTTAAAAGATCCAACTATACACACCTTTTTTTGTCATCTTGATATGAGGCAACAAGGAAAACAATGCTTGGATGACATAAAATATCACCAAATATACCAGAGTGTACATTGCATAATTGTCAAATTACCTTTGCGCAGCGAACTATGCCGTCCGCTGCACTGTTCTATAAATAAACCGTTGGATACGTATAACACGCGTTATGCCCAAGTGATTCCGATTTTTCCCTCAAAAATCTGGTCTAGAGTCATAGCCTTGACTACTCTTGAATTTATTGAGCCAGGGCACTGTCAAATTGAAATTGATATACATTGAAGAGAAAAAATCCGCAGAGAAAAAAGGGATATAGAACCACAATGATTAATTTTGAGATGTTCTCAAAAGCAGTCGTTTTCAATTTCATTTCTAGCTCATCTGATTTAAAATAAATGAATTAACTTATGTCAATTCTTCCAAAACCTAAAACCTATCGAGATAATCAATAGGATAACTCTTTTGATTAATATTATGCAGATTATGAACCCTTTTTGACCTAGCCCTGAATCCTGTTTATATTTTTTTCAACTGCACGTGCGTAGGTGGAACGCATTTGTTTTATGACTGAACTGCTTTAACCATGGAAACTGGAGACAGGAATACTTGTATATTAATGAAAACGAGCAACACATTCCATTTCCCATCATTTATCGCCAATGAGATTATTAGGTCATTAGTTAAACTTGCCATTCAAAAAGAAGCATCTACATTTGTTGCCAAATTATGTAGTGTTATTTTTATTTATTTATTTTTTTTCCCAATTGAAACTGTTGTATGGAAGAATCCGTTGATTTTTAGCTCACCTGAGCACAAAGTGCTCAAGGTGAGCTTTTGTGATCGCCCTTCGTCCGTCGTCGTCCGTTGTCCGTCGTCCGTCGTCAACAATTTGCTTTAAACGACATCTCCTCTGAAACCGCTGGACAGAATTTAATGAAACTTGGCATGAATGTTGCTTGGGTGAGACTCTACAAAAGTTGCTAAAATAAAGTTGATCCATGAAGAACTCTGGTTGCCATGGCAACAAAAAGAAAAAAAAAATGAAAACTTTAAAAATCATCTTCTCCAAAACTATTGGCCAGATTTTAAAATAAATTGGTACAGATGTTCCTTGGGTCAACCTCTACCAAAGTTGCTAAAATTATTCCGATCCGTAAAAAAACATGGTGGACAGGGGCAGGGCTTATTTGCCTTATATGTATATAGAGAAACCTTTAAACAACATCTCCTCTGAAACCACCGGACAGAATTTGATTAAACTTGGCAGGGATGTTCCTTGGGTCAACTTCTACCAAAGTTGCTAAAATTATTCCGATCCGTAAAAAAACATGGCCGCCAGGGGCGGGGCTTATTTGCCTTATATGTATATAGAGAAACCTTTAAACAACATCTCCTCTGAAACCACTAGACAGAATTTGATTAAACTTGGCAGGGATGATCCTTGGGTCAACCTTCACAAAAGTTGCTAAAATAAACTTGATCCATGTAGAACTCTGGTTGCCATGGCATTAAAACGGCAGATTTTAAAATAAATTGGTACGATGTTCCTTGGGTCAACTTCTACCAAAGTTGCTAAAATTATTCTGATCTGTAAAAAAACATGGCCGCCAGGGGCGGGGCTTATTTGCCTTATATGTATATAGAGAAACCTTTAAACAACATCCCGTCTGAAACCATTGGACAGAATTTGATTAAACTTGGCAGGGATGATCCTTGGGTCAACCTTCACAAAAGTTGCTAAAATAAACTTGATCCATGTAGAACTCTGGTTGCCATGGCAACAAAAAGAAAAAAAAAATGAAAACTTTAAAAATCATCTTCTTCAAAACTACTGGCCAGATTTTAAAATAAATTGGTACAGATGTTCCTTGGGTCAACCTATTTATCTCAGGTGAGCGATTTAGGGCCATCATGGGCCTCTTGTTTAATTTCGCTAGCATTTCGTTTGATTTTTTAATTGTTTGTCCATAGAAATAATGAGTGTGCCTTTATCTATTCATATTAGATTATACATATACCTACTATTAGATTATACATATACCTACTGTTATGTTATCTTTTTGTTCAAAGTAGATACATTCTGAATAAGTAATGCTGCGCTCGCTCTGATTCTGTGCATTATGTCATTATTATCCCCCTTTCGGCGGGGGATATAGTAATAGTCTCCTTCCGTCCGTCCGATATTTTTGTCCGGAGCATAACTCGAAAAGTATTTGAGGTATTAATTTGATACTTCATAGGTGAATAGATCTCATTGAGGAGGAGTGCAGTGCACAAGAATGATAACTCTACCTTTCATAATTTTTGAGTTATTGTCCTTTGTTATTTTTTAGACTTAATTTTTGTCCGCAGCATAACTCGAAAAGTATTTGAGGTATCAACTTGATAATTTATAGGTGAATAGACCTCATTGAGGAGGAGTGCAGTGCACAAGAATGATAACTCTACCTTTCATAATTTTTGAGTTATTGCCCTTTGTTATTTTTAGCTCACCTGAGCACAAAGTGCTCAAGGTGAGCTTTTGTGATCGCCCTTCGTCCGGCGTCCGTCGTCGTCCGTCGTGCGTCGTGCGTCGTGTGTCGTCAACAATTTGCTTTAAACGACATCTCCTCTGAAACCACTGGACAGAATTTAATGAAACTTGGCAGGAATGTTCCTTGGGTGAGGCTCTACAAAAGTTGCTAAAATAAACTTGATCCATGAGGAACTCTGGTTGCCATGGCAACAAAAAGAAAAATAATTTGAAAACTTTAAAAATCATCTTCTTCAAAACTACTGGCCAGATTTTAAAATAAATTGGTAGAGATGTTCCTTGGGTCAACCTCTACCAAAGTTGCTAAAATTATTCCGATCCGTAAAAAAACATGGCCGCCAGGGGCGGGGCTTATTTGCCTTATATGTATATAGAGAAACCTTTAAACAGCATCTCCTCTGAAACCACTGGACAGAATTTGATTAAACTTGGCAGGGATGATCATTGGGTCAACCTTCACAAAAGTTGCTAAAATAAAATTGATCTATGTAGAACTCTGGTTGCCATGGCAACAAAAAGGAGAAAAAAATGAAAACTTTAAAAATCATCTTCTTCAAAACTACTTGCCAGATTTTAAAATAAATTGGTACAGATGTTCCTTGGGTCAACCTCTACCAAAGTTGCTAAAATTATTCCGATTTGTAAATAAACAAGGCCGCCAGGGGCGGGGCTTATTTGCCTTATATGTATATAGAGAAACCTTTAAACAAGATCTCCTCTGAAACCACTGGACAGATTTAGATTTAACTTGGCAGGGATGATCCTTGGGTCAACCTTCACAAAAGTTGCTAAAATAAACTTGATCCATGTAGAACTCTGGTTGCCATGGCAACAAAAAGAAAAAAAATATGAAAACTTTAAAAATCATCTTCTTCAAAACTACTGGCCAGATTTTAAAATAAATTGGTACAGATGTTCCTTGGGTCAACCTATTTATCTCAGGTGAGCGATTTAGGGCCATCATGGGCCTCTTGTTTAGACTTAATTTTTGTCCGGAGCATAACTCAAAAAGTATTTGAGGTATCACCTTTTGTCCGTTGTCAACATTTCTTTAAACAACATCTCCTTCTAAACTCCTCACTGGATTTTGATAAAACTTGACAGGAATGTTTATTATGGGGCCCTTTACCAAAGTTGTTAAAATGATTTTGATTGGTCAAAAATCTAGGTCACAGGAGCTAAAAATAGATTTTAAAAATGAAAATTTAATAAATCTTCTTCTCCGAAACCACAAGGCCTAGCCTTTTGATTTTTGGTATGTAGCATGATCTTATGACTCTCTACCAAGATTGTTCAAATTATGACCCTGAGGTTAAAATTGGCCCCGCCCCAGGGGTCACTTGATTTAACATAGGCTATATAATATAGGAAAAAGACTTGAAAAATCTTCTTCTCAGAAATCTCAAGGCAATGAGTTAAGATATTTGGTGTGCAGCACTGTCTAGAAGATCACAACCAAGTTTGTTCAAATCATGGCCCTGGGGTCAAATTAGGCCCTGCCAAGGGGTCACCTGATTTTACATAGGCTAATAAAGGAAAAACTTGTAAAATCTTCTTCTCAGAAACCACAAGGCCTGGAGTTTAGATATTTGGTATGTAGCATGGTCTTATGACTCTCTACCAAGATTGTTAAAATTATGACCCAGGGGTAAAAATTGGCCCTGCCCCAGGGGTCACTTGATTTAACATAGGCTTATATAGGAAAAAAACTTGAAAAAACTTCTTCTCAGAAACCACAAGGCATAGAGTTAAGATATTTGGTGTGTAACATTGTCTAGTGGATCTCTACCAAGTTTGTTCAAATCATGACCCTGGGGTTAAAATTGGCCCCGTCCCAGGGGTCACTTGATTTAACATAGACTAATATAGGAAAAACTTGAAAAATCTTCTTCTCAGAAACCACAAGGCCTGGGGTTTAGATATTTGGTGTGCAGCATTGTCTAGTAGATCACAACCAAGTTTGTTCAAATCATGGCCCTGGGATCAAATTTGGCCCCACTAAGGGGTCACTTGATTTTACATAGACTACTATTGGAAAAAAACAAACTAGAAAAATCTTCTTCTCAAAAACCACAAGGTCTGGAGTTTATATATTTGGTATGTAACATGGGCTAATAGACCTCTACCAAGTTTGTTCAAATCATCACCCTGGGGTCAAAATTGGCTCTGCCCCCAGGGGTCACTTGATTTTACATAGCCTATTGATACCAGGTGAGCGAACCAGGGCCATCATGGCCCTCTTGTTTTGTTCATGTTGTGATCAAAACATACTCCTTTAAATAAATAAAAAAAAAAAACATTCCTGGGATTGATTAACCTTCCTTGAATAAATCTCAGCTGATTAAAGATTTATAAAAGGAGCCCATGGAAGAAAGCTCTTGTTTCCATCAATATTTGAGACTGCCTAAGGGGTGGGAGTTGTGGATAGGTAGAATGCATAGATTATTGATGTCATCGTTCAGTGCTGGTGTGCTCCTTTTTTTGCTTTAATTAAATGAGTTTTGATGTTTGTAATAGATCTTTTTTTTTTTTAGTGCATGACTGAAGTTGTAGGGAGGGGCAGAGGATGTATACAACAGAATACAGAGAAAGAGAGATAGAAGAAAAGAGGTGTGAGGGACAGTGGGGGCAGAAAAAAAGAGAGAGAGGGGGTGGGGAGATGAGAGAAAAAAACCATTTAACCCTTTCCTTCATAGAGGAAACCATGAAAAGACCTATGCGAACAACATAAAACCAGATAAGCCTGCGAGTAACTCGCAGGCTGATCAGGTTTTATGCTGTTCGCTGCTCCTCAGTGGTCTGGAAATGAGTACTTTATAATTAAATTTGGTAAGGTTTAACTGTGGTTTTCTGCAGATCAGGCTTTATGTGGTACCTTTTGAGTGCGTCAAAATGAGTCTATAGGAGGGAAAGGATTAAAGGACAGAAACAAGAATGAAAAGCAGAAGAGAAGGAGATGGAGGGAGGAGAGAGAGGTGGAAAACAGTTGAATGGGAAAAAGAGAGGGAGAGGTGGAAAACAGTTGAATGGGAAAGAGAGAGAGGTGGAAAACAGTTGAATGGGAAGGAGAGAGAGAGGTGGAAAACAGTTGAATGGGAAAGAGAGAGAGGTGGAAAACAGTTGAATGGGAAAGAGAGAGAGAGGTGGAAAACTGTTGAATGGGAAAGAGAGAGAGAGAGAGAGAGGTGGAAAACAGTTGAATGGGAAAGAGAGAGAGTGGTGGAAAACAGTTGAATGGGAAAGAGAGAGAGTGGTGGAAAACAGTTGAATGGGAAAGAGAGAGAGGTGGAAAACAGTTGAATGGGAAGAACCTTTTTTTTTACAAAGGCCATTTTGATTTGTTTACCTAAATTTTGGCACTCTTTTAAGAACTGAAATATGTAAAACAAACTTGAGTCCATTTTATAAATAGAACATGTCTTTGATGAGACGGGGCAGTTCATAGTGGTATCTCACGATAACTTGGCGGCATGGGTTTCAAACATGTCTTTTTTCTCACATGTTTTGATTCTTTCTTCCAAAAAATAAACAAAACAAAATCGTGGATTGGAACTTGACGGGATGGGTTCGAAAAAAACAGCGATCTTGCTACTACTTGTAACAATATTGCTCCGTCTTTCAAAGTGTTATACTCGGTGTTCAATTAAGCTATTGTTTATAAGATTTCCGTATATACTGAATTGGTACCTCAGACAATAGTCATGATGGTTTGAATTGTTCGGGTGATAAGTTTAATGGATATATAATCATATTTTTTAGCTCACCTGAGCACGTGTGCTCAGGATGAGCTTTTAGGATGGATGAATGTCCGTCGTCCATCCGTCCGTCCGTGCGTCTGTCTGTCTGCCCTCATGGGAGGGTATTTGCGGGTTAAGGAAATTGGGTTAGGGTTAGTTTTATGGGGTTTCGGGAGTACAATTGGCACTTGTGGGCTGATTTGTTGCTTGTGGGGTGCAACTTACGGGGTGCAAAAGGGGCCAAAGATCAAAGGAAAAACCCCACGACGTCACTTCAGTGAGAACGTCCGTCCATCTGTCGTCCGTCGTCCACAATTTGTTCGTTTGCACTCTAGCATCTTCATTTTATGAGCAATTATCTTCAAACTTAAAAACAATGTTTATTACCATAAAATCTCGGCCAAGTTCGATTATGGCTGATATAGGAACATTAGGTCAGGAGTTATGCCCCTTTTAAAATTCAAAAAAGCCAGATTTCACATTGTTTGCACTCTAGCATCTTCATTTCATGAGCAATTAAACCAAAAGGCCTTGGCCATGAGTCAGGAGTTATGTTTTAAAAAAAAAAGCCAGATTTCACATTGTTTGCACTCTAGCATCTTCATTTCTAGCAATTCTTCAAACTTATACATGTTTATAACCAAAAAATCTCAGCCAAGTTCGATTTTGGCTGATATCAGACCATTAGGTCAGGAGTTACACCCCTTATATTATTTAAAAAAAGTCAGATTGCACTTTGTTTGCACTCTAGCATCTTTATTTTTTAGGTCATTGTCTTTAAATTTTATAACAATGTTTATAACCATCAAATTTTGGCTAAGTTGGATTATGGCTGAAATTGGATCCTTAGGTCAGGAGTTACGCCCCTTTTAAAATTGAAAAAAGCCAAATTTCACTTTGTTTGCCCTCTAACATCTTTATGTCTTATGCAATTACCTTCAAACTTTTTGTCATTGTTTAAAACCATAATACCTTGGCCAAGTTCAATTATGACTGGAATCAACACATAAGGTCAGGAGTTATGCCCCTTTTAAATTTGAAAGAATCCAGATTGCTCTTTGCACTCTAGTTCTTTATTTCTTAAGCAATTGTTTTTGGCCAATTCCAAATTTGGGTTTAATTAGTTTAATTAATATTTTCATTTTTTAGCACCCATTGTTAGTTGAAAAAAAGGGGAAAAATTAGTAAGATATTTTTTTTCTAATATTACACCCTATTATCACATTTATTTATTAATGTACGAAACAATTTTCAGGAAACGTATGCTTAAGCATTTTCTCTCTAGCAGTTGAGTGCAGGTGAGCGATTTAGGGCCATCATGGCCCTCTTGTTTTTGTTCTAATATCTGGGGGATTTCTTTGTTAAAAACGTTGACAATCAAACACATTGATAGGATCAGCAAGCCAACGCCATTTGATGCAGTATATCAAAACATTTTTGATGACTATTGTCCCAATATCAGTCCAAAGTATATGCTTGTGTACAGAGAATGACAAAGATTATTTTGTTCCAGCACCAGTGATCATGCACTTCCTAGATGAGATGATCATTTTGATTGTTTGATACCCAGAGATCACCTTAATTTCAATAAAGGGCTCCGTGTTTGGCTGACGGATTATCAGAGACGATTTGTTTCAGGGTCGATCGGGTCTGCCTTTGATTCCCATTTGGGTCAGATACAGATCATTAAATTGTTTGCTGTACTTGTCAAATGGGGATCCTTTATCATGTGGTAGCCGATAAATTTCAAATTTTGACAAAATTTCCGAGCTTAAGCTTGAGTATTTGAGCTAAAGGACAGTATCATTGCATTAGATCTCTAGTGATATATATGTCATACATTTAAAATTGTTACTGGTTTGCACCCAAATCCTGTTTTGTAAGGCTTAAATAAATATTTCCATACAAAGTTCTGATTTTATGAATGACATAAATATCCGTAAAAGCAAAATTTACAAAATAAATTTGCAAGATAACACTTTTAAATCATGAAACTTGAAAACAAGATTATCCATTCATTATTATATTGCTGAAATATATTTCTGTCATATATATTCACATAAAAGGTGAATAATAAGTTTGATCAAGATTAGGAAAAGATGAATGCAAGGGGTCGTGAAATTCAATTCTTTCAAAATAGTCACAATATGGTATGTAGATAAATACTATCCACGACAGCTGCAGCTCGCTTTGTTGTCACTCGATGTCATATTTCATGAATGGACGACCGGTCTACACCGGTATACGCGCTGGCAAAGAGAAGCATGATAACGATGATAGGTAATTTGTTGAATTCTGATTTTAATTTGATAATTTTGATATCAGATATGTCAAATGTATTAAGTGGCGTCATGATATTTCGGGTGGCAGGAAAAGGTGTTTGTCGGTCTATTGTTTGGATTTACTTTGCGAAAAATAAGCTTACAGGCTTTGTTAGATATTTGTAAAATTTAACTTTGTGTAGACAAAGGGCCGGATATGGTATGCATGCTTGTTTGCATTGTCTGCTAAGAAAAAAATAAATTCTGCAGATTGCTCGTAAATAAAATGGAGGGATTTTTTTGTACTTACTTTTTGGTTCTGTCTTGTTCTTATAGATAGTAGATTTATAACCAGATAAAATATCAGATTGCATATTTATGCATATTTTCTCCGTCATAGAGCATCTAAAAAGTTTGAATTTTTTCAGCATGGATTTGTTGTGTACCAGTCGGTATATGATAGACAAGTGTAAAGCACTGATCATGTTGTACGTGTGTAAACAACAAAAATGTCAGATTGATAGACGGACACTGGTAAACTGGTTAAACAACTTGCTGCATCATCATCATCATCATCATCATCAGATTTTCATCATCAGAATTTCATCATCATCATCATCATCACAATTTCATCATATTAATCTCATCACATACTGATGTTGACAAAGCTACAATAAGACTAAGCTTATCTGGATCAATAACTCAGGACTGAAAACAATGCTGATAAAAAAACTCCTGTACTTGATTGCTCCAAATGAAGTGCAGATTCCCTGGTGAGTTTGACCTTTTTCAGAACAAGTCCCTATATGTCCTTGTCCCATCCTATATAGACTCCATGCCTTCTAAGCATTTATGGCAAGTATAAACCAGCCAGTGGTACATTATGACTCCATAAAGAGATTAAGAAGAGGGACAGGGCAGGGATATCGAACCCCCTCCCCCCTCCACACACACACACACACACCAAAAAAAAATGGAAAACATACAAACATAAAACATGTCCATAGTTGTATGTATATCCACTGTCAAATCTCCAGGAAAAAAACAATATTCGAAATCTCAAACCAAACCAATGCAGTTTTTACCCTCACCTCCAGCTGCACTTATGCAAATCTCTCGGAATAAAGTAGTTTCGCTTAGTCAAATATATGGAAAAGGGACCAAATAATAATTATTTCTTTCCACCATTTCCTTTGTTATCTGTACTACATCTTCAAAAATTTGCATGAAACTTGTCTCTGTTCCTCCATCCTCCAACCCCTTCTGAATTTCCAGTTTTAGTTCCATACCTGGTGCCTAAGATCAGACCCTTCCAATCTCCACTGGCTGCCGTGGCAACACTTTGTAACATTATGTAACCCCCTGCAGGTTATCTTCAGTAACCGCTTTCCTTTACATGTTTTCCTCGATAAACAACTCCAAGGAAACCCGAAGAGAAATCCTCTGCCAGTACAAAAACATGCCGTGTTCTCAAGTATTCTGACATAATATATATGTACAAGTATTACTAAGCCGTAAAAATAAACCTTGTGTATATTCCTACGTTTAGTACAATCACATGCTTAGGGCGGTAACCTTGCGTAACTTCTAGTAACATCTTGCGATAAGTGGTATCATACATGGCATGGTATTATAAGAATCATTGTAGGCATGAGTACTTTAACCCTTTCCCTCATAGAGGACACTATGAAAAGACCTATGCGAACAGCATAAAACCAGATAAGCCTGCGAGTATCTTTTTTCAATCTTCTCGCCATCTTTTTTCTAAGTTTTCTCTTTCATCTGTTCTTTCTTTCCCTTAATTTCTAGAGAACCGTGTGTTGATATATCAGGCGTGCATTCAGTATGCCGAACTGTATGCAACTGTATGCTTACAGTCAGCTATGTACCTTTCTCAGTGCCATAAACCACAATGTCCACGTCTACCTATGTACTGCATAAGATGCATGTGAACAGCATGGTATATTATAGTCCTAATACAAAAGGTTTGGCATACTGAAGGCACGCATGTTTTAATCTTACCATTCATACTCCCACCAAAACTTGTAAAGCTCCATACCTGGTACAAAGTTATCCTGTCACATTTCAGCCTTTTTTTCATTATGCCCCCCTTCGAAGAAGAGGGGGTATATTGGGGGTATATTGCTTTGCTCATGTCGGTCGGTCCGTATGTCCATCAGTCCGTCGGTCTGTCGGTAGACCAGACCTTGTCCGAGTGATAACTTAAGTTCTATTCGACCTTTAAGTCTCAAACTTTTTGTGGTTGTTGCTCATGATTAGTAGATGACCCTTATTGATTTTGGTGTCATTATCTCAAAGGTCAAGGTCACATGTGTATGTATAATACCAGACCTTGTCCGAGTGATAACTTAAGTTCTATTTGACCTTTAAGTCTCAAATTTTGTGGTTGTTGCTCATGATTAGTAGAGACCCTATTGATTTTGGTGTCATTACTCAAAGGTCAAGGTCAGGCATTTGTGTATGTATAATACCAGACTTGTCCGAGTGATAACTTAAGTTCTATTTTACCTTTAAGTCTCAAACTTCATGTGGTTGTTGCTTATGATTAGTAGATGACCCCTATCAATTTGGTGTCAATACCTCAAAGGTCAAGGTCACAAGGTTGCATTTGTATATATGTTCGATGATTCCTTTGGGTGTCAACATCCAAAGGTAAAAATGTTTATATTTTCATTATATAAATGTCTTGCCCAAGTGATAACTTCTATTTTATTTTTACTCTTAAGGTCCTAACCTCATGTAGTTGTTGCTTATAAATGTAGAAAACCCTGTTTTCAAATTAATAAGTTGGATTCTTATAAATATTTTGTACGATTTAAGCACTGTCTGCCTAATAACTCAAAATCTCATTGTGTCTGGTTTTATTTCAGTAAATGTTTAGTTCCACATTTTAGCACATTATATTTTCACTCAAATTTTTGAAGTTTGAGAATTTTTTGTGACAAGCCAACATTATGAAGGCAAACTCCTAGCATGTAATAAAGCTATATACATATTATGGCATATGAGGGGGGCATATATGTTTCACAAACATTTCTTGTTCATTACATCAAAAGAAACACTTGGCATAACATTAAGAAACTATCATGTTTTATTTGATTAGAATACAACTTGGTTTTCAAGCTGTTTTTTCCCCTGGTCTCAAATACCAAGTTTGATTTGGATCAAAAAACTCCTGAGAAAGTAAATTTTATAGCGTGCCAACTCATTTCCAAGACAATATTCTGATCAAGTTTTTGAGAATAAAATCCCAACTAAATGCTTTGTAGACTGTCAAAAAAAAAATGATATCAAGGTAATCACTGATAAATAATCAACTTAGCGGAATGATAATGTATTTAAGAAAAATCAAAGTGGGGATGCCTCAGTTTCTTGCATAAGTCTGTCGGAAGTTAGAATATGCCAACTTTTCTCTTCATTCAAAGCAAGTTTCGACATTTCAAGTGTGGTTCATGCCACACAGCATTATTAGAAAGGTTTTTGGCAAGATGTGCTGAATATTGGGATGGTTCATCAGCACTTTTGTGCAGTTTTCATGACCTTAAGGTAATTCACCCATCATTGATTTGTAATCATGGTCCTTCAAATGCTTAAAAATACTTCAGTGCAGGCATCCATTGACTTGGAGTCTTAGACCCTTTTTCTCTAAGTCTACAAAGGCTTGTATTTACTATAAAAGTCCCATGATCACTTGATGAACCATGATAATTTAATAATGGACTGAATTACATTAAAGGAAATGTAGCAACTTATCATAACTGCTTCAGAATAACTGTAATCATTATTAGTCTTGATTATTTACGAAAAGGAATTAATGGTTGCTCTTTATGTGTCTCATGGTTGAAGATCAACTCTTAATACTCTCCCAAAGTTGATGATTATGGAATTTCTTGGCTCAAGTGGTCAAATTCATTCATTTACCATTTAGGCACTTCCAATTTTTACCATGTCAGACCAATGTCAAAAACTGGGTTCGTCCAATGTACAACACGTCTGTCCAATGTAAAACAGGGTCCATTTAAATGAAAATTTTAAGTTTTAGAATACATTTGGGATAATTATTCCTCTTAAACCAGTCCAAAGGGTCTTTATTAAATGTTCACCCCAACGATTTCATGAGTGGACTATGTGTTATTATGATCGTGTAATGTGAATAATTTAAGTGAAATTAACATGCAGCATTGTATTCTGACGTGAATAGATTCAACAGAACTTTGGCATATCTTCCATAGATATAGCTGTTAGTGCGGGGCTCGAATTTAGCACTTGTATACAAAATGAATTTCCAAGTAGTTTGCATTTTTGTGAATTTAAATGATAATAATGATATGTATTGCATACATCGAGAGTCAAGAAAAGTTTGCAAGTAGAAAACAAATCTGAACTATGCCGAGGTAAAATTAGAATACAGCGTATTAAATGTGTAGCCTTGATGTAGATATTTGTGCGGCAGAACTAGAATGGATGATAAATAATGACTCTAATAAGGTACGGTAATTTATAATGGCGAATTCTAAATGTCATGTCGGATCAGTAGTTGGGTGAAAAAGTCGTTGAGTCGCAGGTGGTGGATGGGACAGTTAAATAATTGTATGATTAGTCAATCAGATATGCATGCACTCTGTGGCTTTATTCTAATGGGCAAGGTTTTGGGAATGATAGTTAAAACCAAAGTTCAAATGAAGGCAACCAAGGGGATACTGTGGTCTCTGAGTTTAAAATCAAGGCATGACATGTGTTATACACACACACACACACACACACGCACACACACCCTTTTCAGGGGTGTAAGATGCCACTTGAAGGGCTAGACTGGGCAAGTGATAATTTTAGGAATTTTACACCCCGGCTCTTTTTAACAAAAACTGAAAATAAAAACAGAGTCTTGGATATTCTTTGTGCTTAGCTAATTTTGAGCAGTATAGGATCAGGTCAATAGCAGCCCTCTGTCTTAACAGAATTTTAGTGTTACTTAACTCAATGAAAAGTGAATAGTATAAAAACTAGAACAGCCAACAAGTTACATTTAAACAGATGTTGATTGCATAGGTTATTCTGGTGCATTAAGGAGATAGCATAAGTGGTGGACTTTTGCATGAATGTCTGTATAACTTAATATAGGATTCCAAAAAGTTCTGCCCTACTTAGAATGTGACCCTCGTAATGGGTTTTAATCTAGCTAGTCGGAACTTGGTAGACAGTGTGATACAGAAGCAGTTAATGGGAGCACATTATAGCAGCATTACAAGAACTAAGCCCTCATTAGATGATCAGGTAGTGTGTATAAAAAAATGAGGGGTGTGCAAGTTGTATTTCTCATCCTTGACTGAAGATGGTGTAATCCGACTTCAGTCAGTCAGGGTATGCCAATTAACGTTTTTGTTCAAATGTGTGATTAACCTTTGTATGCTACATAATGAACTTGTAAAAATTATACCTGCTTATCTGTACAGCTGGAATGGAAGCTTTTCAAAGAAAGAGAAGCTCATGAAGATATGTGTCAAAAAAAGTTGGATCGGAGCACAAAGTTGTATCAAAAAATGGTGGGACCCTTGCAAAACTTGAGCATGGAAATAACAGATCTTGTGGTAATGGCTGCCAAAAGGTTACGTCTTGATGGGTTGCATCAAAATTTGGCATCGTCATGGAAACCTTCATCAGCAGGTGCTTATTGTTGAACACGCGTAGACGTAGTCGCTAATTCAGTCGAAGTATTTAGTCTATGTTCCTCTTTCACTGTTGGTTATATTTTCATATAGTTTGTATTTAGCGTCAAAAAGGAGCGAGAAGTATTTCATGTTTTTCGTAATATTTTCGTTGCAGGGGAGGTATTAAAGATATTTGACAGAAGAATGAGTGTCGAGACTAAATCGTCATGTAATTTCGGCACTTAACCTATTTATTAAAGGGGTGCCTGTTGTTTATTTACCAATGATGATTTATCGTCTGCTGTGCTGTTGTTAAATACCTGTCGGAAAGCAGTGAATCTGCACATTCTTTGTGGATACAATAGTCAAACGCTGTGCTGACTTGATTGATTTTGTATTTATTTACTGCGTAAGCAATAGCAATCTTAATAGTGTAAGGTGAAAAGTATGCAGTCATTGCTCTGCAGACGTTACCTCAGAGGCAGCAGGTGATATTCGAGGCATGTAGACTGGTTGTGGTGTCTGGAAGGGGACTGGTATTCACACTTTTTTCTCCAGATTTATATTTTGGCATTATAGCACCAGTCTTGGGGAATTCCTTTTCTGTGTTGTTAGATATTTGACCTCTTAAATATATCCTACGGGAAGACTTGTTGATGAGATATTTTGGTGATATTGTTTTGGAGTTAACCATTGCTGCAATAGTATTTCAGGTCTAAAGTGACATCCAGCTCATTATGAGTTGAGGGAGACCCATAGTGCATTGAGGCAATCGGGTAGAACCGCTGATCAAAATTGTGCCATGAGTAAAAGAGGCAAGGGAAGTAACTTAAGTTTTGTACTCCTGTAGATGAGATAGGTGTTACTTCCCTTGTAATGCAGAAATCTTCATAGATGTTACTTCCCTTGTATTTTAGAAACTGTCTTCATTTCATGACATAGAACCATTTTGAACAGAGTTCATCATCATCATCATCATCATCATCATCATCATCATCTCTTCCTGCATCAGGTGTTGAAGCTTTTCGAAAGAGGAATAGATGTACAACTTATAATCTTTATTTTTTTAGCTCACCTGAGCACAACGTGCTCATGGTGAGCTTTTGTGATCGCCTTTTGTCCGTCGTCCGTGCGTTCGTCCGTCGTCAACAATTTCTTTAAACAACATCTCCTTCTAAACTACTCACTGGATTTTGATAAAACTTCACAGGAATGTTCATTATGGGGCCTTTTACCAAAGTTGTTAAAATTATTTTGATTGGTCAAAAATCTAGGTCACAGGAGCTAAAAATAGATTTTAAAAAAGAAAATTAAAAAAAATCTTCTTCTCCGAAACCACAAGGCCTAGCCTTTTGATTTTTGGTATGTAGCATATTCTTATGACTCTCTACCAAGATTGTTCAAATTATGACCCAGGGGTCAAAATTGGCCCCGCCCCAGGGGTCACTTGATTTAACATAGGCTAATATAGGAAAAACTTGAAAAATCTTCTTCTCCGAAACCACAAGGCCTAGCCTTTTGACTTTTGGTATGTAGCATGATCTTATGACTCTCTACCAAGATTGTTCAAATTATGAACCTGGGGTCAAAATTGGCCCCGCCCCAGGGGTCACTTGTTTTAACATAGGCTTATATAGGAAAAAAACTTGAAAAATCTTCTTCTCAGAAACCACAAAGCATGGAGTTAAGATATTTGGTGTGTAGCATTGTCTAGTGGATCTCTACCAAGTTTGTTCAAATCATGGCCCTGGGATCAAATTTGGCCTGCCAAGGGGTCACTTGATTTAACATAGGCTAATAGGAAAAATACTTGAAAAATCTTCTCAGACACCACAAAGCATAGAGTTTAGATATTTGGTGTGTAGCAATGTCTAGTCAATTCTTACCAAGTTTGTTCAAATCATGACGCTGGGGTCAAAATTGGCCCCGCTCCAGGGATCACTTGATTTTACATAGACTTATATTGGAAAAAAACAAACTAGAAAAATCTTCTCAAAAACCACAACTCGAAAAATATTTGAGGTATCAACTTGATACTTCATAGGTGAATAAATCTCATTTAGGAGGAGTGCAATGCATAAGAATGATAACTCTATCTTGCATAATTTTTGAGTTATTGCCCTTTGTTATTTTTCAGACTTAATTTTTATCCAGAGCATTACTCAAAAAGTATTTGAGGTATCAACTTGATACTTCATAGGTGAGTCGAATAGACCTCATTGAGGAAGAGTGCACTGCACAAGAATGATAACTCTACCTTGCATGATTCTTGAGTTATTGCCCTTTGTTATTTTTCATATTTTTCATATTTATTTTGTCCACTGCATAACTCGAAAAGTATTTGAGGTATCAACTTGATACTTCATAGGTGAATAGATCTCACTGAGGAGGAGTGCAGTGCCTAAGAATGATAACTCTATCTTTCATAATTTTTGAGTTATTGCCCTTTATTTTTTTAGACTTAATTTTTGTCCAGAGCATAAGTTTAAAAGAATTTGAGGTATCAACTTGAAACTTCATTGGTAGATAGATCTTATTGGGGAGGAGTGCAGTGTGCAAAAATGATAACTCTACCTTTCATAATTTTTGAGTTATTACCCTTTGTTATTTTTCAGGCTTAATTATTGCCTGAAGCAAAACTCAAAAAGTATTTGAGATATCAACTTGAAACTTCATAGGTGAATAGATCTCATTGAAGAAGAGTGCAGTGCACAATTCTTTCACAATGTTTTGATTATTGTATTTTTGTTATTGTTCAGGCTTAGTTTTTATCACAGTGACCTTGACATTTTACCTGTAGACCTCAAAATAGAGGAATTCGTAGGTCTTCACTTGGATTTCATATCTATAATCACTTTAAACATCAGTCTTCATTACCAGTAATTTTCTTTTAAAAATGAAATATTCTACTCTCCAACACATCTTCTAAAGAGCAAGCTTTCGGCGGGGGATGGCCATATCAACACGGCTCTTGTTAACATTTAATTAAAAAATATCAACATGCTTAATGTTCTCAAAAGTAGCAGGCTTGGTGTTCTTTCCTAAATGGAGTATCTACTATTGTAGGAAAATAGGATCTTGTATCAAATCTACTTTTTTTTTCAGGTCATGACCTCTTCAGTGAATAATTTGAGATCTTTCCGATACCCACGATGAAACAGTCTACAGCGATACTGGTTTGGACTTAAGAAATAATGGACGAAGAAAGTTACACAAAAAAAGAAATGGAAATTACCGCAGGGTGATAGTCAGGATGCTGTCACCAATTGATTCAAATCAGTTTACCAAACATTCTTGACATTAACGCTGAATTTGTGCTTCATATCATCAGTTTAGATTACAAGATGGCCATATTTTCAGCTGAAACAAAAATATAATAGATAAACAATACGTTATGGGAATATGTTTTTACAAGATTCAAGTTCAAATATTTTTCAAAATAGATAAAAAATATAAATATATTTTGTCGGTTAATTAGCAAACAATCACAGTAATGGAGGAAGGAACATACTTCAACAGGTTGATTAACATGTTAATTAACACTTGTTCAAATGTGTTACGAGTTTCTCTCCCGGTTCTGATTCAGGGACAAGAAAAGTATAAATGTATGTCTGTGAACGATTTTGTGAAAAATAAGAAAGTAGATATAATGAAAAGGAAAGTTGGTGTAATGTATGATTCGAAACTTTTCCCAACTAGAAATAGGGAAACTAATATTCAGGAATGGGACATCTCGTTACTGTGTTTTATCGGATGTGATATTTTGCAACCAGGTGGGGGAGTGAAAGAAGATATAAAAGAATTACGAACTATTCGAAATGAATTGTGCCATGCCATTAACACTTATGTTTCACAGAAAAGTTATGAACAAAATTTAAAGAAGATACAGAAGACAAATAAAACATTGCTTGGACTTGTCAATGATGAAAAAATCACTAACCAAATAGCAAGAGAGACAGAGAAAATTATTAATGATAAGCATGACATTGATGAAGCATTTATCCTTCTCCAGGATTGGTTAGAAATAGAGAAGAAACAGTTAGAAGAGGAATGTACATTAACTGAAGGTTCTAACAGGTCTTCTTGGCCATTTACTGAAAATATTAAAGATATTGGCTGGATTGATATGAAACATTGCTCTGTCGAGTTTCATATTATCTCCTCTTGGTTTTTGGCTCACCTGAGCACTTGTGCTCAGGATGAGGTTTTGTGACTGCCTTTTTTCCGTCGTGCGTCGTCCGTTGTCAAAAAATACTTGTGAACACTATAGGGGACACAGTTTGGGCTCAGTCTTAATGAAAATTGGTCAGGATGTTTGTCCACGTGATATCTAGAATGAGTTCGAATTTGGGTTTTGTGGGATTAAAAACTAGGTTAGTAGGTCAAATCTTAGAAAATTAAAACAAAAACCTTGTGAACACTCTAGAGGCCATAGATTTAGCACAATCTTCATAGTATTTGGTAAGGATGTTTGTCTACATGATATACCGGGTGAGTTCATGTAACTTGGTCAGAATGTTTGTTTACATCAAATCTCGGATGAATTCAAAACTAGGTCGAATGGGGTAAAAAGTAGGTCACCAAAGCAAATTTTAGAAAGACATTGTGAACACTCTAGAGGCTACATTTTTGTCCCAGTCCTCATTAAACTTGATAAGATTGATGACTGCATGAAATCCCAGATGAGTGCAAATTTAGGTAGAATCAAAATCTAAGTCACTTAGTCAAATGTTAGAAAAAATTGCAATCACTTTAGATGCCACATTTTTTGTAATCTTGCCTAACACAGCAATCTTGTTCAGGAGAGAGATACAGGACCATCTTGGCCCTCTTGTTATTGTTTTTGATAATCGATGAGAACGACTGAATTATTATTTTCTTATATAACACACCAGTTTAGGTTTCAGCTCATTTGAGCACTTGTGCTCAGAATGAACTTTTGTAATCGATGTGATCACCAGTCTTCATGAATCTTGGTCCAAACGTTTGTCTCTTTGCTATCTTAGATGAGTTCGAAATTAAATCACGTTTTACAGATTATTTCTAAGAAATTCTAAGCAAAAAAACAACAAAAAAAAAAAAACACGTAAACACTCTAGAGGTCACATTTTGGTATGCTCTTAGTGAATCTGGGCAAGAATGTTGGTTTTCATGATTTCTCAGAAGAATTCGAAATTGAGTTACCTTGGGTCAAAAAGTAAGCTACTCGCACTATGTCAAATTTTAGAAAGTATCAGAAAAAAAAAGTGTGCCACAGTTTAGCAATGCCTTTATGGAACTTAGTCAGAATGTTTGTCAATATGAAACATCGGATGCGTTCGAAATGGGTCACATGGGGTTAAAAAGTTGATCACATGTGCAAATATTGTTGACAAAATTTTGGGAACATTTTGGAGGCCACATTTTTTACCCAAACCTTTTAATTTTTTTAAAGAAACTTTTGATGACTTTGAAATAATTTTAAGCGGGGTCAAAGAATACTTCATCAAGGCAAATATTAAAATATGAACCTTTTTACTACTCCAGAGGTCACATTTTGTGTCTTAAATTAATCGGAATCTTTGTCTACATTAAATTATAGATGAATTCAAAACTGGTTATTTGGGGTCAAAATGAAGGTTACTATGGCAAATCTAAGAAAAAACTCGTGAAGCGACCCCTAAATATACGAGGCGCTACCGTAGGACGATCTGTACTTTAGTCAGATTGAAAACACATTTCACAATATATACACAATTTTATATATTATTACATAATATACCTGTCCCTAGTGCAGGAGCAATATACTTATGAATGATCGGAGTCGATGGTTTCATCCACACATATTCTATCATTTATAAAGTTATCAAATTCACATTTTTAAAATTATGGATGCAATCTTCATTACTATGTCTTTATAAGAAAATCCATTTACTTCAAACGAATAAGTAACTTTTTGTTTGGGACCTATATTTTCTTTGCGTATTCAATAAAACCGAACAACCGCCACTTAGTTCACAGATACAAGAACACCATACTGACATAAGCAGTGTCCTCAGATTATATGTTAAATTCAGATTTTATGTTAAATGTACGGAAACACAATACTTTTGTTCCCTTAGGTGTTTCTAACCTGAAATGTTTCATTGAAATGACTTGTAAAATATTCGTTTTCATCATTTTTTTCACAACTGGCAAGTATTTGTTACAGTGTGGACCCATTGTTAACCATGATCCATGATGATGAAGGAGCATGTTTACAAGTAAAATGTGGTCCAATATAGACATGAATTCCAATTTTAGCGTTATATTTGTGTAAAATAAAATTTAAAGAGCAACATGAACATTTCCCCGCTAACAGGACTCGTCTGTCCGATGTCGGTATATTATCGGTATATCGGCTAGTTTGCCAATCTTGGGCCTACGTTAAGCCAAAGATCATGTGAATGTCTCGTTCAATGTTTCTGTAAACGACAGATGTTGAATTTATTTATGATTTGATCATTCTAATATACACAAAGGGCAAAAAATCTTTAACATATATCGGATGTACCACATCGGAGAAATCTGATTTTTTTTAGTCTATATATTTATTTCAACAATATCGGATTGGCGTTTGGCCGATGTCATTTTTTTTCTGGACACAGCCTTCAAGTTCAATATGGTAAATTAAAATGAAATATTATTTCAACATTTTCATCACACATTGATAGTAGTTAATAAGGTTTCAACGTTATAAAACGTGTCTTTTTTCTCGAAAACCCGACCTCAGAGTAAAGGCCAGCAAATTAAACATGTCCTTAATTTTTTTTGCATAAAATAGCATCTACTTGAATATAAAACATAGCAGAATTATACTTTTCTTGAATTTAATGTAAACCTTTTATTTTACAGAAAATTTTGTTAGCAAGTCGTGTTTGTAATAGTTTATACATTCATAATTAGTCGTGACAATTAAATTAAGTTTATGGGAACCATTAAATTATTGCTCCCATCATAATTTCGCGAATTATCATTGAAACTTAAAAACTGATTCCTGAATTTTGCAAAATAGTTGTAATGATCTCGTAATAAGAATATTTGTCATAAGTATTGCATTGTTAAATTTATTTTTAATATCCTCGTGTACAGTTCTGACACACATATAAGAAAATATCACATGAATAAATAAAATCATTTTCCATTGTTTGGCAAAACTAAGTCATTTGTTCATTGTCTTACACAGTTTGAAGTGGCTGACATCATTTTTTTAATGAAAAAATCACAATTGTGCATGTCAGTAAAAACCAGTGAGGCTGACTTGAGGGTATTAATAAACGACGCATCTGAATGTTTATTTTTTTAATTTTAATCATTGTAACATGTAAATAAAAACTGAATGTTCGTGTCAGAAATAATGTACGAAGGAATGTCGGTTGCACAGCTCTTTTTATTGCATTGCTTCACTGAATATATGCCAGAGAAGAAAAAGTACTTAATGAACAGGAGGTTTTGCAGGTGTGTTGTATAATTTACATCAAATAATAGCCCTGAATCAATAACTCGCCACATTTTGGCTTTCTGGCGCTAAAAGAGATGTTGACAAACAAAACTTGTAAAAAATGACGTTACACGAATCCAAAATAGAAAATACGGGGTCAAACCAAAAAAAGAAGGCATCGGATTAGCAATGCGCCAGAAAATAGTACCGTTTACAATATTGATTGCAATTTCGGAATTCTGTCAAGAAAATGGCACATTTTTAGAGAATTAGAAATGACATTCGGCCAATGCACAGTCGACATTGGACCGATGTCAGGATGATATCAAGCTGATATATACGGCCTACATCCGACTGACAGCGGCCCTCTTTGCGACCAATATTTGAAACGACATTCGGACGATACACAGCCAACATCGGGCCGACATCATCATGATACGAAAAAATAACGTTTGGCCAACATCATCCTGATATTGGGCGGATAAATAAGCCCGACAGGGTCCCTCTTTGCAGCCTATATTTTAAACGACGTAGAAATCGACATTAGGCCAATGTCGGGCCGATATAGATCTTAGACTGGTGATATATAGTAAATACTGTCTCAACTGTTACTTCATTTTTTTACAGATCAAAAGAAAATTTTAAACTACCTAAAAAGATATTTCGAATCTGGAAGAGGACAGCATTTAGAAATTCCAGGTAATTACTATTCCTGCAGCCTTTAAGTCAACTGATTTAGAGTGTGTTTATTTTTTTTAATTTTTTTTCCTTTTTAGGGATCAATTAAAGACACCTTTCACTCATTATTTTTTAAATGTATGCAGTTTTCTCCAGGTATTTGATGTCAGCATTTTAAGAAATTGTGCATTTGCTTCCCAAAAACTGTATTGAGTCCCCTTTCCGATCATCGGGAAGAAAATCATGCTTAAATGATAATTTGATAGGAGATTCTTGCTTCCTATCTTAGGGTTCCAATTGAGCACTCGCATATGCAAGTGAAACTTGTAAATTGCGAGTTGAATTTTAAATAATGTGTTTGTTTTCCTGGTATTACGGTTCCTTTATAAATAAAATCAAACCAACAACACTTTATAACATAACATGTAATATATGCGTATACCTTTCAGATACACGGCTTGTCCTTAGTGTTAAAAACTGTACCAAGGAAGACGAGAATAAAATATGCAGGCAAATAGTTGATGTCATAAACAAAAAAAGTAGGCAGAATCCAGAACTACAATTGCTAAATGATGCACAGAACCAGGCATTTAGCGAGATAGTTGAAAAAACTCTTCGTGAGTTTCTTGGCGCGGATCAAATCATCGTAAAAGCTGAACATGGATGTGTAATCCTAACTGTAAAATCCATGACTTTTGTAAATCTGGAGCGCCTGTGGTCAAGGTGTGTGAATGGAGAATTGACGAAAGCCTTCAAAAAAGTACAGTCCTTCTTGCAGAACACTTACCAGAAAAATATAGAAATCGAGCTCATGCTGCCAGAAGTCGAATTCTTTGAGACCATCAACAAAATTGGTATGTCGGCTATTTTGTTTCTTGTCTTTCTGAAGATGAAAACTGAAGCTATTGCCACGGCCCTATACTTCGTGTCGGCGTTTCTTAAGTTTTACTTCCGGACAATTTTAGCTCCGCTGTTTGTCAAAGAAAAACGTTGAGGTATTGTCATCACTCTGGTGTCGTCGTTATCGTTGGCGTCATGAAAAACATTGGCCATAACATCTAGACTATTATACATCTATCATCAAATTCCACATACTTCCTGAGCAAGGTCCATAACACTTTTGGTCAATTTGATCAATTCATCTTTCTTTATATGAAAAAAAAGTGTTGCTTTTTTTTAGCTCACATGAGCACAACGTGCTCAAGGTGAGCTTTTCTGATCGCCTTTTGTCCGGCGTCCGTCGTCCGTCGTCCGTGCGTGCGTGCGTCCGTGCGTGCGTGCGTCCGGCGTCAACAATTGTTTCAAACAACATCTCCTCCTAAACGGCTTGGCCAATTTGAAAAATATTTTGCAGGAATGTTCCTTGGATGAAGCTCTACTAAAGTTGTATAAATGGTTCTGGTCCATTGCATAATTAGGTCACAGGAGCTAAAAATAGATTTTAAAAATGCAAACTTTGAAAATCTTCTTCTGCAAAACTGCAAGGCCTAGAGCTTAGATATTTGGTATGTAGCATCATCTTATGGGCCACTACCAAGATTGTACAAATCATAGCCCTATGGTGATAAATGACCCCGCACCAGGGGTCACTTGTTTTACATAGAGTTATATAGGAAAATCTTAAAAAATCTTCTTCCATTAATGCATAAGGCCTAGAGCTTAGATATTTGGTATGAAGCATCATCTTATGGGCCACTACCAAGATTGTACAAATCATAGCCCTATGGTGATAAATGACCCCGCACCAGGGGTCACTTGTTTTACATAGATTTATATAGGAAAATCTTAAAAAATCTTCTTCCATGAATGCATAAGGCCTAGAGCTTAGATATTTGGTATGAAGCATCATCTTATGGGCCACTACCAAGATTGTACAAATCATAGCCCAATGGTGATAAATGACCCCACACCAGGGGTCACTTGTTTTACATAGAGTTAAATAGGAAAATCTTAAAAAATCTTCTTCTGTGAATCAATAAGGCCTAGAGCTAAGATTTTTGGTATGTAGTACATGTAGCATCTAATGGTTCATTACAAAGATTTTCAAAGTCTTGGCCCTACGGTGATAAATGACCCTGCGCCCAAGTCTTCTCTGAAACCATATGGCCCATTGCTTAGATATTTGGTGTGTAGTATTGTCAGGGGTAAAATGTTTTAGATTAAGTTATATCAGAATCCTTGTCTGTTTAAAAACCTTGACATCAGTTGAAGCAATGGTACTCAGGTGAGCGATTCAGGGCCATCATGGCCCTCTTGTTTTGAAAACGAGAAAGATATTCACTTCACAACTGGATAAATTTTTCGTTATCAAAAGGACAAGAAACCCAAACTAGACGGTCATGATGGCCCTAAATTGTTCACCTGAATTCAACTGCTAGACAAAAAGCTTAAGTAAGGAAAAAAAATAAACATAATGAGTAGTATTTAAATTTGTTTTATTTTACGCTCAGGTGGCCATCTTGGTATGCAGACCAGAAGTATTTAGCTGTTTTTAGCTCACCTGAGCACAACGTGCTCATGGTGAGCTATTGTGATCGCCTTTTGTCCGTCGTCCGTCGTCCGTGCGTGCGTGCGTGCGTGCGTCCGTCGTCAACAATTTGCTTTAAACAACATCTCCTCATGAACCGCTGAAGGGATTTTGACCAAACTTCACAGGAATCATCCTTATGATGCCCTCTATCAAAGTTGTACAAATTATTCAGATTGGTTAAAAAAGTAGGTCACAGGAGCTAAAAATAGATTTTAAAAATGCAAACTTTGAAAATCTTCTTCTGCAAAACTGCAAGGCCTAGAGCTTAGATATTTGGTATGTAGCATCATCTTATGGTTCATTACCAAGATTGTTCAAATCATAGCCCTATGGTGATAAATGCCCCCGCACCAGGGGTCAGGAGCTAAACATAGATTTTAAAAATGCAAACTTTGAAAATCTTCTGCAAAACTGCAAGGCCTAGAGATTAGATATTTGGTATGTAGCATCATCTTATGGTTCATTACCAAGATTGTACAAATCATAGCCCTACGGTGATAAATGCCCCCGCACCAGGGGTCACTTGTTTTACATAGAGTTATATAGGAAAATGTTTAAAAATCTTCTTCTATGAATCCATAAGGCCTAGAGATTAGATATTTGGTATGAAGCATCATTTTATGGTTCATTACCAAGATTGTACAAATCATGACCGTATGGTGATAAATGACCCCGCACCAGGGGTCACTTGTTTTACATAGAGTTATATAGGAAAATGTTTAAAAATCTTCTTCTATGAATCCATAAGGCCTAGAGCTTAGATATTTGGTATGAAGCATCATCTTATGGTTCATTACCAAGATTGTACAAATCATGACCCTATGGTGATAAATGACCCCGCACCATGGGTCACTTGTTTTACATAGAGTTATATAGAAAAAACTTTAAAAATCTTCTTCTATGAATCCATTAGGCCTAGAGCTTAGATATTTGGTATGTAGCATCATCTTATGGGCCATTACCAAGATTGTACAAATCATAGCCCTACGATGATAAATGACCCCGCACCAGTGGTCACTTGAGTGGTCACTTGTTTTACATAGAGTTATATAGGAAAATCTTTAAAAATCTTCTTCTATGAATCCATTAGGCCTAGAGCTTAGATATTTGGTATGTAGCATCATCTTATGGTTCATTACCAAGATTGTACAAATCATAGCCCTATGGTGATAAATGACCCCGCACCAGGGGTCACTTGTTTTACATAGAGTTATATAGGAAAATCTTTAAAAATCTTCTTCTATGAATCCATAAGGCCTAGAGATTAGATATTTGGTATGAAGCATCATCTTATGGTTTATTACCAAGATTGTACAAATCATGACCCTATGGTGATAAATGCCCCCGCATCAGGGGTCACTTGTTTAACATAGAGTTATATAGGAAAATCTTTAAAAATCTTCTTCTATGAATCCATTAGGCCTAGAGCTTAGATATTTGGTATGTAGCATCATCTAATGGTTCATTATCAAGATTTTCAAAATGGTGGCCCTTTGGAGATAAATGACCCCGCACTAAGTCTTCTCCTCTGAAACCATAAAGCCCAGTGCTTATATATTTGGTGTGTAGTATTGTCAGGGCTAAAATGTTTAAGATTGAGTTATATCAGAATTCTTGTCTGTTTAAAAACCTTGTAATCAGTTGTAGCAATGGTACTCAGGTGAGCGATCCAGGGCCATCATGGCCCTCTTGTTGGTATGTAGCATGATCTTATGACTGTCTACCAGGATTGTATAAATTATGACCCTGGGGTCAAAATTGGCCCCGCCCCAGGGGTCACTTGATTTCACATAGGCTAATATAGGAAAAACTTGAAAAAATCTTCTTCTCCGAAACCACAAGGCCTAGCCTTTTGATTTTTGGTATGTAGCATCATCTTATGGGCCACTACCAAGATTGTACAAATCATAGCCCTATGGTGATAAATGACCCGTCACCAGGGTCACTTGTTTTACATAGAGTTATATAGGAAAATCTTAAAAAATCTTCTTCTATGAATCCATAAGGCCTAGAGCTTAGATATTTGGTATGTAGCATCATCTTATGGGCCACTACCAAGATTGTACAAATCATAGCTTATGGTGATAAATGACCCCACACCAAGGGTCACTTGTTTTACATAGAGTTAAATAGGAAAATCTTAAAAAATCTTCTTCTATGAATCAATAAGGCCTAGAGCTAAGATTTTTGGTATGTAGTAGCATCTAATGGTTCATTACAAAGATTTTCAAAGTCTTGGCCCTACGGTGATAAATGACCCTGCGCCCAAGTCTTCTCTGAAACCATATGGCCCATTGCTTAGATATTTGGTGTGTAGTATTGTCAGGGGTAAAATGTTTTAGATTAAGTTATATCAGAATCCTTGTCTGTTTAAAAACCTTGACATCAGTTGAAGCAATGGTACTCAGGTGAGCGATTCAGGGCCATCATGGCCCTCTTGTTCTCAGTAGCACCAAAGGATCATTCCTGTGAAGTGTTTCATCAAAATTAGCTAAGCGGGTCAGAAGGAGATGTCATTTAATGATTTTCTTTCTATTTTTAACTCTGACTGTCATCTTGGTTGGCGGACCAGAATGACTTTAGCTATTTTTCCTCAGATTAACCTAAGGATCATTCCAGTAAAATTTCATTAAAATCTGCTCAGCGGTTTAGGAGATGTCGTTTAAATATTATTCTATCTTTAGCTCAAGTGGCCATCTTGGTTGGCAGACTGGAACGGTTTAGCTTTTTAGCTCACCTGAGCACTTGTGCTCAGGTGAGCTTTTGTGATCGCCTTTTGTCCGTCGTGCGTCGCGCGTCGTCAGTCGTCCGTTGTCAACAATTGCTTGTGAACACTCTAGAGGCCACAGTTTTGGCCCAATCTTCATGAACCTTGGTCAGGATGTTTGTCTACATGATATCTCGGATGAGTTTGAAATTGGGTCATGTGGGGTCAAAAACTAGGTCACCAGGTCAAATCTTAGAAAAACCTTATGAACACTCTAGAGGCCACAGTTTTGGCCCAATCTTCATGAAACTTTGTCAGGGTGTTTGTCTACATAATATCTCAGATGAGTTCGAAATTGAGTCATGTGGGGTCAAAAACTAGGTCACCAGGTCAAATCTTAGATTTTGGCCAATCTTCATGAAACTTGTCAGGTGTTTGTCTACATATATCTCAGATGGGTTTGAAAATGGGTCATGTGGGGTCAAAATCTAGGTCACCAGGTCAAATCTTAGAAAAACCTTGTGAACACTCTAGAGGCCACAGTTTTGGCCCAAAAATCTTAGAAATACCTTGTGAACACTCTAGAGGCCACAGTTTCGGCCCAATCTTCATGAAACTGGTCAGGTGTAAAACCTTGAACACTCTAGAGGCCACAGTTTTGGCCAAATCTTCAATACATTTGGTCAGGATGTTCGTCTACATGATTTCTTGGATGAGTTTAAAATTGTGTCACTTAGGGTTAACAGTTAGGTCACCAGGTCAAATCTTAGAAAAATCTTGTGAACACACTAGAGGCCTACATTTTTTTCCCAGTCTTCATTAAACTTGATATGAATGATGACTGCATGAATTCCCAGTTGAGTGCAAATTCAGGTAGGATCAAAACGTAGGCCACTTAGTCAAATGTTAGAAAAACACTTTAGATGCCAGATTTTTTGTCATTTTGCCTAACACAGCCATCTTAATCAGGTGAGTGACACAGGGCCATCTTGGCCCTCTTGTTTTTTTACCCAGTACCATCTGGATCATTCCTGTAAGATTCCATCAAAATCTGCTCAGCGGTTAAGGAGATGCCATTTAAAGCGAAAGTTGACGACGGACGACGGACAAGTCGGATCACAGCAAAAGTATCCGGTACACTGATTTGACTGAAAAATTGCTGCATATGTTCGCGAATTTCAAAAACACGTTTGGTCGGAAGAGATGTGACCGACAGAATCTCGCCAATTTCTCGTGTGTAAAATATAATATCAGTTGTTTGGACAGATATTGATAAAAGAAACACATATACCTGAAATGAATACATGTGCTGACTTAAATTCTATTGTTTTGAGAAAAAGTGACTAAATTGAAAACGAAACTACATCAGCAATGTCACTGAGACGCTCGATGGAAACTGTAGAGAATCAGCAATTTAAACCTAGCTGATCATCGGTCAAGGTCGAGTCAGATGATCTTTAAAAAGGCAAACAAACAAAAAAAATTAAAATGGCTGCATAAGATGATAAAATGATATAACAATAGTTTAAGTTCTTCTTTAGTTTTACACGGGAGAGATTGGCGAGATTCTGTCGGTCAGATCACTTCCGACCAAACGCGTTTTCGACTTCCCAAACTGTTGTAGCACAATCCATATGTCAAAAGTTTTTTTGTTTTTTTTTTTAGCTCGACTATTCGAAGAATATGAGAGCTATTGTAGTTGCCCTGGCGTCGGCATTGGCGTTGCAGCTTTTGGTTAAAGTTTTGCGTGCAAGTTACTATCAACCTAATATCTCAATAACCGTTTATGGTTTTGACTTGAAAGTTTATAAATATGTTCAGGGGCATCAGACAACCAAGGTAGATAACTCTTGACTGAACTAAAAATGAATTATGGCCCCTTTTTAACTTAGAAATTTTGGTTAAAGTTTTGCATGCAATAGAAAATTTGGTTAAAGTTTTGCGTGCAAGCTACTATCTAGTTTGTATCTCAATAACCATTCATGGTATTGACTTGAAAGTTTATGAATATGTTTAGGGGCATCAGACAACCAAAGTAGAAATATACAAATTGGCCCCTTTTTAATAAAATTTTGGTTTAAGTTTTGCATGCAAGATACTTTCATGCTAATATCTCAGTATCCAGGCATGGGATTGATTTGAAACATCTTTAATATGTTTAGGGGTACCATACTATAAAGGAAGATAACACTTGATGGAATATATTAAAAATTATGACCCCCTTTTTACTTAGAATTTTAGTTAAATTTTTGCATGTAAGCTACTATCCAGCTTATATCTCAGAAATTGCTTGTGGAATTGACTAGAAAGTTAAGGAGTGTCTTCAGGGGCATCAGGAAACTAAGGAGGATAACTTTTGGACTGAATTTTATACAAATTATGGTCCTTTTCTAACTTGAATTTTCGGTTAAAGTTTTGCATGCACAGTGTTATTGCGCTTATGTCTCATTAACTAGGCATGGGATTGATTTTAGACATCATAAAAATATTAAGGGGTATCGGACTATCAAGGTATATTATTTTTGACTATTAATATGTACAGGGTATGTGAAGGGCAAGAAGTTAAATAGATTTCATTTGATTTACCAACAAGCATTTTGAATAGTCGAGCGTGCTGTCCTCTGACAGCTTTTGTTCTTTACCTGATTGTCTTTATTGTCTTTATTCATCCCTTCCACGCAAAATAAAACCAATTTCATGAAAATCCACCAAGGTGTTACGGCATTTGAAACGACATGAGATACGTTTTCAGTGGAATAAGTTACCTATCTTATTATATATAAGGTCAATGATTTTTTTAATTGACAGCAACGTACCGGGTACCTTTGGATCAGGTGAGATAAAAAATCATTGGGAATATTTATGCCCATTTTTCGAATTTATCGTGACTGCGTTGGTGAAGTTCTTTGTGAAGGTCTATTTACGAAAACCTTCAATGATAATCGCTTCAAACTTAAAATCACAAAGGGGACACATTTCAAAAGGGTAAATAACTTTAAACATTATTTTGGCGTAGTAATTACCCTTTTTTCGTCTAAGAATTTTCTGTTTTGCTTTTTTAATTACACTATCCAGCACTTTTCAAATTTCTTTATTCAAATTATTAATACTTAGGAAGAGAACATTGTAAACATCGATTTTTGCTGACAATCTTCGTATATAGCATAATTAATATTTAAAAAAATCTACTGGCATATATGTGCCTAATAGCTCAATCTCCATATATATTGTTCAGATTAGTTTGATTTGTTTTAGAAAATAGTCCCTAGTGGGCGTAACCGATTTTGAATCTAATATTGATATTGTCAATCAATCTTTTGTGACGCAGATGGCCAGAATTTATTCTATTTGTCACAAATGGCAACCTCATGGCTCTCTACCATACCATAATTACTAAAGTAGAGTTGATCCCTTGACAAATGGTACCCTATAGAGGATTTGTCTTTCCTTATATATTCTATAAGGAACAATTTAAAAGCTTTTCTTTTATGGGGTCTCTCTGGTAGCATTTTAGTAAAGGGTTGTGGTCGCTTTTATATCTAGAAACACAGAAAAAAACATTCTACCAAACGGGACAAGACCCATCTGGTGAGGTGAGAAAAAAAAACTTACAGTAAGAAGTATGAAGCAAATTATCAATAACCAATACTCACTGCATGAGACCACGAAAAATAAATGGTTTTCTAGTCTAAAGCATCGACAACGATTATTATCAGAGAGAAGTGTGATATGCAGTTCTGATCATTTAAATGAAATACTAGGGCGAAACTAGAAAGGAATAAAGGAGGACAAAAAGGCAATTATTACTATTACTTTATACCGAAATATAATTTAATGTAAATATTTTGCTGCTGCTTAAAATCATAATGCAATTTGCTTGGTGACCACTTTTCTCCATTGGAGCCATCAATGTCCATTTCTAGATTTAAGAAACTGTAGAGGCCGTATTCTTTAAGAACATGCTATTTTTAAAAAAAAAATAAATACAAAAATACTACTCTCTATGTCAGTAGTTTAAAATGTTTTGGATTTCAATGAAGCGAGTTTAGAAGTTTTGATTAAATTAGAGACTTGGTGATTTTGTAGATCCTTTCATGGCACATGCCTCTATTTTCTTTCAGTAAAAGACTTGAAAAAAGAACTACCCGAGGAAACCTCTGTGAAACTAACAGAACCCAAAGATGACCCTGTAATTGCTGATGATGTAATGGAAGTAAGTTGGTCAGAGTCTTGGGGCAAAATGGACGTTGTCGCACCACAAGGAGCAAAACAGTCAAGTATCACTGATGTTCCTGAGGATAAACTAGCACCACTGAAGAGATCGTGTCTTGCGGAAAATGTAATAGAGGTCAAGCGGACTCATTCTGATGGCGGAACAGATATTGAAATGGTTCTACGGCCCCAATCAATAATACAACTTGAGTATATGAAGGAATTCAGTACATCTGGAAAACTGAGTGAAAGCTTCCGTAAAATGGCCGAGAAGTTAGAGAAAATTCTACATGTGAATAATCTGCAGATAGATGCAACGTTTAGTGTGCAGGAAACTAAAGGTAAATACATTTCATTATATTGTTGTAGTTTGGGTCAAATTTTGGACCATGTATTTTTTTTATGTCCAATTTTAGTCTAATACCGTCATTTTCTGCTTGGGAAACACTATATAATTTTCGCCAAGGTCAAGTAGGATTTACGTATGTTGTCACATCATTTTCTAATAAGCCCAGATTACAGAAAGTTATGTTTATTGGATGTGTGGACGGAGGACTCTCACAAACCGGATAGGAAGATATGTAAATGTACTCGTAACTAAAACATCAGTAAACATCGTTGCTTTTATGGCCTTATCTTTCACCCTGCATTCAAATTTCTTTTTATTTTCAAAATCCAACATTTAATACAGGGAAATAATTACAAATCATTTAGATTGTTTTCTTGAACTATGTCATATAAGTGCATAAACATAACGTATTTCTATTTTGATACCGAACAAGTAGATTGTTAGTGTGTCTTTAATTAGTCTGTACAATCAGTATATCTGTGTGCGTCTGTTAGTCTGTGCATGCAATATGTGGGTGTCCATCGTGCGGCGTCAACAATTTTTAGTGTTTACACTCTATCACATTTATTTCATAAGCAATCATCTTCAAACTTTAAGACAATGTTTATGCCCATAATCTCGCAATTGGGTTCAATTATAAATGATATTGACTAGTTATTTTAGGAGTTATGCCCTTTTAACCCTAAAAAGGCCAGATTTCACTTTTACACTCTAGCATCTTTATTTCTTAAGCAATCATCTTTCTCAGGTGAGTGATAATGGGCCATCTTGGCCCTCTTGTTTTTTGTTTTTTTTACATATTTTGAAATAATTTGGCACAAATGTTAACTATGACAATACAATATGTTGCGAACAAGAACCAGGTCGTGAACTTCAATATCAAGTTCACAAAATTAGATTGACCTTAAAATCTGATCCAGGCTGTAACCCTGTTGTCCATGGTGATCTTTTCAAACATCTTCGAAGAAATGAATACCAGAACAAGATAATGTGTCACGATTCCGTGCCCCTGTCACACATTTTCCGTACAGAAACATATCTCAAAATATAATTATATTAGCCAGAGTCACACAACTTTACAGGAATGTTCATCGGTAATACTGATGACAATGCAATCCCTCATGGTGACATAACAATTAACAATTCCACATGACTAATAGTTAATAGTGAGTTAGCAACCACACGTGATGCTATAACATCCCCACATGATGATAATGCAACCCCACATGATGACATTAAAACCCATCATAAGGAGATAATATCTCCACATGATGATATGAAAACCACACATGTATGACATTACAGCCACATATAATGATTTTGCAATCACAGATCATGACGTTACATCCCCACATGATGATATTACAATCCATTATAAAGAGATTATATCCCCACATGATGTGACAACCAAACACCTTGGAATTACAACCCCACATGATGACATTACCAACACCACTTGATGATACTTCAAACATTTATAATAATTAAAAAGCCAATTATGATGTATTCCACATAATTATTAGCTTACAAAACATGTCGTTCAAAGTCAAAATGAATGAAATAAAAATCTCTTTGCCTCATGTTTGAAATATATACAACGGACAAAAATGATATACATGTGCACATACCCTTGTCAGCTTGAGATATATATAAGCATACCTTTATATGAACCAATGACATGGCCAGGTTGTAATGTGTGTGTAACTAATTAGCATATACACTTTGTACTTACTAAAGGAGATTTGTTTCTCTCACACAAATGTATATATGTATATATGTGTATATATGTGTCCAGTTATTGGCCATCGCTCGCTTTTGAGTTCTTAAGTACGTCTTCGCCCTTGATCAGATCACGCACACGTACTGCTGTGTGTGTAACCAATTAGTTTATTATCTGCCCACTAGACAGAATATCTAT
>CM037789.1:62719426-62749804 GCA_021229015.1 Solen grandis | reverse complement strand
ATCATTTTAAGAATTCTAAATCAACATTTACTACAACATTAACCTTATTGTTTCAAGCAGTAAGATCATATCAATTCTCAACCCACGTATGAGATTGTGGCATATTATCTCATGCAATAAGCACATGACATATTATCCCATGTATTCAGATCATTATAAACATTATTCCATGAAGTAACATAATTCATGCTGTATCATCCCATAAAAAACATGTCATATTATCCCATGCCACATAATAATGCCATATTATCTCATGCAGCAAAATCATGTCATATTATCCAATGCAGTAAGGTAATGCCATATCATCCCATGCCACAAAATAATGCCATATTATGTAATATCATCCAATGCAGTAAGGTAATGCCATATCATCCCATGCCACAAAATAATGCCATATTATGTAATATCATCCAATGCAGTAAGATAATGCCATATTATCCCATGCAGCAAGACAATGCCATATTATCCTAGACAATTGTTAAGTCAGACCAGATTGAAGGCCATCTCATTATGAACATGTTTTACAATGCTACCATCTCAATGTGAATGTATTACTGTAAATTGACAACAAATAGGTCATACAATAGGTCAGTACTGACTGTCCTTTTCTCTGCAGGAAATGATCTTTTCAAATGAACATCAGTGCACACAATCAACGTTGTATTATTGCACTTGCCTCATATGTTGCCAGTGTTTGTATCTCTGATAAGGCCATACTCAATAGTTAACCCAAATCACGGCCTTATGGGTGAAATTAGGACAAACTGCAAACAACCTTATTCACTTACATTAATTTTCACCCCTGGGGCTAAAAGTTTTGCCATACTTTCAAAGTTTAAGGATGTTGTTACCCAGTATGGAGAGTTGTTGTAACTTGGCACATTTCACCCAATACCAAAAATGTGATGGGGTCCAAGATGGTGGCCTAACAAGTTATTTAAAAATGCCCGTCCCACACAACTCCAGGTAAGGCATTGGTAAGATACAAAAGGCAGTTCCATAAACCCCTTCACCTAATGAATATTCATATAAAATTCATGACTTGATAAATATCAGTTCACTGAACATTTAAATGGTATATATAACAATGGAATTTTCTTTATCATGCAGACTGTGTAGAATCTGACCTACAATATTGTATGAGCAAACAGAGGAGTGACCCTGGTATGGGTCTGTTCTATTTGCTAAGGGTGACAAAACAAATCTGTTTGTGGTAGGTCACTGTTAAAATAAATTGTCATGACATGTAAATCCTTTTTTTTTTGGTGTAGCTACCTGTTTAATCTCACTTTTGACCTACTTTTGGATGATGACGCAAGAAAAAAAAATATAAATGCCTTTTCTAAGGGACAAAAGTCAACTATAAAAGATGTTTTCATTAATGCTATATTAAGAAGTTGTGAGGTTTGCCAGACATTAACAGCAGTTATGCATCAATTTCAATAACAGTTAAAACTTGGGAGTCAAGTTCTTACAACTCATATTAATCCCTCTTGACGGGTCTTGGGTTGGACCAGTACTTTTCTCATGGGAAGGTCATAGAAAATCCTTCCCCCAAACCAGGCTCAAATCCACAACCTTAGGATCCGTAGTTGGTTACCTTACAACTGAACCACGACCTGCTAATAACAGTTTTAAACTGTGACATCTGGATCAAACGCTGGTTACTGTGACATCACATAACCCAGATTGGACTGTGATAATGTCTATTTTTAGATTCATGCTCCAGAAACATGGTCATTAATAAATAAATAAACTTGATGAGATTGATATTAATAGATAATACCCTTCATGAAATCAATGATAATTAATCCCTAGTGACAATGTAATGAATTTACAGTATGAATTTAATAAACAAGTGGTTGATTCTATACAACAGATGCTGTTACGTCCATGGTCCACCAAGCAATTAATGAGCTATTAATTGATATTGAGCCCGAATCATTGGGCACCAGGGAGAAATCAGTCTAACAAAAGCTTTATATATCTGCCCAATAAAGATGGGTGTGTTATTCATTTGATTAAAATTTGTATTGCATGATGGGAGATTTATGGAATTAAACTGGAACTCATCATCGTCATCATAACTTGAATTACTCCTCCCAACACTACATGCCTGGAATACAACCCAGCTGATCCAACCTTACAGAGTGTTGACTGCCAAACTGTTCTATCTATTTCTATATACACTTAAAATAGTTCTGTTGTCACAGTTGCTTTTGTAAGATACTCTCATTTAACTCTTTCCCTCATGAATATTCATATATAAGTTTATGACTTGATGAAAATTAATTTACTGGATTTTATATGGCATGATATGATTTTGCTATACAGGCTGTTGAATCGAAGCTACAATACTGAAGTGGCAGCAAACAGAAGAGATCCTGATCAGATAATCCTTCTAGGAGTTGTCTGATCTGGGTCTCCAATACTGGCTAATGTGTCAAAATGAGTCTATATGAGGTAAACGGTTAATGAAATCTGACCCGAATACCACTAGCAATACCTAGCAATAAGTAAAACTTTAAATTCTCAAATAACCAAATCCTGTTTTATGAAATATTCAAATCCATGACTTAGTTGACATAAATAAGTCTTATTTTAATCCATGACTAAGTTGACATAAATAAGTCTTATTTAAATCCATGACTAAGTTGACATAAATAAGTCTTATTCAAATTCATGACTAAGTTGACATAATTAAGTCTTATTCAAATCCATGACTAAGTTGACATAAATAAGTCTTATTCAAATCCATGACTTAGTTGACATAAATAAGTCTTATTCAAGTCCATGACTAAGTTGACATAAATAAGTCTTATTCAAATTCATGACTTAGTTGACATAAATAAGTCTTATTCAAATCCATGACTAAGTTGACATAAATAAGTCTTATTCAAATCCATGACTTAGTTGACATAAATAAGTATTATTCAAATCCATGCTAAGTTGACATAAATAAGTATTATTCAAATCCATGGCTAAGTTGACATAAATAAGTATTATTCAAATCCATGACTAAGTTGACATAAATAAGTATTACTTAAGTCCATGGCTATGTTGACATAATTAGCATCTTAACTAACAATGTTTCTTTAGATAAGAAACAGTGAGGTTTTTTCATTAGAGGAAAAGATATGCTGAAATTCTTTGACCTCAAGTATTTAAGTAACTAAGCCTTAGCCTTAAATTTATTTATTTGTTTTAAAGAAATAATTTATCTTCAATATTTTTTTATGTCAACTGAACTTAAATACATACTTTTTTAAGTTTATTAAGAATATTAAAAAATTAAATTTTAAGAAAGAACAATAACAATTTTCAGAAAGCTATTCGACTATGTTATACAGTTAAGTCTACCCTTTTATTATGCTGAGTCAACACTAGATACTCTATTGTTGTTGTCTTTTTTCTATCACCTTTGTGCTTAAGATAAAACTAAAATATATATATCTATTTTCTGAAAAAATGAAATACATATTTTATGAATTGGATATATGTATGCGAAATTGTATGTTTTTTTGAAAATAAAAGAAAATTTAAAAAAAAAAAAGAAATTCTTTGACCTCAAGTATTTAAGTATTACCAGTACAGGTGGTGGAACTCAAGCCAAAGATCCTTATTCATTTTAACACATTCTACTACACAGATAACAAGAACATCCCATGCTGTTGTTACCTTTTTTTTTTTTTTAAATGGTCAAAATGGACCTAATGGACCAAAATTTGTTAGTTTTATTAAGAGGCTGCTCAGGAAAACAAAAATCCTTTTCAAGACAGGAGAACTGAATGCAGATGCCAAAGCTTGCCTGTTAATTAAGTTTTTGTGTGTGTGTGTTTTTTTAAGGGGAGATAAATCAGGTCAAAATGGACCTAAGAGTTATGGCTTTGATAAGAATTTAGAGCTTGTTATAGTGAACAAGTATATAAAGTTTGAGGACAGACTGTTTTTTTTAGATAAAATTCTGTTGGCTACCCAGACAACCAGAGTATATCACATATCAGGTTTATTTAAAAACTTTTGTGAAGGGCCTCCCACTGAGGATCATTAACTTGCTAAGTTTCATGAATATCTACCTATTGATTTCAGAGATGTCTTTTAATTAGCAAATTGTTTATGATGACTATGACAGACAGGATGATCAGAAAAGCTCGCATTGTTCACATTGAGCACTGGTGTCAACTTAACGGCTATACACTTGGTCAGTTTACATTTCGACCGTGTCTTCTATAGGTTCCAAATGAGGAACGAGATAAATCAGTTTGACAGGTGCCGTAATTACTGTGTCACTGAAACTTCTGATCACTGAATATTGGGAGGGAGTGAAGAAAGGGGGAAGTGTGTCAAAGAACTACTGTAGGGGGTAATAATATTGGGAAATACTTCAACAGGATATGTGAAAGTGAGAAAGTTTTTTTTGTTGTTGTTTTTTTTTTTTTTCGCAACCTTAATTAGTTTAATGAGGAAAAATTAGACCATTTCACTCGGAAATGGGAGATAACCTATGTAAATCAACAAGAATTTCCCAAACACCTTATCTACATGCATTTGAGATTTCTTCCCCTGGCAATGATTGGTCAATTTAAACCAGTGAATTATACCGGGTATTGCCAATCCTCTGGAGAAATGGTCTGTTGCAGTTGGGCATTTAAACAGTTTATATACGGTTTATTTTCTAAAATTTAAGGATCAAGAAACATCTTTTTTTTCCCCATCTATAATTTCATATCTTGCAAACCAAGCCTGCAATGGAAATGGATTGCTGACAATGAACCACGGAGGAGTTTGCAGAAATATTTAATCAATGAGAAGAAGTCAAAATAATTTTTCAGTAAATTTTTGAATAAATCATTTTCATAATTATGATTATTGCAAATCTTTATTTTCCTTTTGTATTAATGCATATGCCATTAAGCTGAAAATGATATAAAATGTGAAAATGTCTCAAATCAGCATCTAAATTACAAGGAATTTTACAAAAAGAAATTAAATTCTTCCAAAAGCATAACAGTCAAGGTCTAAAACCAATAACTTTCATCAGTATTATAATTGGAAAGTTAAGACTTTTTGAATCTTGAAAAACTTTCCAAGGTATCTGCTATCATGTAATTAGTAGAAGACCACAGGAATACAGAATATTGTCTCATAATTAGTAATAATTATGTTGCATAATTAACGTTTATATAGTTTTTAGCACTCACAATTAATGACCTAAAATCTAACCCTATACTACACAGCATTCATCAGAAATTCTGTGATTCAATAAATTATTAACAGCTCTGACATTATGCACAAATAAAACACAGTGAATATGCTGTTCAGAAAATTTAGTCTCAGTGATGCAAAGCAGGAATTAGTATAAAATTTACCCATAATTCCCAAATGACTGTCAATAGCATTACAACTCAGTGAGTAGTTGGTTTGCTGTATTTCCATAGATCTGGCACTCGTTAAACTGGTAACTTTTCAATTTTCACCCTCGTTATATACGTTCCACAAGAAATTATTGCATTTCAGAGTTGAAAGCAACTGCTAACCTTTAAATTTTCTGTTCAAAATCAATACCTTCCTTTAGTAATGCTGGAAAATATCACATACACAACGTACGGTATGCTTACAAGCTAGATGAAATCAATGGAATGAGTAAATGTGAAACAATAAATTCCAGCTCTCACAAAATATTCCCCCAATTCAAAGATCTTGTAACTACCGTATAACCTCATTTAACCCTTTCCCTCATATAGACTCATTTTGACGCACTCAATAGGTACCACATAAAGCCTGATCTGCAGAAAACCACAGTTAAACCTTACCAAATTTAATTATAAAATCCTCATTTCCAGACCACAGAGGAGCAGCGAACAGCATAAAACCTGATCAGCCTGCGAGTTACTCGCAGGCTGATCTGGTCTTATGTTGTTCGCATAGGTCTTTTCATGGTGTCCTCTATGAGGGAAAGGGTTAAAAATGTCACATTCAAATTATTTTCCTCATCAAAGCAAAGTTGAAAAACAAACTTTACCTAATACAGACTCATTTTGACGCAATGAAAATCAGAGGAGACCCAGATCAGAAGCCCCTCTCAGCTGTTTGATCAGGGTTTCTTCTGTTTGGTCAGGGTTTCTTCTGTTTGCTCATACACTATTGCAGCTTGGATTTTTCAGTCTGCATAGTACCGTAAACATGCGTGTATTGAGCGCACTTCAATTTCCGAGAAGGGGTGCACACAATACATGAGAATTTAGTTTTTTCTTAGTATTTCCAAACTTTATCCCACCTACTAGGAAGCCATATTGGCGATTGGCGAAGTCTATGTGATTGTATTTATATTTTAAATTAGCTTTATCGTATATACTTGCCAGGAAATTGTTGTCTGTTTGTGATTTCTTCAATATAATTGTGAAATAAATGCTTAGAATTCATTGTTCTCATTTGTTTATAATTGCTGTGAATCACCCAGAAAGCGTTCAGTACTGTACTTTACATAATACTTCATTGACGACATAAAGCCAAATGTGACATTCGCATCATCATTACTGAGACGAACCATGACTGTCATTACGTTATGATTATACAATAAGTTGATTGTTTTTAGTACATTCAGATGATATTCTAGCTAGTTAGTTCCATTTGGGACAGAACTGTTTGGTTAAAGATAATTGTGTACTTCAAATTCCAATTGTAAAGGAACTTGCAACAAACAAACAACAAGGTGTCAACATTTGAAGACAATTACTCAAACTTTTGGCCATAATGAACATTAACATAACAATGAAAGCTGAATGTGGATACTAGATGTGTGAATTATAATCATTGCATGACTGACTTTTGGAAGCAGCAGAACTTTTGTTACCTATAGTTCAATCGAATATCCGCAAAATACCCGCGGCTTAACAAAATGGCGGCCTCCTCGATGTACAATGAGTATGCATTATAGAAGGGAAATAGATTTTCACTAAGGTTTTGAACCTCAAACTCGGGATGCGCACTATACATGAGTGCACAAAATACAAGCGTATTTATGGTACTTTGAATGGTTGTCTGTTTTTCATTTACTTTACAGAATTGGGAGGGGGTATCTTTATTAGAGGGGGTGCTCTTAAACAGTGTTATATGGTACATGGCTCAAAATTTTGGAGAAAATTGATTGAAAATACCCAGCTCTAGCTCTGTAAATATTGACAGCGCATAAATAATAGCAGAGGTTGCTGCCTCTAATGAGGCACAATCTGTGCATAAGTCAGTATAGAAGACAATTGTGACAACAAACTCCATCTCCATAATAAAGTTATTATTTTTATAAAGTTTATTTCATATCAACTGTTGATCCCACATTGTGCAAACATTAAAGTCAATATAAAAGGTCCACTGAACAAAACTGAACTCTGATGTCAATTTTCCCTAAAGTATTGCCAACAATTTTCTGCTGATTCAAGCTAAATGTCAAGAAATCCAGGACAAATAGGATTCAAACACACAAAATATTAGTCTATTATGTCAGCATAAAATATACTGTTTTGGGATTTATAGTTTTGGCAACCGTATCTCATTCATATAGCAACAAATTGTCATACTAAAGCAATTTGTTTCAGCCTCCATAGAGACATTGCATGTACTATTCAGATCTGCTAGAGTCAGTTTGACACATATTTCCAAAGCCTATAGCCCTACTCCTATATACCCCCCATCATTACTCTGCTAAAAGGGTCCCATACAGCTATCAATTCAAGTTTTCTATTTTTAGTAACAGTGACCTTAACTATTCTATGGATCCCAATCATAACCCCATTTTAGTTACAGTTTCAAGTTTCACTAAAGTTTGTTTTTGGGTTAAAACGTCCTAATGACAGTATTTCAGTCACTTCATTGGAGATGATGTCTACTTGAGACAGATAATAGTGCTGCCACACTATGTAGCATGATACCACACCCAGTCACATTATCCTGACACCAGGCCAACCAGTCCTAGAACTACCCTTATATGCTGAGCACCAAGCAAGGGAGATATACCAGAACCATTTTTAACAACTTTGGTATGTTGCAACCAGCAAGCACTCATAATCTTTTGAGGTGGACATATTAACCACTTGATAATCGGAGACCTTTTCACTAAAGTACCAATAGTTTTACTAGGGAAACAGAAGCAGCCATGGACAGATAGAACTGACAGTACTCTTCAGTTTGTGTACCATTCTAATATGACACCTGTTGTTTGGTTTGTAATCAAAGGAGAAACCCGTGTTAGATTAATCAGCGTGACTCAAGGATGTTAAACCATGATTGATTTTTAATGAGGTATTTATTCTGATGATAATCAGTATTGCATTTCATTTCGTAATACCCAGTATAGAGCATGGTCATTTCATAGCTAGAATTCATAGCAACATTGAGATGGAATCAAATGAGGTGTTGCAGTTAGCCATAATATTGAGTTAACTGCCCATGAAAATGACATTAAAGAGCAAAGAACTCACTTTCAGGGGCAGATAACTTAGAAAAGTAGAATGAGGATCCCCTATTTAATTCCATAAATTTGTTTTAGTGTGATTCACTATAATCATACAAAGTTTAACAAAATTCTCTACACTAGTTTTAATTTTCCTTCTTTGTCTTTAGAGTAAAAACTGTAATTGTAGGAAGCACATTTAAAGCACTGTATTGTGCTTGGTTTTAAAAGAAGGTGGGTGGGGAGCTTTGTCATACAGAGGAATTCTCATTTGATTCATGACAGAGGTCTCCTTATATGATAAAGAATTATCATTTAAACAAAAGTTGCCATAGCAACTGTGACTTGCTCACCTGAGTACCACCAGCCTATATAAACCCATATATGTAATTTGCCATCCACAAGAGTCCAGATTTCATAAACTACATTATCATAAGCACCACCTCCTAGACAAGGTACTAGTCACCCTTGTTTAACAAGAGTGTTCTTTGAACACATTAGCCCCTGCTGAAGCATGACGGACAAAGTGTGACAGACAATTGGACAGACTGGGGAGGGTGATAGGAGATATGATAAATTCAGGGGAAGGTACAGTCCCGGTGTAACAGTCAGGTTTTTCCCCAGTCAGTTTCTTCCCCGGGGAAAAAAGGGGTTTCCCCGGGGAAAAAGGCAGGTTTTTCCCCGGTTTTTCCCCACCCAGTCAGTTTTTTCCCCCCTCTTTTTTTTTAAAATTTCTTAAGGTTTCTGAGGTGGGGAAATTCTGGACCAGTCAGTTTTTTCCCCCCTATCCTATATATTGTTCGTGATGGTGGGGAAATTCTGGCCTAGTCAGTTTTTTCTCCCCTATCCTATATATTGTTTGTGATGTTGGGGAAATTCTGGACCAGTCAGTTTTTTCTCCCCTATCCAATATATTGTGCGTGATGGTGGGGAAATTCTGGCCTAGTCAGTTTTTTCTCCCCTATCCTATATATTGTTTGTGATGTTGGGGAAATTCTGGACCAGTCAGTTTTTTCTCCCCTATCCAATATATTGTGCATGATGGAGGGGAAAATCTGGACAAGTCACTTTATTCCCCCCAATCCTATATATTGTTCGTGATGGTGGGGAAATTCTGGCCTAGTCGTTTTTTCTCCCCTATCCATATATTGTCGTATGTGGGGAAATTCGGCCGTCTTTAACACAGGGGGGAAAAAACTGACTGGTCAAGACTTTCCCCCAAAAAACCAAATTGGGGGAAAAAACTGACTAGGCCAGAATTTCCCCACCATCATGCACAATACATTGGATAGGGGGGAAAAAACTGACTGGTCCAGAATTTCCCAACCATCACAAACAATATATAGGATATGGGGGGAAAAAACTGACTGGTCAAGAATTTCACCACCATCATTTCAATATAAATGACATGGGGGAAAAAACTGACTAGGCCAGAATTTCCCCACAATCACAAGCAATATATAAGACGGGGGAAAAAACTGACTAGTCCAGAATTTCCCCACCTCAGAAACCTTAAAAAAAATTTAAAAAAGAGGGGGAAAAAACTGACTGGGTGGGGAAAAAACTGACTAGTCAGTTTCTTCCCCGGGGAAAAATCTGACTAGTCAGGTTTTTCCCCGGGGAAAAAACTGACTGGGGGGAAAATCTGGGCTGTTACACCGGTATGCAAGGAAAACTAATCAATGGATTCATTTACATGTCTCGGCATGAGCGTTTATTATCAAAGGTTATCATGTGTCAGACATGTAAATTATGGGTACAGACCCCAGAATCAATATGTGTCATATTAGTAGAAACAACAACCTTCACATGTCAGCAGATCATGGAGCCTAATGCATATGAGATATTTCTAAAAACACATATCTCTCGACATATTTTCTTTGAAGGAAGTTGTTTTTTTGGAGTTACTGGAACAGCATTTCATGTCATATAGTGGCATCCAGTTTATTATATGTGAAGGAATACCCCCGTGTTCCTAGGAACACATGAATGTCATCTGCTAGGAGAAGTCTGACAAAGTGATATCCCTATATGTCACAGCAGGTGAAACAACAGAGGTACTTGGGTAGAACCACTGAGAATGCATTCAAGTTGGTTTCCCCATGTCTCTGTGGATCTATCTACCACTGCATACTTGGGGTCTTTTTCTTTTTATTTATTTGCTTGCTGTTTAAGGTAATCCATCCATCATTAAATTGTGATCATGGTCCATCAAGTGATCATGGAAATTTTATAGTAATTACAAGTTTTTAAAGACTTGACCAAAAGATCATATAACTCCCAAGTCAATGGCTGTTGCATCTGTATTGAAGTCTTCTAAGCATTTGAAGGACCATGATTATAATTTAATGATGCACGGAATACCTTAAGGGGCAATAACTTATTTTATTGTCTAACTTGATAGTATGATGCCCCTAAATACCTTTATGAAGTTTGAAGTCAGTCTAATAATCAATTGCTAAGATATAAACATAATGGCTTTTTGCATGCAAAAAATAAAATTAAAAAGGGCCATAATTAGAATCAAATTTGATTAAGAGTTATCTAAAATTTTGTTTAATGCCATTAAGGACCTAAGTAAAGTTTAACACCAATAAGACTGTATACATCTTAGTAAACTATATCCAAAACTTTAATCAAATTTAGTTGCAAGCAAAACTTTAACCAAAATATTTTAGTTCAAAATGGTCCATATTTTATATTCAGTCATGAGCTATCTACAGTCCATTCGCGATGGTACGAAGTAGCCCTGCGAAACGCATTTATTTCGTTCCATCGCGTATTTTGTTCCATCGCATCTTTCATATTGACGATTGAGAATCCCTTTATGTATGTGCTCACTCGTTTGTTTATGTCGTGTTTTAGTATGTATTGCCGAAAAACATGTACTGTCATAAATATTTAGTGTCGTAATATGTTTAGTGTGATGTTGTTTCATTATTTGATTCTCTATATTTCACTTCTATGGTCTGTGTTTTTCTCTTCACTCCCCTCTTTTCGCTCGCCATTTCCTACCCTGTTATCCTCCCGGATGACCCGGGCCCTTCACAAGGTTACTAGGAAAAAATATCTAATAAAATTCTGATCCAGTTATCCCCCCCAGGTAAACTGGGTCCTTCACTGAATTACTCAGACCATTGCTATCAGATATTCAATGAAATTGTATTTGTAGTAGTCTTAGATTTATATGTTCGTATTAACATGAAGTAGAATGGAATGACAAGTCAGACCTGGAGACCAATATTTATACTGCTGCCTATTAAGTTTTGAAATAAAATCACTCATTAATCTTTGTAACAAACAAACAAACTCGCTTGTAAGCTTCGTGTCAGTTTGCAACAACGTCACGGATGGCGTGCTAATAGGCTGATTACAGACAATATAATGGCAGACACGAGTAAGCGACAGGTGTCACTCGGGTAGGTGTGAAAACTGACCAACACTTCGTTCGAACGCGTCATTAATCAGTTGTTAATTAGCAAATCGGACCACATACATACTTCGCTCCAGTGCATCTTTCCTTCCATCCTATTCGTTCCATCGCATCTTTTTTACATTGAATAAAGAACAAATATTGCCGGGACCTGGCAATTACTTCGTATTACACCGTCATTTCGCTCCATCGCATTTCGTTCCATCGTGAATAGACTGTACCTTGATTGCTTGATGCTCCCCAGGATACATTCATGGAGTTCTAAGTCAATCCCATAACTGATTACAGAAATAAAGCATGGCAGCCAAGCTGACTCTCAGGTGAGTAGGATAGGTCTCATTTTTCTTAAAATAGTAGCACTAAAACCAACACGTCACTCCATTATATGGGATGGACATCATAATATTTACACACATCACTCCATTCTATGGGATGGACATAATATTTACACACATCACTCCATTATATGGGATGGACATCATAATATTTACACACATCACTCCATTATATGGGATGGACATAATATTTACACACATCACTCCATTATATGGGATGGACATAATATTTACACACGTCACTCCATTATATGGGATGGACATAATATTTACACACGTCACTCCATTATATAGGATGGACATAATATTTACACACGTCACTCCATTATATGGGATGGACATAATATTTACACACGTCACTCCATTATATGGGATGGACATAATATTTACACACGTCACTCCATTATATGGGATGGACATAATATTTACACACGTCACTCCATTATATAGGATGGACATAATATTTACACATGTCACTCCATTATATGGGATGGACAAATATTTCTAACTCATAGAGCATCAAAACAGACTACAAAATCTTTCCATTATTGCTTAAATACAACATGGTATAAAGGAAGATTAGACAACGAAAATTCATGCAAAACCAACACGTATACAAGCCTTTGAGTTAAGAACCAAATTAAGAACCATCCCTCCGTTCATTTGGAAGTCAGGTGGTGCATTAACCGACTGATTACAGATTTAAAAAAAAGTTCAATTAGGCACTGAAATGCTAATGAACAGTATCGCACCTTGTCACTAATGAATGACCCAGTTACTGTCACCTCCCACATGATGATATTCTTGATTGTGGCCCTCCAGGGGAGTTATAAGGCAGAATTGAGTAATAAATGTGTTATAATTGTGTGTGTCAATTGTGAAATAATTGTATAATAATCATATGTATAATAGGATCAATAGTAGCTAGAGGAAGTCAGAAAATAATTTTTTTAAACAGCTCTATTGCAAAACCATTTTTATTACTTCAACAAAGAGGCCTTTCTGATCTTTATAGGTTTATTCAAATTTAATTTAGCAGACTATCCAATCACTGCATGAGGTTATCATGTGACTACTGGAAGAACTATTTTTATTACACTGAAAAAGTTAATGAGCAGCTGACTTATTCTTGAATGGATAATCAGTCTCAATCAACCGATATCACTGAGAGGGCTAAATTTTTCACTTCAAATATTGCAAAGATCCAGAATAAAAAGTTTTGTTTGGAGCATTCTTCTAAAAGCTGTTACATCATCATCAGTGGTAACCAAAACATTTAAATTAATAATTCTAAAATGCCCAAGGGCAAACATGTTGAGCCTAATGTATGTCCTTTCACCCCTAAGTGTGACCTTGACCATGGGTCTAGGAACACAAGTATAACACATCATCTCATTTAGGAAAATCTTGCTGCTACATCATTTGAGATCAGATACAACTCAGACAAGCAAATCCATCAACATAATCTTTCACCTCTTAGTGTGACCTTGTAACTGGGGACTCAACTCTTGTGTGTGTAACATTGTAGAAGCAAATTTTACAGTCAAATTATTAAAGCATCCTGCAATCCATGTTCAAATTACTGCTCAGGCAAGCAAATCCATTACCATGACTTTTTAACTAAATCTTGGAGCTAGGGAACCATGTCTAAGTTGTCCAGACAAGCAAAACCAGACGAGGAGACATTCTAATGCACTAACAAACAGACACTGTGGTGACCATGTCAAGTTTCTGCAAGTGGGCTCAACAAAAATGGCTCCTTGGAACCAATGTTTTTTCTTTGTCAATATTGTAACCCTGACATCCAGTATAACACGGTATGGACCCCATCACAGCATTATAATGGATCTATTCTCTGATACGTATACAAACATTGGGAAAAAATGTCCGGTCTCAAACAGTCCATCCTTACACAATATGTCTCCCTTTCAAGATAACAGACAGAGCAAATATTAGAGAATCCTGCTTATTTCATTTTATAAATGCCAGACTATCCCTCAGCAGGTCATAGAAATGGCATCTTTGCTCTTGTCTGATTAAAACTGCTAAACACAATCAAGAGTATAGTGCTTGCTTATTCATCTGTCATCTCTATTGAAAATGGGTCACTGAGATAAGATGGTAATAGTCCCTGATTAATGAACTGTTGTGGGTTAAAATCCCGGTCTGGTCACTTGGATGTCCGAGGAAGCCTTACAGCAGCCCTGCTGGGTTCAGTTACTGGTAACAGTCACGAATGTTAGCATCTGCATCCCTATTGTAACGTAGGGTATAGAATGCAAGCTGAGGAAAACAACTTCTTAACAGTTGCAAAAAGTTCAGAGCGTGATCCTCAAATGAATGCAAGTCTGGCTTGAGGTAGGTTGAGGGTTCTACCCAGGAGCCTCTGCATACTCAGGATCATCTTTCTAATTCCTGTGTTTAATTAGCTAGACATCACCATATGACTGCAATACTGTTGCAGCAACACATTAAACTCCAAAGAAACAACAACAAAAACATCTTCTGTCAGGGCCGACCTATTTGACTTTCAGAATCCCCTTTTTCTATCCGTAACAAATGCTGGGCACCAGACTAGTAATTTAATGACTGTATCTATGTAATATCTGGTATGTCTGATTCCCTGAGCATAATACGTAAATATGCTATTATTTCCTACACTATGGGTGGATGCTATATGATCATGAATATCACTGAACTTCTTACAATTAATATTCTCCAAATTTCTAAGTGTTAATTCCCAGATTTCAGTGATTTTCTCTTCCCAAAAAGAGAGTTGGAATAATGCAATGAAATGGATACTATTTCTGTATGTTTTATTGTGCAAATAAGAAACTGCCAGACACCAGTGTCTATACTAGGATTTAAAATTTATGGGCAGCTTTTTTCCTCAACCATCCAAAAACAGGGGGGTATTTTTAACTATAAGTCAGGGGGGTTACATTGAAAAACATTTTGTGTAGAAAACCCCTTTTTTGACTCAAATTTACATATCAAACGGAAAATATACATTTTTTTTTTGGTTTCGACAGACTGGCAGTGTTACTGTTTGTTTGATTCCACCTGTTTTGCTCAATCGCCATACTGTGCCAGCACATGTAATTAATTAGAAGACAGACAGGGTGTTTTGGCTGCCAGAATTGACCAGTGGTATTTTCTGAATATCGGTTAATCATTGCCTTGACATTTAATCTGTACGAAAGATCAAAGAATGGTCAATTCATAATTATTAGATAAAAAACACTACTGAATTACAGCCCTCATAATGTTAATGCACCAAAAATATTTTTTTTTTTTTTTTTATTTACTTATTCCACCCAGTGCGCAGGCGGGATCAACATATCAGTGCCAGATAGCATTCAAAAAGAACCTGGTGACAGGCATTTTTTTTCATTTTCATCAAGCTGGATTTTAATGACATGATCTTAATTCATGAGTGATCTTTGAAGAAAATACTTCAACCCACATACTAGAATGGAAATTAGAAAAAAAAAAGGTTTAAAAAACAGAAAACATATTGACACAGATAAAGCCACTTAGACACCTGAAAAACAAAACAAATAAAATTTTCATTACATCAAAAATATTTTTGGATAGAAAGCTGAAGCGATGCTGTGCAAGGTAGACAACTCCTGACCACTCTTCAGGAGCGATCAAGACTAGCTCCCAGAATGATAGCTGATCTGATTACCTTTAAGACCAGAGGCTGAGACATCCCTCTGTCAGAACTGTAATGTCTAGCCACCTCCAATAAATGAGAGTTTTAATGGGGGGCACAGTTGGCTCCATTTGCCTGGCAGCTGCTTTTTGCTGCCTGTCCCTGTCAATAACAGGATCAATGAGAAGTACAGAATCATTCATTTTGAGAGATTCCCCAATTTTTGATTTATGATATCCAAATTTAATGGGAAGCATCTATCAAAGAAGACCTCAAACAACTGAGTCTGAATCCAGCCCTTGACAGAGATGGAGGACAGCAATAAGGCAACATGCAACCCAGAGACAATTGGAAACAGCATGTTAAATGGCTGATCATGATAGTATCCATGTTCATCTTATGATTAAGAAGGGGGATTTATGCCGTCTGACCAGCATAAAATCTTGGGGCATGTTTCACAAACTTCATACAGGAAATAAAAAAATATCTGAATATGTAACTTTGAAATATTAATCCTTGTGTAGTTTTTTTTATTCCTTACAAAAAATGATAAGTTTTTATAACCCAATGAAACTGGTCACCTAGGCTTTCTTTGTATTTTTTGTGCAAATATGAATCTAGAACTATCAATGAAGGTGACTATAAATATCCCGGCTTTACTGTTTTGACACAAAAAAGGGCTATAACTCATACAAAGTTGTTTACAGTTAACTGCACATATCTGCTGATTGGTCTTATCAAGTTAAATCATTATTCCAAATGTGAAGGCATGATCAACAAGAGTTACCTAACCTCATGTCACATGAGTTGGGACAGGACGGGACTCAACAAGCGAGATTCACTTTGTGAAACGGAGTATAATTAAGGGCGTATTTCACAATAATAGTTTGTTACTATATAGATAAAGAAGGAATAATCTAAACTAGCAGAGAGAATTATCTTTAACTTTTCATGATTATGGAGAATCACACTAAAAACGAATTTATGGGATAAAAAACGGGGTCTCCATTCTATATTTAGTTATCTGCCCCTGAAAGTGAGTTTTTTGCCATTTTGTGTCATTTTCAAGGTATTGTGAAGTACGCCTTTAATACTCTATGTACAATAGCAGTCTATTATAACAAATAAGATCAATTTTAGTGAAACGAGCCGATGATCTATCAAGTTCAGAGAGAGGTAAAGTAAATTTAAAACAATAAATAGAAAATATTTGTTTTGAGTGGATATGGGTTATATCTCATCAAATAGTGATACAATTTCACACTTTTATGAGCGCGTAGTGCAAGTGAAAATTGTATCGCTTCAAGGTGAATCATAACCCGTATCCACTCAAAATAAACATTCCTTTTTTTTTTATTTTATGCTAACTGCTGCTATATTTCCTTTATAAGTAAAAACAGTTAGTGCCGGCAGATCTATATCACTACACTGTGGGGTATGGATTTTATCTCACTGATAGCAAACAGTATTTCATCAGTTAGCATAAAACAAAACAGAATATTTTCATGTCATCCAGTATATGTTATTTTAACTTGTGTCACTTTTTTGTGTGTGTTCCTCTCCACAGAGTATTGATTGTGGATGAACAGGACGTAAAATGTCTACCACGTATCCAGACAAATGACTTCCTGATGGTGAAGAAATAGTAGATATTTTGTCAATATGAAGATGTCTATCTCTCACTTAAACCAAATATTTAACTCCTAAACCTGACAGACAAGCTTGAAAAATTTGATTTTTCACAATCCTGACATGTGTCTAGACAAATCAGGAGATGTCCAGAAAATTCAAGAATATGTCAACAAATGTGAAAAACATCAACACTGGAGGAGATGACCTTGACACACAATGCCTGGCATATATCTGACAGTGCCTAGCGTATATGTGACAGGCATATATCTGACGGTGCCTGGCATATATCTGACGGTGCCTGGCATATATCTGACAGTGCCTGGCATATATGTGACAGGCATATAACTGACAGTGCCTGGCATATATGTGACAGGCATATATATGATGGTGCCTGGCATATATCTGACAGTGCCTGGCGTATATGTGACAGGCATATATCTGACGGTGCCTGGCATATATGTGACAGTGCCTGGTATATATCTGACAGTTTATCAATCTACTTACTGAGGAAAGACAAGATCAAGAGGTTATAGCAAATAAATAATTGACCTGGCACAGACATATAATATTCATATGTCAAATGTAAACTTGCCAATTATCCTCCGAATTTGGCAATACTATTTATAGCATGTCGAAAGCTAATTATTGATTTCATAGATACAGACATGTCCTATTGCAATTTAGTTTCTCGATCAGAAGTAAAATCGGTAGAGTGATGGCAATACTGTATTTGGTTTGTCTTATCGAGCTCCTTGTTCGAATCCCACAAATAGTTTTTTGGGCTTTTTTAAATTTTTTTTATCAAAATTAATGCATTTCTTTCTCTAAATATTTTGTCAGTCAGATTTTGGCAAATGTAAAACATATGACAAAATACAATTACAAGAGAAAAACCAGATGTAAAATGTTAAACAAGAGGGCCCTATAGGCCCTGGATCGCTTACCTGAGTATAGGGTTACCCAAGGAACATCTGTACTAAAACATTTTGAAATCTGGCCAACAGTTTTGAAGGAGATGATTTTTAAAGTTTTCTTCTTTTTTTTCCTTTCCATTGCCATAGCAACCAGAGTTCTACATAGATCAAGTTTATTTCAGCAACTTTTGTGAAGGTTTACCCAAAGATCATGGCTGCCAAGTTTAATCAAATTCTGACCAGTAGTTAAGAGGAGATGTTGTTTAAAGCTTTCACTATATACATATAAGGCAAATTAGCCCCACCCCTGGCAGCCATGTTTTCTTTTACGGATCAAAATAATTTTAGCAATCTTGGTAGAGGGTTACCCAAGGAACAAATGTACTTAAACATTTTGAAATCTGGCCAGTAGTTTTGAAGAAGATGATTTTTAAAGTTTTCATATTTTTTTGTTTCTCTCCGTTATTTTAGCAACTTTTGTGAAGGTTCACCCAAGGATCTCTGCCAAGTTTGATCAAATTTTGTCCAGCGGTTTCAGAGCAGATTAAAGCAAATTGTTGATGACGGACCACACACGACACATGACAACAGAAGCAGGGTAGTCCTAATAGCTTACCTTGAGCATGTTGTGCTCAGGTGAGCTAAAAATAAAACATCATATGATTTCTTCGGAGGCACATACGGTCACACACAAAAATTAATGAAAGCAAAGTCAATATTTACAATTGCAATGTTAGTGGCAACAGGTGTGTGTTTCCCGTATATTTCAAAGCCTAGTGGAGACCCTCCATGTTCTCTCCATTATTCTGCACACATTGTTGAGGCAAGAAATCCAATCACAAAATCTTATAGCAGTATTTTGCTATTCTAACAAGACCCATCTAGACAGCTGGCACAACTGTCTCAAGCCAAAACTTCTCCAACCATACTTAGCGCTAAGTAATACTTAGGGGCGAAATTTCAACATTCTTATTTCTATTATAATAAGAGCACCACATGCGGATGCCAACGCTTGTCTACAAGTTTTTTTTGTTTTGTTTTTTTCAAAGGGGGAGATAAATTATGTCAAAATGGACCTAAGAGTTATGGCCACTGATGAGAATGTAGCCCTCGTGACAGTGAACAAGTATATGAAGTTTGATGACATACAATTTAATATTTTAGAAGTTAAGGCCAAAGTAAAAATATTTCATTACATCAACAATGACGACTGAGTAATGACAAATAGAAATTACCTCATGTTACTCTTTTCTTTGAAAAACAGATGAGCTAAAAATACCCTAATATTTCATTTCTTAACAAATATTGTTTTAAATTATCAAGGTATTGATTCTTGGATCGAATATCTGTCATGTATTAACTGTTCTGTAAAACAGAAATGGGGGAATAGGCCCCTTATGGACAGCTCCTGTAATTTAATTACATAAGGATATAATGCAGTGACAATTATGACACAGTGAGCAACTATAAAGACCAGTTATCAGAAATCAGAGTCACTCAATGAGTGGTCGTATCCAATTTAAGCCGTAGCAATACTGGGTAATTGCCAAGATGTAAGTAATTTTCTGCAAAGCTTACATAATTAATTGAATCTCTCAGATTCTAATTGAGTTTTGTCACCCATCAGTTTTGAAATATACTGAGGAGGTGTGGACTTCATGGTTAATGAATGAATATGCTGCCGAATAATTGACCAGGACCAAATGAAGCATGGGTACGTTGTCATGGGTACTGGTCCTGAAATGCGGCATGTAATGGTTTAAAATATCCCTTTACCTCATGAATATTCATGTACAAATTTATAACAGGATGAATATTAAAACAACTTAACTTAAAACAGTATATGAAAAAATGGATTTTTCTTTGCATTGATCACTGTGTAGAATCTTATCTACATTAGTGTATGAGCAAACAGAGGAGACCCTGATCATACGTGTACAGCTCCTTTTCAGCTAGGGAGCTGTCTGACAAGATTTAATCCATTTGCCTATGTGTCAAAATGTGTCTAAATGAAGTATAGGGTTATAAAGCTATAACAATATTCCTGAAACACCTGAAGTGTTCAGGAATTGGAATACATGCCACAATTCCACATAATTCCTATAAAAACTAGAAATGTGTCCAGAGGACATAGATGCCCCCACCTGTCGCATTTTCCAAAACAAGAAAGTCAGTAGAACTGACAGATGCTCCCCGAACGTCATTGTTACAAATAAGACCTTGGTCAATGGGTGGGAGGGTGTAGGAACTAGGTCAAGCCGAAGATATGCGCATCTCCTCTTTGTAATAAAGCTTCACATAAAGTTTTGTTGAAATCAAGTTATTAGTTCCTGAGAAATAGCCTGGACAAGAATCATACTAGATATACCATTTGCATAAAAGTCAAAGGGCCATAACTCTGTGAAAAATTGAGGGACAAAGTTACCCCCATGATATGCAAATCTTCTCTTGGTAATAAAGCTTTCCATAAATTTTTTAAAGGGGGTGAAAAATTGAGGAACCAGGTCACGCCGACGATATGTGTATCTACTCTTGGTAATTAAGCTTCCCATAAAGTTTCGTTGAATTAAGGCTTTTATTTCCTGAGAAATAGCCGGTCAATAATCATGCAACATGAACTATAGGCCTAAAAGTCAAGGGGCCATAACTCTGTGAAAAATTGAGGAACCAGGTCACGCCGACGATATGCGTATCTACTCTTGGTAATAAAGCTTCCCATAAAGTTTTGTTGAATTCAAGCCATTAGTTCCTGAGAAATAGCCCGGACAGAATCATGCAATATGTACTATAGGCCGAAAAGTCAAGGGGCCATAACTCTTTGAAAAATTTAGGAACCGGGTCATGCTGAGGATATGTGCATCTCTTCTTGGTAATAAAGCTTCCCATAAAGTTTCGTTGAATTCAAGCCGTTAGTTCCTGAGAAATAGTCCAGACAAGGAAAGTGTGACGGACGAACGGACGGACGAACGGACGAAGCGGCGACTATATGCGTCACCTTCGGTGAGCATAACAAAGGCCAACACCCAGGTGAGCAAGTCATGTCCATGGCTTTATTTGTTATTTTTTATTATTTTTCCTAGCTTATCTAAGTGAAAACTGACCAATTAAAATGCCCAGATAATATATCCATGATGCTTCAAGTTTGTAATATAAACAGTTTTGGAGTTGTGGGCTCCATAAAATTAAAATTCCATATTTTTCCTAAACAAAGGCTCATAGTTCTGTCAATGTCCAATAAAAATACCCAGGTGCACAAGTTCATGTCTTGAATAATATATTCCTGAAATTTCAAGTCTGTAGTACAAATACTTTCAGAGTACATGCATCACAAGCATAAAATTTCATATTTTTTCCAAAAAAAAGGCCCATAACTCTGTCAACTTCAACAGCGGTTCGATCAAAAAACCAAGGTGCGCAAGTTCATGTCTGGAATAATAAATCCATGAAGTTTCAAGTCTGTAGTACAAATACTTTCGGAGTTATGCATGTCACGAAATTTCAGGAAGGACGGACGTAAGGACAAACAAAGGCAAATCTATAATTATGCCCCCACCCATCCTCACCCTATTTTTGGTAGGGGCATAAAAATGTATAGCATACATAAATAAGCATGCAGGAAAACAATTGGTATCTCATACATTTAACAATCCTAAATGTTGTTTTTTCATTATTTTAAGGCTTAAAACAGTAAATAGTCATGTTTCAATACTTTAAACAACTTCTACCAAGCACCATGGATGCATGTAGGTCTACATCCTTGATCATGGTCAACAGCACAAAAAGCCTTTTCAAGCCCGGGCTTTATTACGGCTTTCCGCAAACCTGCGGAAAACGTATAGGGTTTGTTATGTTTATTTTTCTTATTATTATTATTATTATTCTTCTTCTTCCAACCTAATTCAAGAGTTAATTTATATATGTTGCCAATGGCCAAGCAACATGAAAATTAAAATGCCTCGACAAAAAAGTATAAATTTTTAAAATCAAGTGTTTTCAATTTTCAATGACGTAAAATGACGTCAGATTTGACGTCAGCTTAAAAAGTTTGTTCGCACTCTAGAGCCTTCAATTCTGGTCCGATTTTCTTAATATTTTTACAGAAAATGTATTTCAGATTGTAGATGTGCACCCTGGCATTCAAATTTCCAAATTCGAAAAAACTGAAATTTTATGGCAAAACCGAGTTTCGAACTTAGGTCCAAAAATTGGTTTTTAATGTTACAAGGCCACCTAATGCGCTAGAAGCATGAAATTTGGACAGCATATTGACCAATAGGTCTGCTTTCTATTTCCTAAAAGATTTTATCTCAAGTCATGTGGTTATGACGTCATACAATAGACAAAAAGCATATTTTTGAAAAATTTCTTTAGCTCTGGTATCATTACTTTTAACTCAATCTTTTTGAAAATTGTATTGCAGCAATTAAAAAGTTTAAATTTATAGATTCATTTATTTTTAATATTCAATGACGTCAAATGACGTCAGATTTGACGTCAGCTTAAAAAGTTTGTTCGCACTCTAGAGCCTTCAATTCTGATCCGATTTTCTTAATATTTTTACAGAAAATGTATTTCAGATTGTAGATGTGCACCCTGGCATTCAAATTTCCAAATTCGAAAAAAATGAAATTTTATGGCAAACCGAGTTTCGAACTTAGGTCCAAAAATTGGTTTTTAATGTTACAAGGCCACCTAATGCGATAGAAGCATGAAATTTGGACAGCATATTGGCCAAGAGGTCTGCTTTCTATTTCCTAAAAGATTTTATCTCAAGTCACGTGGTTATGACGTCATACAATAGACAAAAAGCATATTTTTGAAAAATTTCTTTAGCTCTGGTATCATTACTTTTAACTCAATGTTTTTGAAAATTGTATTGCAGCAATTAAAATGTTTAAATTTATAGATTCATTTATTTTTAATTTTCAATGACGTCAAATGACGTCAGATTTGGCGTCAGCTTAAAAAGTTTGTTCGCACTCTAGAGCCTTCAATTCTGGTCCGATTGTTTTGATAGTTTCACAGAAAATGTATTTTAGAATGTAGATGTGCACCCTTGCATTCAAATTTCCAAATTCGAAAATATAAAGATTCCATGGCAAAACCGAGATTCGAACTTAGGTCCTAAAATATATTTTAGTATTACAAGGCCACTAAACGGGCTAGAAGCATGAAAATTGGACAGCACATCGGCCTAAATGTCTGCTTCCAATTTGTTTAAAGGCTTTTTTCTTAAGTCACGTGGTTATGACGTCATAAAACGACAAATAATATCTTTTTGAAACATTTCTGTCGCTCTGGTATCACGACTTTTGACCTCATCTTTTTGAAAATTCTATTGTAGCGATAAAAATGTTTATATTTATAAATTTATTTATTTTTAATTTTAAAAATGACATCAAATGACGTTATATTTGACGTAAGCTTCAAAAGTTTGTTCGCGCTCTAAAGCCTTCAATTCTGGTCCGATTATCTTGATATTTTCACAGAAAATGTATTTTAAGATGTAGATGTGCACCTTGACATTCAAATTTCTAAATTTGAAAAGATTAAGATTTCATGGCGATACCGAGTTTCGAACTTTGGTTCTTAAGTTACATTTTAATGTTACAAAGCCTCCTGATATTAGTATTAGAGCCAGAAAAATACGGATATAATATTGCATTTCTTATCACAGCTTTCTGCAAACTTGAAAAAAATGACAAATACATGTTCTTCCAATATTTTTTTTCTGTTTTCCAAGTGTTTAACGGTTTCTTTTTCTAAATCTGTAAAAATAAGCAAATATATAAAGCAAAAGAATAGTTGAACGTTTCAAGACTTTTATAACGTTAATTACATAGAAATAAGAAATTATTTTCATTATTTTGTTTACACCTCTGATTTTGTTTCCATCTAATTTTGCAAATGTAAAACTCAATCAATTTAAAGGTTGAAAGTCATGGATTTCAAAGTATTTTTTTTCTTTTTTACAATTTTAATTGTGGGTCAAATTGCAATGAATATTTGTTAAGTCATATGCTTACAAAGAAAAAGATATTAAATAAAGAATAAAAAAAAAAAAAATCGATTGAATAACGTAAGAAAACAGTTCTTGAGGATATTATTATCTTAATTTTTTTTTTTTTTTTTTTTTTTTTTTTTTTTCTGAATGATAGAAAACGGGTGCATAATCAAATATGATCCATATTTATGCTTTCTCAATATCTTCTTAAGAAGATGAAAGGAAAAAAAAAAGATTTAAAGCTTATTTTTGAACATAATCGTAAGTATATATTTAAATTAATGATGATTTACGTATTAAATCATACGTTATTATGCATCATTATTCCATTTTTTTTATTAACTTATATATTTAATATCTTTGAAATAAGCAAACGGAAAGCCGCTTCGTTTGTATCTTCAACAAACGACTTCTAGTTTCATCTTGTTCTGGTTTAACATCCCACCAACAGCATCTCAGTCATTTTGGAGTATTTCAAAGCAGATTCTCTTATGTCAATTGGTGATCGAGACCCAATATATAAAGAACAAACCTTGCACAGCATTAATAGTTCTTTGATAATCAGATATATGGCAGACAACTTTCAGTCTGATATATGATCTGTCCCTCCATCCATACAATATTGCATTTTGCATTAATGTAGATTGTCCAATCTTGACATCTTTGTCTGTGACTACTGATTATTTTCTCCCAGGATGGACCTTATCTCTATTCTAATTATACCCTCTGTGAAATAGAAACCCATCCAGCAATAGAACTATCTAATATTGAGGGCTGATCCAAAAACTTATGCATCTTCCTCTACATATCCTATACTTATATGCACTTAGAATACTTTCAAAGTCGGTCCTCGATTTGCTAAATTACTCAATAATAATTTTTATCGATAATCAATTAGTATTGAAATTAATATCAATACTCAGTTGACTAATAAATGATTGATTGATTTTTTTTTAATTTACCGTTGCTGTGACAGTATTTCAGTCATATAGCGACATCCAGCTAATTACAGTCGGAGGAAGACCCTGAATGCACTGAGACATCCAGGTAATACCACAAACCTACTGCAAACCAGCTGGAATGCTTCCTCACATGAAAATCTGAATGACTCTGCTGGGACTCAAACCAATGTGGTGAAGGGCTGAGTGAGTGTAAAGTCAGCGACCCTCTCAGCCAAATGACCAATAAAGCATTGCACCTTTCCAGAATTTGAGCACCTGCTTTCCCATTCATGACTCAAAAACAGTATCAGATACAACACTCTACTTTATTTTGTGTTAACCAAGTCAACCATTGACTACCTATTATCCAATTGCTGCAACTGGATAGCCAGTAAGTCTCATTTGAGTATACCTGGGAATGTTCACTATACTCTGTCTTAATCTCTGCATCAATCACTTCACAAAAATCAATGCCAAGAAAGTCATGAATCTTGCATGGCACCTTCTGCCCCTTGTGTAAGTTAAACCTTCAAAGTTGCCCTTTTTTTCATCAAGTATTATACACTGTGTAGTTTTCATAAATAATTTAATACAGCAGATGGAAAATATGAGAAACTTACACAGCTAGATAGAAAAACAAGAGGCCCATGATGGCCCTAAATCACTCACCTGAGATAAATAGGTTGACCCAAGGAACATCTGTGCCAATTTATTTTAAAATCTGGCCACTAGTTTTGAAGAAGATGATTTTTAAAGTTTTCTTTTTTTTTTCTTTTTGTTGCCATGGCAACCAGAGTTCTATATGGATCAAGTTTATTTTAGCAACTTTTGTGAAGGTTGACCCAAGGATCATCCCTGCCAAGTTTAATCAAATTCTGTCCAGTGGTTTCAGGGGAAATGTTGATTTAAGTTTTACCTATATACATATAAGGCAAATAAGCCCCGCCCCTGGTGGCCATGTTTTTTTACGGATTGGAATAATTTTAGCAACTTTGGTAGAGGTTGACCCAAGGAACATCTGTATCAATTTATTTTAAAATCTGGCCAGTAGTTTTGAAGAAGATGATTTTTAAAGTTTTCTTTTTTTTTCATTTTGTTGCCATGGCAACCAGAGTTCTACATGGATCAAGTTTATTTTAGCAACTTTTGTGAAGGTTGACCCAAGGATCATCCCTGCTAAGTTTAATCAAATTCTGTCCAGTGGTTTCAGAGGAGATGTTATTTAAAGGTTTCTCTATATACATATAAGGCAAATAAGCCCCGCCCCTGGCGGCCATGTTTTTTTACGGATTGGAATAATTTTAGCAACTTTGGTAGAGGTTGACCCAAGGAACATCTGTACCAATTTATTTTAAAATCAGGCCAGTAGTTTTGAAGAAGATGATTTTTAAAGTTTTCTTTTTTTTTCATTTTGTTGCCATGGCAACCAGAGTTCTACATGGATCAAGTTTATTTTAGCAACTTTTGTGAAGGTTGACCCAAGTATCATCCCTGCTAAGTTTAATCAAATTCTGTCCAGTGGTTTCAGAGGAGATGTTGTTTAAAGGTTTCTCTATATACATATAAGGCAAATAAGCCCCGCCCCTGGCGGCCATGTTTTTTTACGGATCGGAATAATTTTAGCAACTTTGGTAGAGGTTGACCCAAGGAACATCTGTACCAATTTATTTTAAAATCTGGCCAACAGTTTTGAAGAAGATGATTTTTAAAGTTATCATTTTTTTTTCTTTTTGTTGCCATGGCAACCAGAGTTCTACATGGATCAAGTTTATTTTAGCAACTGTTGTGAAGGTTCACCCAAGGATCATCCCTGCCAAGTTTAATCAAATTCTGTCCAGTGGTTTCAGAGGAGATGTCGTTTAAAGAAAATTGTTGACGACGCACGACAGACGACGACAGACGACGAACGCAGGGCGATCCCAAAAGCTCACTTGAGCACAAAGTGCTCAGGTGAGCTAAAAAAATCAATTCCCTTTTCCGCCATATACCACATATGAAAAATACGATTTGATTGGACAGTAAGTTGTCATTACTCATAATAATTTTTTAAAATGAGAATAAAATATACAGTAAAACCTCAAGATCGCTTTAAAACCACCTTGAAATCATGACCACCTTACTCTTAAGACCTGTGGTAGGTCAGTGGTTCTACGCGGGTACCTCTGTGTACTCGGGGTCTTCCTCCACCTGTAATTAGCTGGACGTTGCAATATGATTGAAATACTATCACAGCGACGGTAAGCCCCAATACAACAACAATACTCTTAAGACCCATGGTGGTCTTATTAGCAAGTTTTTTTTTCTGTATTACTAAAACATATTCAGGTAATTCAAATTATAAATTAAATTAAAATATTTTAATATATAATATATACCTACACAGGTTCTCTTGATCTAAAATTGCATTGATATGAAAATCAACTTTGGTTTATTGACAGAAAACTGCAAAGCCACGCAGGCCTTAAAATAGAATTTTAAGTATACTGGTGGTCACCAAAAGTTCTATATGTTTCCATTGTGATCCATTCATCATACCACAGCATTTCATCGCCATATCTAATGTTCACTTTCACCCTTTTTTTCATGTAGACTCATTTTGATGCACTGGCAAACAGAGCTGAGACCCTCCTATAGGAGCTGTCTGATCTGGCTCTCCTCTGTTTGCTTATACAATATTGCATGTAGCTCAGATTTTACACAGTCTACAGAGCAAAGAAAAATTCACTATTACTTATACCATTTAAAGTTCAGCTAATTAATATTCATTAAGTCATAAATTTGTACATGAATATTCATGAAGTAAAAGGTATAGTTGAAACTTACTTATTTTACATCAATTGGGAAACAAGATCTTACAACTTATGCTAATCTGTCTCAATGGTTTCAGGTGGGCTGGACCAGTACTTTGTGCCTTTAGGTAATGAAAAATCCAAGCTTCTAAAGGAGTTCAAGCCTACAACCCGAGAATGTTACCTCTAGATCGAGAAGCCTATGTCCAATGAGGAGAATCATGACAAGGTATGCTAATTTGCCTGGTTTGACTATGACTAAAAATTATCTCTTCGTCATCTGAAGACCTTGTCTACATGAAAAGGATACAAGGCTTTGGTATATATCACATCATAGACAATAAACATGACACCAAATTAATGGTTTCACAAACCATTCATTAACCCTTTCCCTCATAGAGGAAACCATGAAAAGACCTATGCGAACAGCATAAAACCAGATCAGCCTGCGAGTAACTCGCAGGCTGATCAGGTTTTATGCTGTTCGCTGCTCCTCAGTGGTCTGGAAATGAGGACTTTATAATTAAATTTGGTAAGGTTTAACTGTGGTTTTCTGCTGATCAGGCTTTATGTGGTTCCTATTGAGTGCGTCAAAATGAGTCTATATGAGGAAAATCGGTCCCCTACAAAAATTAATGACTGGACAAAGCTGCAGCACAGAAATCAACTCCACTGTACACTCAGTGTAGATCCATTATAACATGCTCCATTATAATGCAGATAATTGTGATGGCATTTTAATGGACTAAATAAACTGCAATGTTTCTCAGTGAGAGCTGACCCTCTACCAAACTGACTGCATCAAATGAGAATCTGGCTGCTTTTAATTTGAAAAGAGTGGTGCAACATGTGATTTGGGAGATGGTTGTGATCACCCAGGAAGAGAAGTGAAGATATCATTAAACTTGATTTGAATTCATTCCAATGACAACAAAAATGGTAAATCATGATGCCAGATAACCAAGAAAGATATGTTGGTGTAATTTGGAAAAGTAATGATTAAAATAAATGTAAATTGAATACATGTGGATTCTTTAATTTTTTTATATAATACTTTTTTTTTCATTCAATTTATATGATTTGATCAAACACAACAAGAAATATTTGTACATTTTGAGGGATAGAAAAAATAGCATTAAAAACATTTAGTTATTTTCTTTTACATAATTTTATCTAGCTTTCTTTTCTAGATAGATTCTGAACTGGGAATCCAGTCTTTGGCCCTTATTCAAGGTAAAATGCTCTATGAATTCAGTGCTGGGAATCCAGTAAAAAGGATTCAGGGGTTATCACTAAAATAGGTTGGACTAGCTGTTGTTTGGTGCAACAATGAATACCAATACACTTGTAATATAAAGCAAAAAAAGTCATGCATTATTAAAAGCCATAACCTACTGGCACAAATATGCAGACATATTACCTTCAAGCAATATCCCGCGTTATGGCATGTTTACCTACACAAACGTAATTAAATAATCCATCCACAAAGTGAAATCAACACAGGAGAATACAGTGTCTTTCAATACATCTTATATCGTTTTCAATATCATTAGCACCTACTACGTGACAAAATATCAAAGAACATAATTCCACTGAGGCATGAAACTGTGAAGAATTGTATCCTTTAATAGTCACTATTCCATCCTCAAAACACAAGGATTATTAATGATTTTTACTTTCTTTCCTTTCCCCGGCACTCGGAGTTGGCACAGAACAATTGGAAATCTGAACCACCATTAGGCTGCACAAATTGGGAAAACATCACATGGCCCAAACCATGCCTAGAAAAGCAGACGACAATATTCTCCCTTGCAGACGACAAGTTAGGGATGAAGCCAGTGTTGTCTGCTCTTCTGAGCTAGCTCCTGGCAGTGAGAGAATAGCGTAGTATCCGTTAGCTGGGTTAGTTAGCCTTCCGTTGAAGATGCGACCTCACAGAATAGCGCACTTTTCTTTTTCCAATAACAAACTCTTTCACATATCATGTCCCAATAAGAGTCTCCACACGCCATGAAGCTGCTTTTATAATATATAGATATACAAGTATATGCATACAATGGATTGTTTTCCATTGGAATGTCTATAAATATTTAATCTATGATGTATAAAACATGTAAGTTTATTTCTGCTTGATAGGGTTCTATAATTTCATCAGTGACCAAAATGGCAAAATAATGAGATGTTTTATATATCTTTATTTCGACCCACTACAATTTAAAACATTAC